>BLSH010354784.1:548271-568241 GCA_018402905.1 Glandirana rugosa | reverse complement strand
TGTTAGTATCTTGCACGAACAGGACAAGATAAGGATGTGGGGTTCTTAAACAAATTTCAGGATGTGGGATTTTTAACCAAAGTGTTAGTATCTTGTTCTTTATTTATTATTAACGACACGATAGATTTTGTAATTGTTCACTGTCGTCGGTCGTGTTATAACAACTTTCAGGTGTTTTCTTAACTTATTAATCTTTACCACGTCGCGATTACGGTTACGTTGTCAAGTATCTATTATCACTTGAGAAGATTTATCGCACTCAGTATGTCTACCTCCTGGGCAGTGGTCGTGGGAGTGTGTGACGGAAGAAATAGAATGTACCACTGACACGACTCATGTCCGTGCGATCGTTCGGGTTCCGTCCGGACCCGGACCCGGACTTTGTCCCGAAGTTCGGACGGACCAGCAGAACCCGAACTTCCAGAGGTTCGCTCAACTCTAGTGATAGACTTCCACCAGGAACCGGATCAGGTAGGAGAGTGTTGTCCAGTGGAGATGTTACACTACATACTCAGCACAGTCACCATGTAAGATAAAGAAGGCAGTGTGTGAGGGTGCTGGTGACGGGTCCTCCATCTGTATGACTCACGCTATTTAGAAGAGTTCACTATTATCTATGAACTGTTGCATTGGCATTAGCGCTGCACCATTTCTAATTATTCAATTCTTTTGTGGACTTTCAACAATATTGTGCTGGCTGCTGTCACTTGTTAATGTTTTAGATAGCACAGCAATTATTATT
This sequence comes from Glandirana rugosa, assembly GCA_018402905.1. Taxonomy (NCBI): domain Eukaryota; kingdom Metazoa; phylum Chordata; class Amphibia; order Anura; family Ranidae; genus Glandirana; species Glandirana rugosa. The sequence continues at coordinate 567,499 of BLSH010354784.1, read as the reverse complement.
TATTTCTTGTTCTATGATTGTGAAACCAATTTTTAGGGTGTAGGACTTTAAACAAATTCTTGGGGTGTAGGAATAGAACAGGACAAGCACGTTCTATGATTGTCAAATCAATTTTTAGGGTGTAGGGCTTTAAATCAATTTTTTGGAGGTAGATATAAAATAGGACAAGCGTGTTCTATGATTATCAAACCAAGTTTTAGGGTGTACGACAAGAATGTTCTATGCATATCAAATCAACTGTTTGGATATAGGTCTTTCTAAACCATTTTTTGGGGGGTAGGTATAAAAGATTTTTAGGGTGTAGGGCTTTAAACCATTTTCTTTTGGGGTGTAGGTGTAGTATAGGACAAACATGTCCTATGATTGCCAACCCAGATTTTAGGGGGTTAGGGCTTTAAAGCAATTTTGTGGGTGTAGGTATAGAATAGGACAAGCACATTCTATGATTGTCAAACCAGATTTTAAGGTATAGGGCTTTAAGCCAATTTTTGGGGTGTAGGAATAGACTAGGACAAGCACATTCTATGATTAGGTAGGTATAGAATAGTGCAAGCATGTTCTATGATTGTCAGACCAATTTTTAAGGTGTAGGGCTTTAAACCAATTTCTGGGGGGGGGGGGGGGTAGGTATAGAATAGGATAAGCACACTTTATAACTGACAAATCAATTTTTAGGGTGTGGGGTTTTAGCCAATTTTTTTAAGGTGTAGGTAGAGAATAGGACAAGTACTTCTACGATTGTTATACTGAATTGCAAACATCTTTTTCAACCGCTTCTCTGTACCTGAAAATGCAGATGCATGGAAGGCTTGGAGAATATAGGGAGTATACAGGAACATTGAAATCAAAGAGTGAGTCCTCTCAAAAATGTTTTTTTTTTTCAGTTAAGTTGAAGTAAAGGGTGGGCCATTTATATGGATACACCTTAATAAAATGGGAATGGTTTGTGATATTAACTTCCTGTTTGTGGCACATTAGTATATGTGAGGGGGGAAACTTTTCAAGATGGGTGGTGACCATGGCGGCCATTTTGAAGTCGGCCATTTTGAATCAAACTTTTGTTTTTTCAATAGGAAGAGGGTCATGTGACACATCAAACTTATTGGGAATTTCACAAGAAAAACTATTTCCCCCCTCACATATACTAATGTGCCACAAACAGGAAGTTAATATCACCAACCATTCCCATTTTATTAAGGTGTATCCATATAAATGGCCTACCCTATATAGTGGGCTGAATAAGCCCATTGCTTCTTAAAAGTCTTGGATTCCACAAAAAGCAAGATCCGTGACTCTTTTCCATTTTTTTTTGGTATTCCCACTCAATTTAGCATATTTCAGATTCTCCTGTTCCATTTGCTACGATATGAAGTTTTGGGTGTTCCCACCAATTTTTTTGTAAGCTTTTTGGCAAAGGTTATACAATGTTTTTTTTTTTTGCTAAAGCTGTATCATAGGTATCATAGAACAGAGTAAACATGTTCTATGATTGCCATACTAAATCCCTGGCATCTGCTTAATGGTCAGCTGCTCTCTATAGCTTTTTGAAAATGGAGATGTAAGGCAGGTTTGGCATCTGCTTCATGATCCACCTCCTCTCTGTACCTGTTGGAAAATGTCAATGCAAGGCAGGTTTTCAATGTATAGGGAGTATGCAGGAATCTTGACATCAAATCCAAAAGTGTTAGAGTTGGAGTACGGTGGGCTGAATAAGCCCCTGGCTTCTTAAAAGTCTTGGACTCCCTTAAAGCAAGATCTCCCTGTCATGATTCATGACTTTTTTACAACTCATAGTTTTGGGTGTTCCCGTCCATTTTTTCTGTAAATGTGTTCACAAAAGTTATACTATTTTTTTTTAATTGCTAAAGCTGGGCTTTAAAACTATTTTTTTGGGGGGGACATCATAGGACAAATCCCTGGCATCCGGTTCATGGCCAACTGCTCCCAGTCTCTATAGCTGTTGGAAAATGGAGATGCAAGACATGTTTGGCATCTCCTTCATGGTTAACTGCCTCTCTGTGCCAGACAGGTTTGGAGTATATAGGGAATATACAGGAGCCTTGACATCAAAGAGGGTGTCCACTCAAAAGCCCCTTTCTTCTTAAACGTATTGGATTCCCCAAAAGCAAAATCACCCTTTCATGATTCATGACTCTTTTCCAACTGTTTTTGGCGTTCCCACCCAATTTTGCATATTCCAGCTTCTCCTGTTCCATTTCCAACAATATATAATAAATGAAATCTATAATGGAACAACCAGGCTTGCAGGCCATATCAGGCAATATTGTTTCTCACTCGTAGACCTCCATTTTTTTCAATACCTTAATGTTTAGGTGCTAGTTTTAGCTAATATAATTATCAGTGTAATGTCTTCTTGTGGACATGGGCGTCCGCAGGTAGGGGCAAGGGGGGGGCAATTGCCCCCCCTGGAATCAGGAATCAGATCAGGGGTTCCTCACTAGGTCCTTATTCTCTTGAGCCATGTATGCAGTTTCTGACAGTCTCTTGGGCCATGTATGCAGTCTCTGACCATTTCCTGTACCATGTCCACAGTCTCTGACTGTCTCCTGTGCTATGTATGCAGTCTCTGACTGTCTCCTGTACTATGTATGCAGTCTCTGACCATATCCTGTACTATGTCTGCAGTCTCTGACCATCTCCTGTACCATGTCTGCAGTCTCTGACTGTCTCCTGTACCATGTCTGCAGTTTCTGACCATCTCCTGTATCGTGTCTGCAGTCTCTGACCATCTCCTGTATCACGTCTGCAGTCTCTGACCATCTCCTGGATCACGTCTGCAGTCTCTGACCATCTCCTGGATCGTGTCTGCAGTCTCTGACCATCTCCTGTATCACGTCTGCAGTCTCTGACCATCTCCTGTAGTATGTCTGTAGTCTCTGACCATTTCCTGTACTACGTCTGCAGCCTCTGACCGTGATAATGTTATTATGACATTGTCAAAAAGGGGCAGAGCATGGATGACCTTGAAATTATGCCCCCCTCTGGAAAAAGTTCTGTTGGCAAAAGTAATACCAGTTTTGGTTAAGGTTGAGCTTTAAACCAAATTTCTGGGGGTAGGTATCGCAGAATGGGACAAGCACTCTGTATGATTGTCATACTGAATTCCTGGCATTTTTTCAAATTAATAATTTTGGGAGTTCCAACCAAACTTTGCATGTTCCCGCTTCCCCTGTTCCATTCCCAGTTATTAAGAATTAACTATGTCTATAAAGGAACTGCTAGGCTTGCAGGCCATACACACAGGCAATGATGTTCCCTACTTGCAAACCTCAGCAACGTTGTTTCTTACTTGAAAACCTTAATATATTTATTACATTCATGTTTAGTTGCTACTTTGAGCTAGTATGTTTGTCAATATGATATCTTTTTCAAAGATAGAAAGTTCTGTTATCTTTGGTATCATAATTTTATACCTGTAAACCTATTATATCAAATTTTGGTTGAAGCTGGGCTTTAAACCAATTTTTGAAGGTAGGTATCATAGAACACCAAAAGCAAGCTCTATGACTGTCAAACTAAATTCCTGGCATCTGCGTAAGCTTTGCAGTCAATGGCCTGTAGGCAGGTGCAGTCTATTTTCTTCACTGTAGGTGATGCTCCACCGCAGCAGCAGTGCAGAGGAAGAGGAAGTCAGCAGGAACATGGTTCCTCTATGGTTTCCTGTGTCACTGGGCTAGCTATCAGGTTGGATGCTGACAGCCTATGTGACTCTGGCAGCCATCTTGGGTCAGGCAAAGTCTATTTAAGATCCTGGCACCTGGGTTAGGCGTGCTTTTAGCTTGCGGAGAGTGTAGGAGCAGGTCACCCATCTGTCAGGGACAGTATTAGCAGTAGGGTAAGCATAGGGATCAGCTTCTCTTCCTGGAAACCTCTCCACTTGGGCTCAGGCAGCATTCCACCTCTTCAGATAGACGCTGTCAGCTCAGCTGAGACCTGCTCTGCTGCATCCTGTTGTCATTTGTGGCTATTCCCGGTTGGGCTTTCTTCTGCTAGGGTTGTTGTGAACTGTTTTTCCTTGACTTCAATACAAGTTCTTTAAATTGCATCTGGACTGAGTGTGTGTTATTGCAACTGCACCACACTGCAGCCACCCACAGGCCATTAGTTACCTGTTGGAAAATGGAGATGCAAGACAGTTTTGTGGTGTATATGGGGTATACAGGAACCTTGACATCAAAGAGTGAGTCCATTCAAAAATATATTTTTTTTAGTTGTAGTTAAAGTCTGATGGGCTGAGAAGTCCCCTGACTTTGTGTTAGTCTTGGATACCTCAACAATAAGATTTCCCTGTCATAACTCATGACTCTTTTCTAACTAAGTTCGAGTGTTCCTACCCAACTTTGCATGTTCCAGATCCTCCTGTTCCATTTCCCATAACTTGAAATGAATAATACATATAAGAGGAAGAAAATAAACATCTCAAATATGGCTGCACTAAACGCCAAATCTCAGTAGCAGGATCTGAAGTAAGAAAATAAGAATCTAACAAAACCCTAAAGTTTTGGGTTGGCTGACCCTTTCATAGAAGCAGTTTGTGAGGGAACCAGACTCAGAGCAAACAGGTTGCATGCAGCCACATTTTACTCCGGCTCTCATATTAGTAGCCAGCATCCTTGTCTTTTCTCCCTAGACCTTTCTCTCCCCAATGAATTGACTGCACTATATCATTGCCTAGGAGAATGTGATCCCGAAGAGTGACAGGTGTGAAAAGCTGTGCAAATATTGAAAAACCACAATCCAATAACAAAGACACACAATTCTGGCAATAAGGTTAAACCTTTAGCAATCTCCTCAATTGTTTTCATATTTTGCTTACACGACCCTAATATGTTGGGATTTTAATTCATGATTTTATCTGAAAAAGAGAGCCTGTGTAAGGTAGAGAATGAAGGGGCTGCTAATAAAATAAGTCTTAACACAATCAGAAAATAGTTTTTACTGGTAGTTGGGTATTGCATTTAACTAATAATTTATGTAGGGTTTGGGTTCCAGCAGAGACACATAAAGGTATAATAAAGGAGCAGATGACTCGAGAAGGAAGCATTCAAGGTCTATCTTTGGCCACCTCACCTTCGCCTGGAGCCCAATGACAGGTTTGAAGAGCAAGGTGACTATTAATTTAAAAACACTGTTGGGAAAATAGCACATATCTGTACTCCTTGCCCTCCTATGAATGTTCCAGGCATTAAAAGTCAGACATTTGTAAAAGGGTAGTACTTATACATGCTGACTTATCCTTTCTATGACATGCTGTGAAGCTATACCAGAACCACCTCTTTGTTGATACACTGCAACAGACATGAGAAGGTCCTTCTTCACCTTATAAATGGTATCAAACCCACCTAGTCAGTGTATATCCCCATAAATGAGTGATTCCCCTAAAAAAGGGTTAAGGGCTGTGTCAATAGGCTTTTTTTTTTGCTTTATTCAAGTCTGTAGAAATGGGTCTGTGAAGGTTCTCATTTATCCAAGTCATAGTAGTAGTAGTAAGTTTTATTCATCAGGACTTATTCTGTAATATTTTTTTAGCTTATACTGTACAAGCTACTTCTAGAGCTCTATAATGAGTATCCGGAATATACCACAACATTTATATCCAGACATGTATCAAAGATGCCTTCATCTAATTACCATGGGATGTGTCAAGGCAGGTGCTGATTTTCCAAGCACAGAATGGGAGGTTTGAAATTTGTGAAACCACCATGGTTGACAACCGTCTAATATATTTATGGGCAGTTTTTAAAAATCGGCCAATTTTTATACTGTCCGTAAATGTCCATCCCTTATGGACAGTACAAAAAATATACTCAAACCAGAATTGTGGGACTTTACGTGTACCTTGTAGGGTCTTATAAGTATTAGAAAACAATGAAGTTAATATATATATATATATACACAGTGCTGCCCATAATTATTAATACTCCTGGCAAATTTTGACTTAAAGTTACTTTTATTCAACCAGCAAGTAGAGTTGAGCGAACACCTGGATGTTCGGGTTCGGCCGAACTTCGCAGAAACGTTCGGGTTTGGTACCGAACGTTATCCGAACTTTACCCCGGACCCCGAACCCCATTGAAGTCAATGGGGACCCAAACTTTTTGGCACAAAAATGACTATAAAAAAGTACTGGAAAGTGCTAGAGGGCTGCAAAAGGAAGAAAAATGGGAGGTGTTATTAGATCTGCAATCTGTCCCTCAAAGCAGTAGTAATCTCTACCTAGTCCAGTATCAGATCGTTCTGTAATCAGATCGTTCTGTAATGCAGGATGAGAGATCGTTCTGGAATCAGATCGTTCTGTAATGCAGGATGAGATGTTATAGATCTACAATCTGTCCCTCAAAGCAGTAGTAGTAATCTCTACCTAGTTATTAGATCTGCAATCTGTCCCTTACAATCTGTCCCTCACAGCGCCGGCAGAATCCTCTCCCTACACTAACCTGAGAGCATATGACATGCAGCACTGTGACTCCAGCCTCATATAGAGGCTGGGTCACATGGTGCACTGGCCAATCACAGCCATGACATTAGTAGACAAGGCTGTGACGGCTTCTAGGGAAAACCAGTGAAACTCTTGTTGATTGGCTGCCCTGCAGCTATTCAACATGCGTGATAAAATACCAGAACCCCAACCCGAACCCGAACATTTTTCTCAAACGTTCGGGTTTGGGACATGGACACCCGAAAGTTTGGTACGGACCCGAACTTTACAGTTCGGGTTCGCTCAACTCTAGTAGGAACACCTGGTAGCATTGGAGAAAAAAAGTCAATGTTATCATGTACTCAAATATTTAATTTGCCTTTGCATACACTTTAAAGGTAAAAGCTTTCCTTTAAAAGTGGATACATTTATTTGCTAATCACTAATAGTAATAGTTAGCCCCATTTAGAACACCCTGAGCTAATGAAGACTTTCTTAAATGACTTCAACATTGCTACAAAAAATGTTCTGCTGAATAACTGCTTGGAGCTAACCCATGACCTGGCTAACCAAAATCCCTCACAGGCATATTTGCTATTCATTTTGCTAACACGCTGTAACAAAATTCAATGATATTCCTATGTGACAGAACTCCCCAAGGGTACAGCTACCTGTGTACATTTCACATACAAACACCATTTTTGACGTTTATGTATCGATTGCATAGAGCGAGCAGCTGGTCGACATTTCAGAAATTTTGAAAAATAACAAAAGCATATTTGAGGTTCTGTCCCGGGAAATAATATAATAAAGGGAGGTACAATTAACACTTTCTTTCTGGTGAATTGTGTTGCAGTGGACAACGGAGTTGTAAAGAAAACCAATCTTTGAAAGGCTTTTAGCAACACTTGGGCCATCACCCAATGCAAACCCTACAGTTTACCCCAAAAGCTGTGTTCCATTTCTGTAATGGGTATGGCTGGTTTTCTTCAATCAGTTTTGGATACTGGGCGTGCTTACATGTAGTTGGGGTGCAGTGTGATGGGGCAATAATAATTCATACAGTCAGGTGCAGTGAAGGACTTGTATTGAGGTAATACAGCAGCCGTTCACAACAAACCCGGTGGGAAGACTGCCCATCTGGGTGCACTTATGGTTTCCAGTAGTGTTGCACCGATGCAAGTATTGGTATCGGTGCGCATACTGAGCATTTGCATGAGCATCATTCATTAGGCTGTCAGTGGGGTTCCCCTGTTGACAGCTGAAGTGTAAAAGAAAACCCCAGCAATTGTGCCTGTCAAAATAAAAAAAAAGCTGGGCAATGTCTATTAACATGTGTATAATAAAAAATATTATACAATTTAAACAATCATAAATCACTAAAAATCGGAAGTGCTAAAATATAAATAATCAAAAAACACCAACATACAAAAACAAATGTTAAAAGTAAAGTGGTTGTCAACCCTAGACAACCACTTTAACCTACAGGTAAGCCTAGAATAAAGCTTACCTGTAGGTTCTCTGCACTATTTAGGAGTAGAGTTGAGCGAACCCGAACGTTTGAGGAAAAAGTCCGGGTTCGGGTTCTGGGTTCTGGTATTTTATCACGCATGTTGAATAGCTGCAGGGCAGCCAATCAACAAGGGTTTCACTGGTTTTCCCTAGAAGCCGTCACAGCCTTGCCTAGTAATGGCCAGTGCATCATGTGACCCAGCCTCTATATATGCTGGAGTTACAGTGCTGCATGTCGCATGCTCTCTGGGTAGTGTAGGGAGAGGATGCTGCCGGCGCTGTGAGGGACAGATTGCAGATCTAATAACTAGGTAGAGATTTCTACTACTGCTTTGAGGGACAGATTGCAGACCTAATAACTAGGTAGAGATTACTACTACTGCTTTGAGGGACAGATTGGATATCTATAACATCTCATCCTGCATTACAGAACGATCTGATACTGGACTAGGTAGAGATTACTACTACTGCTTTGAGGGACAGATTGCAGATCTAATAACATCTCCCATTCTCCCATTTTTCTTCCTTTTGCAGCCCTCTAGCACTTTCCAGGACTTTTTTACAGCCATTTTTGTGCCGAAAAGTTCGGGTCCCCATTGACTTCAATGGGGTCCGGGGTCAAGTTCGGGTAATGTTCGGTACCGAACCCAAACGTTTCCGCAAAGTTCGGCTGAACCCGCCGACCCGAACATCCAGGTGTTCGCTCAACTCTATTTAGGAGTTATACAGTGTTCTGTTATGTGCCCACGTCATCGGGCACAGGTGCAGTGAAGAAACGGCCTCCGTTCCGCTCCTTCACTGAGATCGTGCCACGATTGGCGGCTCTCGCACGCATGCGCAGGAGTGACATCACGTGACTCCGGCCACTCACAGAGCCAGAGATCACGGCCCGGAAGGAAGAGGGACAGAAGATGGACACGGCCTGGAGCAGGGACATCGTGGGACATCGCAGGCTTCCAAGTAGGTAAGTGGCACATAATGCATACTCGCCCATTATGCTTTTACACTGCAGGGTAATAAAGAGGAAGTAAAACCCATCAGGGTTTACTTCCTCTTTAATTATTGTGCAAAATTAAGTTCATTGAGTAGTCCAATGTTAATATGCAAATTCTTCAGTGATATTCATTAATTTGTTCACTCCAAAATCCGTGCCACACATAAATGTTCAAAACTTTCACCGCCACCTTTGAGTGCAATCCCTGCTCACCTCCACTTTAATTAACCACTTCAGCCCCAGAAGGATTTCCCAGGTTAGGACCAGAGCACTTTTTGCGATTCAGCACTGCGTCCCTTTAACTGACAATTGCGCGGTCATGCTACGTTGTACCCAAACTAAATTTGCGTCCCTTTTTTCCCACAAATAGAGCTTTATTTTGGTGGTATTTGATCACCTCTGCGTCATTTCTGAACGCCGCTATAAACCAAAGAAGAGCGACAATTTTGCAAAAAAAACTGTTTTTCTTAAAATACAAATCCAAAAAAAAAAATATAAAAAAACTTTTTGTTAATCAGTTTTGGCCGATTTATATTCTTCCTCATATTTTTGGTAAAAAAACCCGCAATCGGCGTTTATTGATTGGTTTGCACACAAGTGGCAGCGTTTACGGATGATGAGAATTCATTTCTGGGGTTTTCATTTATTTATTTATTTTTTACAAGTATTGGTGGCGATTTGTGATTTTTAGTGGTACTGCGATATTGTGGCGGACATGTCAGACCATTTTGACACTTTTTTGGGACCAATGACATTTATACAGCGATCAGAAATTTAAATGTCCACTGATTACTGTATAAATGTCATTGGCAGGGAAGGGGTTAACCTGCAGGGGGAGATCTAGGGGTTAACTGTGTTTCCTAGGCGTGTTCTAACTGTGGGGGGGCTGGGCTACCATGGGCATAAGAGATCTAACTGATCCCAGTGACAGGGATTAGTAGATCTCCTATACCCGCACTGACAGATCGGGGAACCGCCGTGTTTACATTGGCGGTAACCCGTTCTTTTTCTGTGGCCGCTCATCGTGGCTTACCGGCGGATATTGGATCCGCCCGAGCAGCGCGTACACTCCTCAGGAGTACGGCGGGCGCGCGCCCCCTAGCGGCCACCCGCAAATCACCGCTTATTTACGGCGATTCGCGGGAAGCATCCATACTGCCGCAGCAAATATACTGCGCGCGGTGTGGAAGCAGTAAAACCGACATGAGTCAAACTCGCTTTCACGATGCAGATATGGGTTATACCACTTTGGGAGAAATCATCAGCTGTGCTTTTATGGATCCTGTGTAATCCTTTTTGTACACCTTAGCACCCCGTTCCTTCGGGTAAACCTGCATCATTATACTAATACTATCTATAATATCAAATACTAACAACTACTTAAAAAGCCATCCACAACTCAGCCCCCCCCCCCAGTTACATCACTAACCTAATCTCTAAATACCAACCTATTCATTCTCTTTGTTCTTCTCAAGACCTCCTGCTCTCCCTGCTCTCTAGCTCTCTCGTCACCTCTTCCCATGCTCGCTTCCAGGACTTTTCCAGAGCCTCTCCAATCCTATGGGACTCCTTACCCCAAACTGTCCGATTATCTCCTATTCTATTAGATTTTAGATGATCCCTGAAAATCCTTCTCTTCAGAGAAGCCTATTCTACCCACACCTAACAACTGTATTCTCATTTTCTCCATCAGCTCATCCCCCACAGTTATTACCTTTTGTCCCTCTCAACCCTCCCTCCTAGATTGTAAGCTCTAACGAGCAGGGCCCTCTGATTCCTCTTGTATTGATTTGTATTGTACAGGGTGAAATACTTGTGAAATTCCCAATAAGTTCAATGAGTCACATGACCCTCTTCCTATTGAAAAAACAAAAGTTGGATTCAAAATGGCCGACTTCAAAATGGCCGCCGTGGTCACCACCCATCTTGAAAAGTTTCCCCCCTCACATATACTAATGTGCCACAAACAGGAAGTTAATATCACCAACAATTCCCATTTTATTAAGGTTTATCCATATAAATGGCCCACCCTGTAAATTGTAATGTCTGCCTTAATATTGTAAAGCGCTGCACAAACTGTCGGCGCTATATAAATCCTGTCTAATAATAATAATAATTAAAGCGTGATTTGATGCATGGGGATCTAAAGTGGAGGTGAGCAGGCAGTGCACTCAAAGGTGAAAGTTTTCATATCACTTTGAACATTTATGTGTGGCACGGATTTTGGAGTGAACAAATTATTGAATATCACTGAAGAATTTGCATATTAACCATGGACTACTCAATGAACTTTTGCACAAAAATTCATTTTAACATTTATTTTACTAAATTGGTGTTTTTTGATTATTTATAATTTAGCACTACCAATTTTAATGATTTATGATTGTTTAAATGTGGTATTGGAGATAATTGATTTTAGGAATAGCGCACTTTTATTTATTTTTTATACATTTATTGCTGATGACAGATCACTATTGAATAGTTGCAGCTGCTCCGCATATTCATGCCAAGTTTACTCATATAGCAGCGCTCAGGTATAAGTTTGCATACAACTTTTATTAACAACATTGCTCAGGCTGAAATAGAAAGATAAAAAGAAACATTGTTTCTTTTGGTATCTTTCTGTTTATTTATCTACAGATCAAAGGGAACTTAGATCAGCAGATGAAATTAGTTTAAAGCAACCTGTCAAGTAGAAAAAAATATATATGTATATTTTTTTATTAAACGTTCCTCTGTTTAACCCCTTATTAACCCTTCATTTACTCTAATCTGCCTTAATTAACTCCTTATTCTCCTTCTCCATTTAATTATTATTTTCCTGCTATTTTTATTAGTTTTGTTCAATTCTATTTTATAAACTATTAACCACTTCAGATCCGCGCTATTGCCGAAGTACGGCTCCAGCGCGGATCTGAAATGCCCGGATGACGTCCATGGACATCGTCCACTGTGCGCGCTCCTGGCGCGCCCCCTGGGTCTCGATGTCCGCCCGAGACCCGGCGATCTCTTTTGGGAGCCTCAGAACGGGGAACCGCCGTTGTAAACACGGCGGTTCTCTGTTCTGTGACAGGGGACATAGCAGATCTACTGATCCCTGTCACTGGGATAAGTTAGATCTGTTATGTCCCGACCATCCCCGCCCCCCCCCCACAGTTATAACACACCCAGGGAACATTTGTTAACCCCTTCACTGCCCCCTGCTGGTTAACCCCTTCACTGCCAATGACATTTATACAGTAATCAGTGGACATTTAAATTTCTGATCGCTGTATAAATGTCATTGGTCCCAAAATGTGTAAAAAATGTCCGACATGTCCACCCCAATATCGCAGTCCCGCTAAAAATCACAGATCGCCGCCATTACTAGTAAAAAAAAAAAAATAATAATAAAAACGCCATAAATCAATTCCCAGTTTGTAGATGCAATAACTTTTGCGCAAACCAATCAATATACGCCGATTGCGATTTTTTTTTTTTTTACCAAAAATATGTAGAAGAATAAATATCGGCCAAAACTGATGAATATTTTTTTTAATGGATTTTTACTTTAGCAAAAAGTAAAAAATATTGTTCTTTTCTGCAAAATTGTCGCTCATTTTTTGTTTATAGCGGCGATCAGAAATGACGCAGAGGGGATCAAATACCACCAAAAGAAAGCTCTATTTGTGGGAAAAAAGGACGCAAATTTTATTTGGGTACAACTCGCACGACCGCGCAATTGTCATTCAAAATGCGACAGCGCTGAAAGCCAAAAATTGGTCTGGGCAGGAGGGGGGTTTAAGTGCCCAGTAAGGAAGGGGTTAATAATTAAAGCTTTTTTGTGTGCTTTGTTCATTCACATTTTTACACTTTTAACATATATTTACACATTTCACATTGAAAAAGTGCAAAATTAAAAAAAAAATAATAATTTGTAAATAACTTTTCAATGCTTTGTACCATTGCTGACAGCTGAAGTGTAAGCAAAACAGTTGCGGTAGGTATGGGTAATTGGTATCAGCGTATACTAAAAAAAAAGTATTGGTACATGTACTCGTAAAAAAAAACAATGGTATCAGCGCATCCCTAGTTCCAGTAATGTGAAGAGAGCAGCTATCAGCTGGATTGACAGGGTCTGTAAGAGAATAGAATGTGGCCTGGCCATCTTGTGCCCAAACGGGAAGAGGTTCAAAGAGGTCCAAAGGCCCAATTTATCTCTACGCTTTCCCTCCTCGTTAGGAACCTTTCCCTTACCTCAAGCATTGTCCCTAACATATGGGATACCTGTCCCTACTCTACCAACTCACAAGAATGCACCAAACCTGGGAGCCAGGACCTTAAATAGGCTCTGCCTGACCCAAGATGGCTGGTAGAGTCACATGGGGTGCCAGCATCTAACAGGACAGCTTTCCCAGTGACCCAGGACACCATAGAGCAGTGGTTCTCAACTCCTGTCCTCGGGACCCACTAACAGGCCAGGTTTTCAGGATAACTGAAATACATCACACGTGATATAATTTGCTCCTCAGTGATTGCAGTATTCTAGTCTGCATCTCCCCAAGGTAATACTTAAAATCTGGCCTGTTGGTGGGTCCTGAGGACAGGAGTTGAGAACCACTGCCATAGAGGAACCCTATTCCTCTTGGATTACTCTCAAACAACAGGGCCACTGCAGAAGAGCACCACCTGTCATGTAGAGAGTATAATGCACCTGCCTACATACACACATTCAAGAAAACTTTACTGAAGCACACAGGGCCCCATTGCTGCTCCCCCTCACACTTGCCAGCAATCAAAATGACAGCTGAGAATGATTATGTAAACACAGCAGCTGTATAAAAACCTGACACAGTGTTTATAAACATTGTTAGATGCAAGATATAGAAATGCACTGGGGTGGAGTGGATTTGCTAAAGGCAAATAGACTGTGCACTCTGCAAGTGAAGTTACTCCAGAGCTTAATAAATGAGTTAAAGCGTCACTTTACAAAGAATAAGCAATCATATGTAAGGAAAAAAAAAGAAACAGCAATTTTGCTTTCACATGATTGGATTATGGGCGTTGGCACATCTTCCCCTGATTTACTAAGCTCTGAAGCAACTGCACTTGCACTCTATTTGCCTTTAGTAAATCCACTCCAAAGTATCATTCGTCTGCAGATAAAAGGATGATCTTCATTCTGCATACCACTTATGGACCGAGCCTCTTTTTGAAATTTGTTGTTTACAAGTTAATTTTTTATTTTTTTCTGGAAAAATACTTAGATACCCTAGAGAATAAAATGGCGGTTGTTGCAATTACTTTATGTGACACCGTATTTGCACAGCGGTCTTACAAGCGCAATTTTTTGGGAAAAAAAACCACTTTTTTAAATTAAAAAAAATTGTGAAAGATGATGTTACGCCGAGTAAATTGATACCCAACATGTCATGCTTCAAAATTGCGCCCGCTCTTGGAATGGCGACAAACATTGGCACTTAAAAATCTCCATTGGCGATATTTGAGAAATTCTACAGGTTAGCAGTTTTGAGTTACAGAGGAGGTCTAGTGCTAAAATTATTGCTCTCGCTCTACCAATCGCGGGGATACCTCACATGTGTGGTTTGAACACCGTTTTCATATGTGGGCGCAACTTACATATGCATTTGCTTCTGCGTGCGAGCTTGGCGGGACGCGACACTTTACATTTTTTTTTATTGTTATTTATTTTACTTTTTATTTTTACACCGTCCTTTTAAAAAGTTTTTTTTTGGGGGTCATTTTTATTGCTATTGATGTGAACATCCCTTGTAATAGAAAAAAAGCATGACAGGACCTCTTTAACGTGAGATCTGGGGTCAAAAAAGACCTCAGATCTCACATTTACACTTGGATGCAAAAATAAAGCTCTGGGTAAACTGTTGGCGCTATATAAATCCTGTATAATAATAATAATAAAAAATAAAAATATAAATAAATGTCTTTTTTTTCCAAAAAAGAATTTCCTCTTTAAGACCATTGGGTGGAAGTGACGTTTTACGTCACTTCCGTCATCCAATGTTATGGACCCGAGTGGGGGCCATCTTTCCCTGTCTGGGCTCCAGGCCTGTGAGGGGAGAGGATCAGACCGTCTCCGCTGCTACCGACGTATCTGGTAAGCGGCGAAGATGACCGGAGCGAGGTGAGGGCACCTCTCCCGCCGCCGATAAAAGTGATCTCAAGGTGAATCCGCTGCAGAGACCACTTTTATCTGAAAGAGGACCACCCGCTGTTTAAGAGGATACCGGGGTTATGGCAGTTATCTGCTGTCATAACCAGGTATCTAATGTCAAAGTACTGACGTAAAATGACGGCGGCTGGTCCTTGAGTGGTGAACCACTTTCATACCGCCCACTGCACATTTGCTGTGGCAGGACGGCCTGGCTGCGCGAAACAACATACCTGGACGTTGGTCACGTTCCCTGGTCTGGGGCACCACCAGCCTCCCGCGATTCTTCAGCAGAATGACAGAACGCTGGTCTGCCTACAGTTGTGCTCATAAGTTTACATACCCTGGCAGAATTTATGATTTCTTGGCCATTTTTCAGAGAATATGAATGAGAACACAAAAACATTTCTTTCACTCATGGTTAGTGTTTGGCTGAAGCCATTTATTATCAATCAACTGTGTTCACTCTTTTTAAATCATAATGAAAAGAGAAACTACCCAAATGACCCTGATCAAAAGTTTACATACCCTGGTGATTTTGGCCTGATAACATGCACACAAGTTGACACAAAGGGGTTTGAATGACTATTAAAGGTAACCATCCTCACCTGTTATCTCTTTGCTTGTAATTAGTGTGTGTTTATAAAAGGTCAATGAGTTTCTGGACTCCTGACAGACCCTTGCATCTTACATCCAGTGCTGCACTGACGTTTCTGGATTCTGCGTCATGGGGAAAGCAAAAGAATTGTCAAAGGATCTGCGGGAAAAGGTATTTAAACTGTATAAAACAGGAAAGGGATACAAAAAGATATCCAAGGAACTGAAAATGCCAATCAGCAGTGTTCAAACTCTAATTAAGAAGTAGAAAATGAGGGGTTCTGTTGAAACCAAACCAAGGTCAGGTAGACCAACTAAAATTTCAGCCACAACTGCCAGGAAAATTGTTTGGGGTGCAAAGGAAAACCCACAAATAACTTCAGGACTCTCTGAAAACATGTGGTGTGGCTGTTTCAAGCTGCACAATAAGGAGACACTAGAAGAAAGATGGGCTGCATGGTTGAGTCACCAGAAGAAAGCCATTACTGCGCAAATGCCACAAAGTATCCCCCTTACAATACGCCAAACAGCACAGAGACAAGCCTCAAACCTTCTGGCACAAAGTCATTTGGAGTGATGAGACCGAAATTGAGCTCTTTGGCCACAACCATAAACGCTACATTTGGAGAGGAGTCAACAAGGCCTGTGAAACACGGAGGTGGATCGCTGATGTTTTGGGGATGTGTGAGCTACAAAGGCACAGGAAATGTGGTCAATATTGATGGCAAGATGAATGCAGTATGTAAGGCATTTTTCTACACACAACCTCCGCTCACTGGATATTTTCTCTTTTCCCCACCATTCTCTGTAAACCCGAGAGATGGTTGTGTGTGAAAATCCCAGAAGATCAGCCGTTTTTGAAATACTCAGACCAGCCACGTTCAGTCAGCGCTGGTACAAGGATTTTTGACACACTAGGCAAGACCTCATTTTGCCGCCCCCATTGGCTCCACCCCCTTTGCCCTGCCCGTGAACAGGAGGTGGCACTATATAGGAAGCATTGGCTCTGCTTCCTCTGGCGCTGGCTCCAGTGCTGCGCTGCGCCTCTAATTACACTACCGGTCAGACAGAGCAACTGCCTGAGACTAATTAGAAACAGAGACTGAGTTAGTTACATGCTGCAGCCTGCAGAGCATGCAGGCACGGAGGAAAACCAGCGGCCGGGTGCCCCTAGGCAGCAGTGCGTCCTAGGCGGCTGCCTAGTTTGCCTAGTGGTAACACCGGCCCTGCGTTCAGTCACTTAAATCCCCTTTCTTCCCCATTCTGATGCTCGGTTTGAACTTCAGCAATCGTCTTCCCTTAGGCCCCTTTCACACTGGGGCTGGCGGGCGGTAGCGGTAAATCCCCGCTAGTCTCAGCGGGGATTTAGCGCTGTTATAGAGGCGCTACGGCGCCGCTATGCAGGCGGGTGCGGGGCACTTTTAACCCCCCCCACAACGGGTTAAACAGGGGTTAAAAGTGCCAGCGCTTGGCGCTCCCGGAGCGGTGTACAGCCGCTACGGGAGCGCTGCCCATTCAATTTAATGGCAGGAGCGGTGGAGGAGCGGTGAATACACCGCTCCCCACATTCCTGAAAAATCATGCTTGCATGATTTTCTGAAGCGCTGCGCTAGCGCAACGCCTCAGTGAGAAAGCATCCATAGAGATGCATGAAAATAATATTTAGAGCGTTATTACAGCGGTAATTTTAGCGCTTTACTGCTGTAATAACGCTCCAGTGTGAAAGGGGCCTAAGTTTAGATGCCTAAATGCATTGAGTTGATTGGCTGATTAGCAATTTGTGTTACCAAGCAATTGAACAGGTGTACCTAATAAAGTGGCCGGTGAGTATACTGTATATGCAACAAAATGCCATTTGAAATTTTACCCAATTCATTATTATTTCAGACAGTCGTTTTCTCACTGGTGGTTCCTAGTAGAAAAAAGAAACATTTTTGTCCGATGCATCAAAGCTTAATAGGACAGGAGGACCAGCAATATGAGAACTTTGAAGCACGCAGAGATCAAATGATCAAAAAAACCCCACAGGACAAATGTGTGAAAGCACACTATGTATACACTCAGCGGTATGTAACAGGTTGAATTTCTGACAAGTACAATAAGTCAAGGACACAACATATTTTTTTTTGTCAATGTTGGAGGGGAGCAAACAGGCAGGTGAGTCTAAAATAATGTGAAAGTTTTTCTTTATGGAAAGAACAGTTGAAATATTGCACAGTCCGACTTTAAAATATAGACACAGCTATTACAAGAGTAAAAATGTGCAGATTATATTGTCAGGAGAACAACAGCCATAGCGCGGGCGAAAGCTCAAGACGCATACAGATGCAGGCCGGCGGGTGCTCGTTTTGCTGGTCATAGCCGTGCGCATATGCGCTCGCCCGCGCACAACCGTCACTGATGCTGGCGCCAAATGGACTATTTAACTGCAGGCAGGAGTTGCAGGGGTTGCAATTGCAAGTGGGCCCCATGCTCTAGGAGGCCCGTGTGCCTCCCTTGTACACCTGGATAGAAGGGATGGCAGGGGTGGCATTTAGAAGAACCAATCTCCTTCATTTTCCTCCTAATGGAGGAGATTGGTTCCTCTCTATGCTGCCCCCGCCGCCCCTCCTATCCAGTTTACTTGTCTTCTGCTGTTCCCAGGGTCCCTGTGTGTTTCCCTGGTCCCCTGACAGAGCTGCTGTCTTCCCCCTCCTCTCTCCTGCCAGCTGCTATAGAAGATGAGTCATGATGGAGAGATGGGAACGGGTCGGTAAATTTGCAATTTACCGGCTTCTTCCTTTTCTGAATGGACAGAGTCAGTGATTGGTACCAATTGGTTCATTCATAACTGAAGCATAGTAAACTGTGTTTTCCTATACTTCAGTTTCTGAATGAATGGGAGGCTCAGTACACAACTATTCCTGTCCATTCATTCTGTGCAGCTGAGGCTACACAGATGGAGATTGAGGGCTGAGGTTTGTTTAGACCCCTGATATCTCATCAAAGCACCCCAACAGGGCTCCTAAAATAAATTGTAAAAAATGATAAAAATAAAATTGTAAAAGAAATAAAATAAAATGGTAAAAAATAATAAAATTACAATAAAAATTAAAAACTACAGACACCAGTGATCAGGATTGCAAAGATTGCACTTGTGACCGGGCCCTGACATTTCACCACCATGGTGAGGCCTGAAGATGGCAGAAAGGGGTCCCGCTGCTGGACCGTAATAAAGGCACCCGCGATGGGACCTGGCCTATCCTGACCATGCTACCTGACCTCGGCTTGTCTCTGGACCCTGCTTGCTTTCTGCTTATATGCCTGCTCCAGTGTTGCTGACCTCTGCCTGTGTCCTGACGATTCTCTTGCCCGCTGTCTGTTGCTGACCTGGCTTTTCTGATCACTCATCATATTATCCATCTACCAGGCTCTAAAAACTTCTTACCTGGTCCTTACTGGTCCTCCACCCAGTGGTGGCTGGTGGCCAACATTTTTTTTTTGGGGGGGGGGGGGGCGGCAAACAGAACTGACCCCC
>BLSH010354784.1:532130-548261 GCA_018402905.1 Glandirana rugosa | reverse complement strand
GGGGGGGGGGGGGGGGCGGCAAACAGAACTGACCCCCTCACTAGCACCCCCTCCCACCCACAACTCAGCGATCCTCTCACACTAAAGCCACCCCCCCCCACGTGATCAGTGCCTTTACCTTATACTGCAGTAGAGATGCAGGGAGAAAGACGAAGTGGCGGTGCACTGCTGAATCCAGGGTAGGCTGCTGCAGAGGCCGATGCTTCTCCTCCAGGATGAACAAGAGGCGGGTCCTGAGACCCGTCCTAAGGCTCCCCGCCAATCGGGTCTTAGAAGCCACTTCCTGATTGGCCAGCAGCGAATATTAATTTGCTAATGTCACAAAAGTGGGTGATCTCGGGGCGCAGTGCTCTGCTACCCTAGCCCGCCTTTTTTGAAGCCAATTAGAGCCTCAGGCTCTAATCACGTGTTTAAAAAAAAACACATTTGTGAGGTGAGGAGTACAAAGACACACTTGTCTTTGTACTCCTCACCTGGTTGCTGCCACACACGCCTGACAACATCTGAAGCAAATAAGTTTATCTTGGTCTCATCAGACCACAGGACATGGTTCCAGTAATCCATGTCCTTAGTCTGCTTGTCTTCAGCAAACTGTTTGAGGACTTTCTTGTGCATCATCTTTAGAAGGGGCTTCCTTCTGGGATGACAGCCATGCAGACCAATTTGATGCAGCGTGCGGCGTATGGTCTGAGCACTGACAGGCTGACCCCCCACCCCTTAAACCTCTGCAGCAATGCTGGCAGCACTCATGCGTCTATTTCCCAAAGACAACCTCTGGATATGACGCTGAGCACGTGCACTCAACTTCTTTGTTTGACCATGGTGAGGCGCTGTTCTGAGTGGAACCTGTCCTGTTAAACCGCTGTATGGTCTTGGCCACTGTGCTGCAGCTCAGTTTCAGGGTCTTGCCAATCTTCTTATAGCCTAGGCCATCTTTATGTAGAGTAACAATTCTTTTTTTCAGATCCTCAGAGACTTCTTTGCCATGAGGTGCCATGTTGAACTTCCAGTGACCAGTATGAGAGCGTGAGAGTGATAACACCAAATTTAACACACCTGCTCCCCATTCACATCTCAGACCTTTTAACACTAATGAGTCACATGACACCAGGAAGGGATAATGGCTAATTGGGCCAAATTTGGAATTTTTTACTTAGGGGTGTACTCCCTTTTGTTGCCAGCGGTTTAGACATTAATGGCTGTGTGTTGAGTTATTTTGAGGGAACAGCAAATTTACACTGTTATACAAGCTGTACACTCACTACTTTACATTGTAGCAAAGTGTCATTTCTTCAGTGTTGTCCCATGAAAAGATAGAATAAAATATTTACAAAAATGTGAGGGGTGTACTCACTTTTGTGAGATACTGTACTAGTATGCACCACATACTATCACATTGTGACAGACTTACCTGCAAAGTAGATCCTCCCACTGACACAGATTCCCGGACCTGGCATCTTCACCCAGTCTTCCTTGTAGGTTCCCGAGCTCCAGCTGTGTTAATGGCCGGAGCCACGGTGACATCATCCTCGGCACCAGCACAGAGCTCTGAAGGTACGGCACGGGTATGCGGTCCCTTTATCGCACATGCACCAATGACTTCACCCGCAGCATTGCTTGTGAATATTTCCTAACCTTAAACATTTTAGGAGATATTCACTGTACCTATAGGTAACCTTTATTATAGGCTTACCTGTAGGTGCAAGTTCAAAGGTGGAGTTTACCTCCACTTTAAGGAATGGGGGTTGAAGTAAATTTTAGGATTAAGCATCATTTTAAGGAGTCTCTGAATGTTTCACACAAGATTTTCACAACTTTCATGATAAGATACCCTAAGACTTTCTACAAACTGGTTATAAAGCTTTTTTTTAACCAACATTTTATAGTTCAAAAGCAGAAAAAGAAAATTGCGATGAGGGGCTAACAAAATTCAAAATAAAGCTGCTACCTTGCAATCGTGATTCAAACCACAAATAATCTGATACCATAAAAATCCGGTCCCCCAATGACGTAATTTGTGGCAAAACGCGTAGAGTGTGGCTACAACATGACGTCATCACGCACGCCCAATGGCTGGAGCCTGGAGTCCAGCATGACCTACTGCATTGGCATTTCCATTGCTAATTTGTATGTGCGGCCTAACTATATTATTTGTATTCTCGATTAGCTCTTTTTTGTCTATTTACATCTGTTTTATTTATTGTTTTTGCACAAGTGTTTTCATATGCAACATTTTTAGATACTTCACCAAGGGATTATACCGATTTTATTTTTCTGTGATATACTTCCAATGGCAGTGGAGTGATCCAGAAGGAGAGTCCATCCTGAGCTGGAAGTCTTCCTGGGATTTGGAGGATATATAGCGCTGATTAACCATTTATAATCCAATGGTCCACTCCATCCGGAGGCTCCTTTAATTGGTGACACATGGTGGTGGATACACGTCTTTCCCAGCAGGAAGGAGAAGAGGGGGGACACTGATAGTAGTACAACAGCTGCTTCATACACATTTTCCACCCAGATTGTTCTGTGGTCTCCCGCTGGTGATCGTGGCTCCTCCCCTTCTCCAAGTGCCTCCACGGCAAATCACTTGCTATGGAGGCACATGTGCGGGATTGCTCCCAACCTGGGCTGTGGGACTCCATGGACACACACAGTGCTGCTCAGCTCTGTCTCCTTCCTCCTCACAGGCTTTGGCTGACAACAGCAGCCAATGACTCCCGCTGCTGCCAAGTCTCCTGTGAGAAGAGAGAGAGGGGAGAAGAGCTGCTGCACATGGGCACAGCACTGGATCAGGATCAGGATCGGTCTCAGGTAAGTGTTTAAGGGAGTTGCTGGGGGAAAATTGAATTCGGGCCTGATATGGTGCAATAGATGCAAAGCGTTTTTCTGCAAAATGCACCGGACCTGCTGCGGAGATATGTGAACCAGCTCCATAGAGTGCCAGTCAAAATCTCCTACTATTGAGAATTGGATGCGAAGATCCAGCATCCAATTCACAATGGTGTGAACCCAGCCTTAATAAAAAGATTAACACCTATGAAGAGTTCCTGACAACAAAGGATAGAATTATGTAATTAAAACACGAGGGTTCAAAACATTGCATACTTCCCATCCCCATTGGATTTAGGTATGTTACTACCTTTGTGATAGTGCTGGGGTAGGTACCAGAAAATCATTAGAATCAAAGAAATGGTGTAAATGTTCTTATTTACCCAGGTCCTGATATACACTATATTACCAAAAGTATTGGGACATATTGGCCTTTACACACATATGAACTTTAATGGCATCCCAATCTTAGTCCGTAGGGTTCAATATTGAGTTGGCCCACCCTTTGCAGCTATAACAGCTTCAACTCTTCTGGGAAGGCTGTCCACAAGGTTTAGGAGTGTCTATGGGAATGTTTGACCATTGTTCCGGAAGCGTATTTGTGAGGTCAGGCATTGATGTGGATGAGTAGGCCTGGCTTGCAGTTTTGGCTCTAATTCATCCCCAAGGTGTTCTATCAGGTTGAGGTCAGGACTCTGTGCATGCTAGTCAAGTTCCTCCACCCCAAACTCACTCATCCATGTCTGTATGGACCTTGTTTGTGCCCTATGGACTAAGACTGGAATGCCAATAAAGTTAATTTGCATGTAAAAGCAGGTGTCCCAATACTTTTGGTATAGTGTATTTTGTAGTAGTTATTAGCGATGGGAAGGCCCGGGAAAAAAAATGGAAATATTGAGGAAAACATTTTTTTTATTCAGTTTTTTCAAAGCCGTTTTTTTTTTTTTTTTTCAGAAAAATTGGACAAAAATAAGGAATGTGGAATATAGTATTTTACAATGATAAAGTAATATATCTATGACATGGTATTCAAACTACATAACATGAAGATCTCAATGAAAAATTTCTGAGACTTTATGTAAAGTCTTAAATCAGGGGTGCTCAACCTGTGGCTCTCCAGCTGTTGCAGAACTACAAGTCCCATGACATTTCAAAGCTGACAGTTACAAAAATGACTCCCAAAGGCAGAGGCATGATGGGACTTGTACTTCCGCAACAACTGGAGGGCCACAGGTTGAACACCAATGTGCTAAATGATTGCAAGTTCTCTCAGCTGAAGACAAGCAATTTGTGGAATACAATTCAAATAACACTGTACTTCTCAATGCAGGTTTCAAACAAGAGAACTATGCATTTCTGCCACTAGGGGGGCACTGCAGGTGGGAGGCTCTGATTTAGTTTGCTTGTGGGCCCCATCTTGTACCCCCTACAGTTGGATGATTGTTGGGATACAGTAGATGGTAATTTTTGTCCTCTCAGACCTTAATTGACAGGTAAGAGGGTCAATTTGTCTAACAAATTTGGTTCCCTTATTTAAACTTTAAATGATTCCTGTTAATGTTCTCCACCATCACAGCATAATTTCTCCCTATAATCTGTCAGTAAATTGTTCTTTCTTTACCACCTCTCGGTAAAATGGTGAGACCAACATCTAGAGTTTGGAAACATTTCCACAGTGCAATTTATGCTGAGAGCAAAAGAAAGCTCTATTTATGGGGAAAAAAAGGGTGCAAATTTTGTTTGGGTACAACGTCACACGACCGCGCAATTGTCAGTTAAAGCGACGCAGTGCCGAATCGCAAAAAGTGTGCAAAGTGTGAAATCCTTCCGGGGCTGAAGTGGTTAAGAGACAGGGTAGCTAGATGTTTTCACTGCAGTATTCTAATGTTCTGAGGGCTCCCTCAAGACCTAGCTGGAGGATTAATACAAAAAAAACCATAGTAGAGGGAGCTCCACTCCTAAACCTTGAGGACAGCCTTCCCAGAAGAATTGAAGCTGTTATAGCTCTGCAAAGAGTGGGCCAACTCAATAAAAAAAACATTGTCAGAAGAGGAATTAAGTGGACGTAAAAAAAAGGGGGGGGTCTTTTTAAGACTATGGCTTAAAAAGATTGTTGCATCTAGTTCCTGCTTTACCTGTGCCCTGACCTTTTATATTTGTCTTCCCGTGAATAACTCGGCCTCTGTCTGATGTTCTTGTACCTCGTTGCCTGGCTGTTGATGACTTTTAGGCTGGTCTCCTGGCTACATTCCTGTCTTCCAATCAAGTGTCACCATGTTCCAGTTATTGGTTCCTGCTTGGTGATCTACAGTCCTGCAAACACTAGCCACCGCTGCCCATTACACTGGCCCTCTTGCCATTCTCACATCTCCTATCATCACTACCAGGGGTGTTGGACAGTTGGTAGCAAGAGGGGGCCAGGGGGCCACCTTTTGGCTGGTGTTCTGGCTACATTCCTGTTTTCCAATCAAGTGTCACCATGTTTAAGTTATTGGTTCCTGCCTGGTGATCTACGGTCCTGCAAACACTAGCTGGCAGTGCCAATTACATTGGCCCTCTTGCCACTCTGTGCCCTCACGCCTCCTATCATCACTACCAGGGATGTTAGGCAGTTGGTAGTAAGAGGAAGCCAGGGGGCCACCCTTTGGATGTTCTTGCACCTCGTTGCTCGGCTGTTGATGACCTTTTGGCTGGTGTCCTGGCTACATTCCTGTCTTCCAATCATGTTCAAGTTATTGGTTCCTGCCTGGTGATCTACGTTCCTGCAAACACTAGCTGGCTGTTGGACAGTTGGTAGTAAGAGGGGTCCAGGGGTTCCCATCTCCCACCGCTATGTACCTCAGTGTAGTGCTCCAATTGGAGCAGAATCTCCTAGAATGGCCTTGCCGTCTGGTCCAAAAATAGAGCGGGAGAAGCATGGCGCATTAAATTTGCCCTGACCATGATGCAGGCCATCATGACATGCGAACATCCTCTTCTGGCTGTATATTAGACTTTAGACTTTAGGTGGACAGCTCAGCTACCTGCGTGAAAGAGACACTCCCTTGCCTATTAGCCCAAAAAATGGTCATTTTCAATTTAACAAATTTGACTCCTATTGATTTCATTGGAGTTGGGGTTGACATCTGAAGTTCGGTGAACCCATGCCGAACCAATCTGTTTTATTTTAACTACATTTTTCATTAATATCTCAATGTACATGTCGTACATTCATGAGCGGCTCCTAAAAAGTCCCATTGGTGATTTCTGTTGGTTCTATTTTATTCAGACAACCTTTAAAACCCACCAGAAGCAACAAATTATCAATCTGAGCCTCGACTCTTGGTGTTCCTTCCTAACATTCCTCTTCTTTTAGAAATACTTTTATTTCTCTGAAGAAAAACATCTTTGAAAACAGGATGTCCTAAAATATTACAATATAATCCACAATAACATTTGAGTAATCATCCAATAATGCCAAACATTGGAGTTGGGATTGACATTTGAAGTTCGGTAAACCCATGCCGAACCAATCTATTTTATTTTAACTATATTTTTCATTAATATCTCAATGTGCATGTCGTACATTCAAGAGCGGCACTTAAAAAGTCCCATTGGTGATTTCTGTTGGTTCTGTTTGATTCAGACAACATTTAAAACCCACCAGAAGCAACAAATCACCAGCCTGTACCTCGACCCTTGGTGTTCCTTCCTAACGTTCCTCTTCTTTTAGAAATACTTTTATTTCTCTGAAGAAAAACATCTTTGAAAACAGGATGTCCTAAAATATTACAAAATAATCCACAATAACATTTGAATAATCATCCAATAATGCCAAACATTGGAGTTGGGATTGACATCTGAAGTTCGGTGAACCCATGCCGAATTAATCTATTTTATTTTAACTATATTTTTTATTAATACCTCAATGTACATGTCGTACATTCACGAGCTGCACCTAAAAAGTCCCATTGGTCATTTCTGTTGGTTCTATTTGATTCAGACAACCTTTAAAACCCACCAGAAGCAACAGATCACCAACCTGAGCCTCGACGCTTGGTGTTCCTTCCTAACGTTCCTCTTCTTTTAGAAATACTTTTATTTCTCTGAAGAAAAACATCTTTGAAAACAGGATGACCTAAAATATTACAAAATAATCCACAATAACATTTGAGTAATCATCCAATAATGCCAAACATTGGAGTTGGGATTGACATCTGAAGTTCGGTGAACCCATGCCGAATTAATCTATTTTATTTTAACTATATTTTTTATTAATACCTCAATGTACATGTCGTACATTCACGAGCTGCACCTAAAAAGTCCCATTGGTCATTTCTGTTGGTTCTATTTGATTCAGACAACCTTTAAAACCCACCAGAAGCAACAGATCACCAACCTGAGCCTCGACGCTTGGTGTTCCTTCCTAACGTTCCTCTTCTTTTAGAAATACTTTTATTTCTCTGAAGAAAAA
This sequence comes from Glandirana rugosa, assembly GCA_018402905.1. Classification (NCBI taxonomy): domain Eukaryota; kingdom Metazoa; phylum Chordata; class Amphibia; order Anura; family Ranidae; genus Glandirana; species Glandirana rugosa. The sequence goes on along the minus strand of BLSH010354784.1, from coordinate 540,976 downwards.
CATCTTTGAAAACAGGATGACCTAAAATATTACAAAATAATCCACAATAACATTTGAGTAATCATCCAATAATGCCAAACATTGGAGTTGGGATTGACATCTGAAGTTCGGTGAACCCATGCCGAATTAATCTATTTTATTTTAACTATATTTTTTATTAATACCTCAATGTACATGTTGTACATTCATGAGCGGCACCTAAAAAGTCCCATTGGTCATTTCTGTTGGTTCTATTTGATTCAGACAACCTTTAAAACCCACCAGAAGCAACAGATCACCAACCTGAGCCTCGACGCTTGGTGTTCCTTCCTAACGTTCCTCTTCTTTTAGAAATAATTTTATTTCTCTGAAGAAAAACCTCTGTGAAAACAGGATGTCCTAAAATATTACAAAATAATCCACAATAACATTTGAATAATCATCCAATAATGCCAAACATTGGAGTTGGGATTGACATCTCAAGTTCGGTGAACCCATGCCGAACCAATCTATTTTATTTTAACTATATTTTTTATTAATATCTCAATGTACATCTCCTACATTCATGAGCGGCACCTAAAAAGTCCCATTGCTCATTTCTGTTGGTTCTATTTGATTCAGACAACCCTTAAAACCCACCAGAAGCAACAAATCACCAGCCTGAGCCTCGACCCTTGGTGTTCCTTCCTAACGTTCCTCTTCTTTTAGAAATACTTTTATTTGTCTGAAGAAGAACATCTTTGAAAACAGGATGTCCTAAAATATTACAAAATAATAACATTTGAATAATCATCCAATAATGCCGAACATTTTACCATCTGTGGCTTAATTTCTTATTACCACCCCGAAGAGCGATGAAAGGAGCGGTAGATTTGGCTAAATGGAATAGACTGGAGCTCATATAACAGATCTTTGTCACATAAACTGTTACCAATTATTTTTAATGATTCATATGACATTAGTTTTATTATCTATGGAGCTGAATTTCTTGATTGCTAATTTCTATTTTTTGTAGCGTCTCTCCATCCTATTCACTTCTTCGCTATCAGGAGCTCAGCTGTGTGTTTGCTTTAGCTTGTTTGTCATGCCGAACCAATCTATTTTATTTTAACTATATTTTTTATTAATACCTCAATGTACATGTCGTACATTCACGAGCTGCACCTAAAAAGTCCCATTGGTCATTTCTCTTGGTTCTATTTGATTCAGACAACCTTTAAACCCACCAGAAGCAACAGATCACCAGCCTGAGCCTCGACCCTTGGTGTTCCTTCCTAACGTTCCTCTTCTTTTAGAAATACTTTTATTTCTCTGAAGAAAAACATCTTTGAAAACAGGATGACCTAAAATATTACAAAATAATCCACAATAACATTTGAATAATCATCCAATAATGCCAAACATTGGAGTTGGGATTGACATCTGAAGTTCGGTGAACCCATGCCGAACCAATCTATATTATTTTAACTATATTTTTTATTAATATCTCAATGTACATGTCGTACATTCATGAGTGGCACCTAAAAAGTCCCATTGCTCATTTCTGTTGGTTCTATTTGATGCAGAAAACCTTTAAAACCCACCAGAGGCAACAGATCACCAGCCTGAGCCTTGACTCTTGGTGTTCCTTCCTAACGTTCCTCTTCTTTTAGAAATACTTTTATTTGTCTGAAGAAAAACATCTTTGAAAACAGGATGTCCTAAAATATTACAAAATAATCCACAATAACATTTGAATAATCATTCAATAATGCCAAACATTGGAGTTGGGGTTGACATCTGAAGTTCGGTGAACCCATGCCGAATTAATCTATTTTATTTTAAATATATTTTTTATTAATACCTCAATGTACATCTCGTACATTAATGAGCGGCACCTAAAAAGTCCCATTGCTCATTTCTGTTGGTTCTATTTGATTCAGACAACCTTTAAAACCCACCAGAAGCAACAGATCACCAGCCTGAGCCTTGACTCTTGGTGTTCCTTCCTAACGTTCCTCTTCTTTTAGAAATACTTTTATTTCTCTGAAGAAAAACATCTTTGAAAACAGGATGTCCTAAAATATTACAAAATAATAACATTTGAATAATCATCCAATAATGCCGAACATTTTACCATCTGTGGCTTAATTTCTTATTACCACCCCGAAGAGCGATGAAAGGAGCGGTAGATTTGGCTAAATGGAATAGACTGGAGCTCATATAACAGATCTTTGTCACATAAACTGTTACCAATTATTTTTAATGATTCATATGACATTAGTTTTATTATCTATGGAGCTGAATTTCTTGATTGCTATTTTCTATTTTTTGTAGTGTCTCTCCATCCTATTCACTTCTTCGATATCAGGAGCTCAGCTGTGTGTTTGCTTTAGCTTGTTTGTCACTCACAGATAAACAGCGGGAGAAGAGGAAGAGAATGGAAGGAAAAGCAATATATCCGAGGTGGTCTTTTTTTTTTTTTTTCTCTTTAAAGTGGACATTCAAAGTGCCTTAGAGGTCAGAGTTTCTTGTAATTTTTAGTCTTTGATTTTGTTTTCTGCTAAAGGAAAAAAAAAAAACAAATTTGCTAACAAAAAAATAGTAGATGTAAACCCGCCACTAAATTTCATATAAGCTTTACTATGTCATTTTATAAGTCATTTTCAATATCTTTAATTAAAATAATTAATTGATTCACAACTGTGCACAGGGCTTATCTCCCGTCTCATTTCAACTCAGCAGATCCCTCTCTCCCCTCTTGTCCTTGGTGCCATTCAAGCAAACCCACCTTGCTGCACCGGCTATGGAGCTATGGAGCGGCTCCAAGATAGAGGATTTCTGGGACCAAGTCATCATATACATTGAAAAAGTTCAGTAGCTCACGGTTCCCAAGAATCCAATGCTATGTCTCTTTAGCCACAATGCGACCCCCCCCCCCCCCCCCAGACGTCTACCCCTCTGAAGAAAAAACCCCACAATGGGCCCATCTATGCCTCTTGGCTGCCCATAGGACAATTATGCAGGCCTGGATCAAACTTGATCCACCTCGAGTGGCCCAAGTAAAAGCCGCTATCCAAAATCTGTTTCTCATTGAAAGGTTGGACATTATCACCCAAGACTTTTTTATGTCTTTTTTATGCTAAGAGTTCCCTTCACTGTAACCAAGGGGCCAAGCCCAACCCCTGAAAAACAACCCCACACCGTAATACCCCCTCCACCAAATGATTTGGACCACTGCACAAAGCAAGGTCCATAAAGACATGGATGAGCGATTTTGGGGTGGAGGAACTTGACTGTCCTGACCTCAACCCAATAGAGCACCTTTGGGATGAATTAGAGTGGAGACTGCGAGCCAGGCATTCTCGTACCTGACCTCACAAATGCGCTTCTGGAAGAATGATCAAACATTCCCATAGACACTCCTAAACCTTGTGGACAGCCTTCCCAGAAGAGTTGAAGCTGTTATAGATGCAAAGGGTGGGCCAACTCAATATTATTATTATTATTATACAGGATTTATATAGTGCCAACAGTTTGCGCTGCGCTTTACAATAAAGAAGGGACACAGTACAATTACAATACAGTTCAATACAGAAGGAAAAGGAGGGCTCTGCTCATAGAGCTTACAATCTAAAGGGGTGGGGAGGTGGAACAAAAGGTAATGGCTGCAGGTGATGATCTGATAGAGCTGGCTCAAGCACGGGTCTTAGGTGGAGGTGGGGTAGGCTTCCCTGAATAAGTGAGTTTTCAAGGACCACCTAAAGGCAGACAGGGTGGGGGCTGACCGGACATTCTGGGGCAGGGAGTTCCAGAGGATGGAAGAGGCTCTGGAGAAGTCCTGTAGGCGAGCATGGGAGGAGGTAACAAGGGAGCTAGAGAGAAGGAGGTCTTTGGAAGAGCATAGAGGACGATTGGGGTGATATCTGCGGATGAGATTGGCGATGTAGCTGGGGGCAGTGTGGTGGATGGCCTTGTATTTTGAATTTTAATATTGAACCCTACGGACTAAGACTGGGATGCCATTGAAGTTCATGTGGGTGTAAAGGTAGGTGTCCCAATACTTTTGGTAGTATGTGCACAGTCATTAGCATTACATCAGCCCCCTCTTTTTCTCCCCATCACAAGGGAAGTTATTACCACCAGTTATTAATCGTGGGTCGGTGGTACTCAAATATGTGCAGGTTAAAAAAGGCTCCAATTTTGAAAGAGAAACTGAGCCTTAGCACCATGGTGACTTATAAGATAGGCATAAGCTGAGGAAGGGATTCCAATGGGGATTGCCTAAATATGCATGTTGTACGCTCTAATTTACTGCATTAATGTGTGGTACTTAAACTGTGATGACAATATTGACTCTTGCTGATATGTTGTATTTTGGGAAACTTTTAATAAAGTTTTTATACTGTTAAAAAAAAAAAGGTTTCACGGTGTCCACCAAAAAAAGAAAGAAAGAAGAGGAGAGATGGAAGAACCCTTTTGGTGTAGTAGGCAACCAGCACTATTTCTCATAAAAAATGTTTGAGAAGATAAACCAAATTAACTTACATTTTGCAAGGGACCAAATAATAGGGTCAACGTAACCTTCTGAGTTCTCATGTGGAGGATACCTCTGTCTCCATGCAGGATAAAGAGGTTCCACTTTACAGTGCCTCAGGAAACCTGGTCTTAAGTCCTCATCGGGGACATGGGGGGGGGGGGGGGGGATTAAGCTTGTTTACAACAAAGAAGAGAAAAGCACATTGAGTGCTTAAGCAGGAGAGGCCTAGTATTGCGTACCATTGTTTAGGGAGAGGTCAGAATTATCACACTTTGAATGAACATCAAATTTATTTGATACACAAAAGAATTGTACGCTTCCTGGCATGTGTCTTCAGATGCCGATGATTGCACACACATCATGGAAGTGTAGAATTCTTGTGTTAAACTGAGGAAGTGGAATCCTGAAGCCACACAATGTGTCTTTGATGTAATATATAAACCTGATACTTGTTGAAATGATGATGACCTCTTCCAAAGCAGTAGCACTGTAAAAAAGCCCAGTACATATCGGAAGAAAAGGACTATTGTATGCTTATGGGCATGCTCATAATTCTGAGCTAAGGCTCACTGCAAGACCCGCACCGGCACATACAGTACGTGCAAATGTATTAGCATGTGGGAAAAATGGAATGTGTACATGTGCATGCCCACACACTAGCACTGCCGCCAAACAGCCTATTTATCCACTTCAGCCCCGGAAGGATTTCCCATGTTAGGACCAGAACACTTTTTGCGATTCTGCACTGCGTCGCTTTAACTGACAATTGCTTGGCCGTGCGACGTTGTACCCAACGAAATTTGTGTCCTTTTTTATCCACAAATAGAGCTTTCTTTTGGTGGTATTTACTCACCTCTGCATCATTTCTGATCACCGCTATAAACAAAAAAGAGCGACAATTTTGCAAAAGAAACAATATTTCTTACTTTTTGCTAAAACACAAAACCAAAAAAAAATAAAATAAAAAAACCCAAATGTATTCATCGGTTTTGGCCGATTTATATTCTTCCTCATATTTTTGGTAAAAAAAATTGCAATCGGCGTTTATTGATTGGTTTGCGCAAACCAGGAGAATTAATTTCTGGCGTTTTTACAATTTTTTTTTTCTACTGGTAATGTCGACGATCTGCGATTTTTATCAGGACTTTGATATTGCGGTGGACATGTCAGACATTTTTGACACTTTTGTGGGACCAATGACATTTATACAGCGATCAGAAATTTAAATGTCCACTGATTACTGTATAAATGTCATAGGCAGTGAAGGGGTTAACCTGCAGGGGGAGATCTAGGGGTTAACTGTGTTCCCTAGGCGTGTTCTAACTGTGAGGGGGCTGGGCTGTGAGGCGCATAAGAGATCTAACTGATCCCAAGTACAGGGATCAGTAGATCTCTTAGATGCTGCCTGACAGCGCGGGGAACCGCCGTGTTTACACATTGGCAGTTCCCCGTTTTTCTTCTGTGGCAAGCAATCACGGCCATCGGGACATCGGGTCCGCCTGAGCCACAGGCACACTCCTGCAGAGTAAAGGTAGACTATGGCTTAACCAGATTGTTGAATTCTCAGCTAGTTCCTGCTTTACCTGTGGCTTGACCTGCTATATTTGCCTTCTCATGCATAACTCAGCTTGCCCCAGACCTGTCTCTGGATTCCTGCCTGCCTGCTGTGACCTCGACTTGTACTCTTATTCTGACCTGCATTCATGTACCTCGCTGCCTGGCTGTGTACTGGTCCTAGCTTGTATCCTGCATCTGCCTTTGTCTGATGTTCTTGTACCTCGTTGCCTGGCTTTTGATGACCTTTTGGCAGGTGCCCTGGCTACACTCCTGTCTTCCAGTCAAGTGTCACCATGTTCCAGTTATTGGCTTCTACCTGGTGATCTACAGTTCTGAAAATACCAGTTGGTGCTGCCCATTGCATGGGCCCTCTTGCCACTATGTGTGCTCACACCTCCTATCATCACTAGCAGGGGTATTGGACAAGATCTACAAGAGAAGCCCCCTCTCCAGCTCGATCTCCACCAGGTATGTGACAAGTACACCATATTAAAGGCATCTCTGCCTCTCGAGCACTCAACGGGCCTTTTTCTTCTTTGCTTGAAACCAGGTTCAACCACCCCCCGCCCATGAGGACCTAGGTCTGGGTTTCCCAAGGAATTGAGAGTGACCTTTTCATCCTGCAGGGAGACAGGGCTATTCTCCACAGGGGTATTCTTCACATGCACACTCGGAAGGTGGCGTTGACCATAATACTTGGTTACATGCAACCTCACCAAATTTACCGTTTCAAACATTTCCTATGTTATACATTACAGCACTTTTTTCTTCTTTGCTGTAAACATAACCACCAGTTGGTTATGTGACTCATTGTGATGTTTGAAGGGGGCAGTGATACACTTCAAGAAAACAAGTTTTAGATTTGAGACAAGATGGCACCAGCTTTGGCGGCCAGGATGTTGAGTGGCCCAAATGAAGAGATAAGGTCAGAAAAGATTATTTTTACATTCCAGTTTATTTCATAGCAAAATCACTGTGGATTTCATGGGCATTTCTGATGTTGATGGGGTAATTTATTTCAGTTTTAAAGTAGAAATTGTCTGTGTAAGAAATAAATACCAGGGCCCAACACTGCCGAGTGCTAACTGCTAAGCTACTGTACATGAAAGGTACTTTTAATGGTCATTTGGGTCTGGTATCTTTGCTATTACTGCAAATAATCTGGATGCTGATGTGTATTTGTGATGTTTCCAAGCAACACTAAAAGACAGATCAGAGCACTGAAATGACATGATAGAGCTATCATACAATGGAGAGGTGGACACCAAGATGGACACAAATGAAAGGGCTTTCTGACAGCAAAGAATACTTGTGGTGCATTAGTGGAGGTCAACCGGCTGACGGTAAAAGCTGGACAAAAGAAACACCCTTCTGCAAAAATCATTTATGTTACATAATGGTAGTCCTAAAAAAGTAAAATGACACAATGGAAAAAAAAAGTTTCAGTTTCAGTAATTGGTATATTTTTATAAAAATGTATCAATGTTCATGTTTCCACTAAACAATATGTCTATAAAGCATCTGACAGCCTCTGGTTTCCTATTCTTCAGTAGTAAGTAATCATTCTAGACACACTGGACAAACTTATATGGCTTCAAGTGAAAACCTACAGCATCGGAGGAGTGTTTCATATTACAGCAGCCTTTGAGGGTGATCAGGTGTTCAAAGGCTATCTCCAAAACTAAGCTGTAATGTGATTGGGGACCTCTCTGGTAAGGAACCCCTTCATGCTTTTGGAATTTGAGTTGGTTAATGTGGTTGGCTTGTTGTTGTCTCAAATGTAGTGTGGTGCAGCTGTGGGGCTTTACTATTGGGCAAATGTAAGTTTTTGTTCTAGTACCTTACAGACCTTTGCTGACATGATGTTTGTGATGTCCCTAAGCAACGCTAAGGGGTCAATTTAAGGCAGAGTATTTGTCAGCACAAATAATCCCTGTAATGTGTCTAATGGGAATTTTGTTTTAGATACCTAAGAGATAAATCAGAGCACTGCAATACACTGGTATTGCACAATAGAGAGGTCGATACCAAGATGTACATGAAAGTGTCTTCTAACAGTGAACAATACTTGTGGTGTATTAGTGAAGATCAACTGACTTACACTTGCAATCAGAAATATTCAACCCCTAAAGAGTTTTAAGGATTTATAAATAAAAATCTTTTCAAAGTGCAGGATTCTGCTTTGGATGGCTTCTTATTCAGTTTAGTGATACATAAAATCAACACAGAAAATGTATGATGTAGTATTTGTGTGTAACAGTCTATTTTGTTAAGATCGCCATGTCACAATTATTCAACCCCTATATAATATTGTTGATTCTAAAGCTTTCTGACAGTTTTTATGGCCTGAAGTGGAGCTGAAACATCATTAAGCCTTTGGCAACTCTATAACGATCCTTCATTTGCTTCAGCTGTGATGCATATATAAACCCCGACCATGAAGGTGTTCAAGGTGAGTTGCAATCATGGGATAGACAAAGGAGCTTCCACAAAAGCTGAGAGAGGAGATTATTTCATCACATCTGAAGGGCCTTGGGTATAAGAAGATTTCCAAAAGATTTAACATTCCAAGAGACACCATTGGGAGCATTATAAGGAAGTTTAAAACGTATGGAACAGCTGCAAACCTGCCTGGCCGTGGAAGAAAGCTCACAATTTCATCAAGGGCCCTTAGCAACTTAGTCAGGACAGCTAAGAAAAACCCCCGTGTGACTGCAAGACAGCTACAGGATGGCATGATGAAGGCTGGTACAAGTGCTTCAGTGGCAACTATAAGACGTGCACTGAATCT
>BLSH010354784.1:510525-527199 GCA_018402905.1 Glandirana rugosa | reverse complement strand
ATTCTCTGTCAAGAATATGTCGTGTTATAGTTTATAATTCATTCTTCAACCCCACCCCCCATGGTAGTAGGATTACTGTGATAATTCCTATTACTACATTCCTCTGTTAAGGGGAATTCACAGAGGTTCCGTTTTTCTTCTTCTTGCCTGATAAAGCCATGGAATCTGTTTAACGTACAACTCATTTTTTTTATCTATAACAATAACTATGTTTTTATCTGATTTTTGTCCCATAGGTCTATATTTAATCCTGTATGTAAAGTTTTTATATTTGTTTTTACACACGGATATGTACAATGTGACTACGATCCATGTGAGGTGCTACCTTGTATCCTCTATATCATTCATCTCAACTCGCTTGAAGATGTTCGGGGTCCGGGACAAAGTTCGGGTTCTGTCGGGACCCGAACCCGGACTTTGTCCCGAAGTTCGGCCGAACCAGCAGAACCCGGACTTCTAGAAGTTCGCTCAACTCTACTTACTATATCTCCTATGTTCCATCGTGGAGTGTACCTAGCATCAGTGTAACATGTATAGGCACACATTTTTGTTTATATTTTTGAAATGTATGTCCTAATTTATATCTGGATACCCTGTTTTTAGTCTATTTTTGTATCAATAACAATATCTATTTTTTTTACTCAACATGCAATTTGTCTAAGGTACCGAAATAGTCCGTTCTTCTTCTTTTTGCCTTGGAGACACTTAAGGGGAATTGTCTCCTTACATCATTATCCTTAATAGTGTCATTAGGATGATGGTACCCCCCACCCCAACTTCTTACTTAATATTTGATATTGTGCTGTATAAGAACAAAGAACATTTAATAAACTCCTTTGTAAAAAAAAAAAACACCCCTTTGCAAAAATAATTTATGTTACATGATGACAACCATAAAAAGTAGCACTCATACCAGGAGGGAATATTATATTACATGACCTCAAACTAACTGGGGGGAAGTTCAAAACGAATCTTAGAAAGTATTATTTTACTGAAAGGGTGGTTGATGATTGGAATAAACTACCAACAGAGGTTGTGAGACAATCAACAGTAAATGGCTTCAAACATGCTTGGGATAAACATAAATCCATAGTCAGACAACAAGGTTAATGTAAAAAAAAAAAAAAATTAAAAATAAATAAAAAGGGGCAGACTCGATGGACTACTCAGTCTTTTTCTGCCGTCACTTTTCTATGTTTCTATCCATGCTGATTTGTCAGTTAGTAAATTAGTAATCTGAGAGGAGAGGTGGGGAGTGGATAAATTTGTGTGTTGTCAGTATAGAGATGATATTGGAAGCCATGGGAGTTTATCAAGTGACCAAAGGAGGAGGTGTAGATGGAGAAGGGGAGAGGTCAGAGGACATAAACTTTAGGGACCTCTACAGAAGGAGGAAGTGGAGAGGAGGAGATAGAGTTACAGGTAATGCTGAAGGAGCACTGTGATAGCTAAGAGGAGAACCAGTAGAGAGCAGAGTCTTGAAGGCCAATAAAGTGGAGTTTTTTGAAGAGGAGGGAATGTCAAAGGCTGCAGAGAGTATGGAACAGTGGCCATTGGTTTTAGCAGTTAGTAAATCATGAGTGAGTTTTAGTAGGGCAGTTTCAGTGGAGTGAAGCGAAAGGGGTCAAGAAGGTTGTTTTCAGTAAGGTAGGAGCCCAGCCGGTTGTAGGCTAAGCGCTCTAAAAGTTTTAACGTAAACGGGAGTAAGAAGATGAGTCTTAAGTTGTTTGGGCTGGTGGGGTCTAGTGAGGGCTTTGTAAATATGGGGGTGATCAGCACATGTTTTAGAGGGTAGCTGAAGGTGCCAGTAGAGAGGGAGAAATTGAAGATGTGGGAAAGGGAGCATAGAATAGAAGAAGATGGTGACCATAGTAGTTGTGAGGAAACAGGGTCTAGGGGACAGGTGGTAAGGCAGGCTTCTGAGAAAACTTTAGCAACCTCTTTGGTAGTAGCAAGGTCAAAATAGGAGGGTGTTGAGGGTTGTTTTGTACAGGGTATGTAAAGTGGGATAGATGTCTCTGCAGTGGAGATGCCCCCACGAATTGCATAAATCTTGTTTTCAAAGTACTTGGCTATCTTGTGAGCAGTGAGTGAGTTACTGGATGGAGGAGGTGGTGGAGAAGGTGGAGAGTTAAAAGTAGAGAAGAGATCATGAGGACTGGAGGATAGAGTTTTAGCCCATAAAAAGATAACATTTCTGATAAAATAACAAAAACATACTTTCTGAAGCAGTTTCCGGGCTTGTGTCAGAGCGCATGCCCTTTTTTGAGCAAAGTTGATGATTGGAGCACCGTGTATGAGTAATGGAGACCAGGACTGCTAGGATCTGGGATTGACTCTCTAGAGTAAAAGAAAAAAAAAAGGAAAAGGTCATATTCTTGCATATCATGCAGCCTGATTAAATAACAAGGAAAAAAAATGTTAGGCATTAACTGTGCTTTAAAAATGTACTTTCAAAATCAAAAATGTTTAATGCTATAGCCTAAGTCCAGCAACATTTTTCCTTTCGACCTCAAATCCATGAGCTTAACTGGACACCTCAATCAAATTAAGTCAAATCTTCAGTAACTTAACATTTACAGGAAGTAACAGCTACTTGATGTCTTAGTGATTGCCCACATGCTGATATTAAATCAATGTCAGATTCTTCCATCTCATCTTTACTTCGTTAGCCAATCCATCTCCTTTTATTAAGAGAAGACACAACTGGATGATCAAGATTTTTTTTTTTCCTTTTGGTTGCTTGTTTCATTAAAAATTAATACATTTTATGTGCATTTTTGCTTTTTTTTTTTAAATACATTTTCATGTTAACGTATAATTTTAAGTTTCATGCATCTTCATTTATCACATTTACAGTAGCTGGCACCAGGCACAATGGGGTGGAAATGTGCACGGGGCATGAAACGCGAAACAGATGCCGATGCTAATTACGACCGTAATATTTTGTCATGTACTTGGAATTTCAAAGCATCTGTACAGCAACATTGCTGTTGACACAGTGCACAGCAGTTACGCAGAGGGAAGGGAGGATCGCATAGGGCTGGGTGAGGAGAAAAGATAACTCAAAGCTGGCTTTTTTTTTAGGCAAATCTGGTTCATTAAAACACTGTGAAAATTCAACTTTGCTAAGTTTCAAAGTGTCTAATTGGCTTTAAAATGGGATGTGATTATGCAATGCATGCTATTAAAAAGAGGGTCTTTGAAAATTCCATAGCAAGTAATTTGGTGGCCACAAGGGGCTGCCAGACCCCCTTCCCATTTGTCTTTTATTTTTTTAACTTTTATATAGGATTCATTGAAAATCATTCACTTATGTTATCTATCTATCTATCTATCTATCTATCTATCTATCTATCTATCTATCTATCTATCTATCTATCTATCTATCTATCTATCTATCCGTCCATTCATCTATCCATCCTTCTATCCATCCATCCATCCTTCTATCCATCCATCCATCCTTCTATCCATCCATCCATCCATCCTTCTATCCATCCATCCATCCTTCTATCCATCCATCCATCCATCCATCCATCCATCCATCCATCCTTCTATCCATCCATCCATCCTTCTATCTATCTATCTATCTATCTATCTATCTATCTATCTATCTATCTATCTATCTATCTATCTATCTATCTATCTATCTATCTATCTATCTATCTATCTATCCATCTATCCATCTTTCCATCCATCCATCCACTCATCCATCTATCCACCCATCTATCCACTCATCCATCCATCTATCTATCTATCTATCTATCTATCTATCTATCTATCTATCCGTCCATTCATCTATCCATCCTTCTATCCATCCATCCATCCTTCTATCCATCCATCCATCCTTCTATCCATCCATCCATCCATCCTTCTATCCATCCATCCATCCTTCTATCCATCCATCCATCCATCCATCCTTCTATCCATCTATCTATCTATCTATCTATCTATCTATCTATCTATCTATCTATCTATCCATCCTGGTAGTACAAATGGTTCTAACTGTGAGGAATGAGTTGATGAAAGAGGTAAAAGATTAGTTGGAGGTGTGATAGGTTTCTCCAAAGAGATGAGTTTTCAGAGATTTTCCTGAAGGTAGCAAGAGAAGGAGATAGACAGACAGGTTGAGGTAGAGAGTTCCAGAGGATGGGAGAGGCTCTAGAGAAATCCTGGAGACGAGCATGGGAGGAGGAGACGAGGGAGCTTGAGAGTAGGAGGTCTTGGGACCTTCCTTCCATCCATCCATCCATCTATCTAGAGGGACAGAACTCATCAGTCTGCTGCGTCTCCTTTTACTGTCAAGTCACAGGCTGGGGGAGGGGCAAGACTAGTAACGAGCCTCACTGTCCAGGGTTTGGTTCAGCAGGGATTTGCATAACTTCAAAAAAGTTTAGATGTTGAACCTGAACCCCACTGAAATCAACAGGAGTCAAATCAGTCAAATTAAAAATGCCCATTTTCAGTGCTGCTAGGCAAGGGAGTGTCAAAAAATATTACCAAAAGTATTGGGACATCTGCCTTTACACGCACATGAACTTTAATGGCATCCCAGTCTTAGTCCGTAGGGTTCAATATTGAGTTGGGCCTCCCTTTGCAGCTATAACAGCTTCAACCATATGAGGTAGTCCCATATGGTGTGGACATCTTCACAGACAGATGTGAAGGACCATTTTAGATATGTTTTTATCAAGCCTATGTTTGTGAGTATGAAACTTACCTTTTATTCAAATAAATACCTTTGGTTGAGGATAATGCGCTAGGTCCACAAACCTTCTGTTTTTATTCATGTCATTGGTTGCCTCCTTCTGATATCCAACAGACATTCTCCAGTAAAGGAGACACAGATTCACACTACCACAGGACAGATGGACACGTTTCACTCATCTTCCCCATGGGGAAGTGAGCTTCTCCAGACCCAAACTGATTCTAGGATTAGGTTTTTCAAATAGCCCCTCCAGCTATGGCTCCAGCTGGGACCTTGATGTCTTCTAGGCGGAACCTCCAATAATCCTGCTCCAGGGGAAGAACACAGGGGTCTCCTCCAGTGGGAGGAGTAACTCTTCCCCTCTGCCTCAGATCTCTGAGCATTTATGGGCTCTCCAGCCACCTACTGGGCACAGCTCCCCAGGGATTAGCTGGGTTCCCATTAAATATTAAGGAAGCACACTCTGTTCTTCCTCCCACTATGAATATAGAATATAGGAGTGTCACGTACCAAGCTAGAGGCTGAGTTGATGAGAGGGCTTCCCTTGCGGTTTACTGCACAGTACCCCTGAGGTTGGTGACAGAGGGTACTATGCCCAGAGGTGCATGGGTTGCCTACAGATGAAGCTGTCTGATGGTTCCAGATTCAGAGACACCCAGGGTCAGAGAAGGTAGTCACAGTAAGTGATACTCTGGAGGTGCTGGCGGATCTTGGCAGAATGGTAGAGTAGGGTACAACATCAGCAGCTCAGGCAGGAACAAGGCAGGAAGTGAGGTTGAGATCAAGCCAGGGTCAAACACAGAGTGGCAATCGGGAGCAGGCAGGAGAAGGTCCGTGGAGCAAGCCGGATTCAGAGCCAGGAGAGAAGCCAGAGCAGGTCAGGGAAAGCCGGGTCGGTAAGAGGTAATCACACAGAAGTACAAGGCACAGGAACACAGAATACAAGGCTGACGATAATCCAGCAATTGACGAAAGCCACTGGTGTCCTTATATAGGCCAGTAACCACTGGTAATTAGCACATTTTGCGAAGGCACGTTCACCACACTATGCGAAGGCACGTTCACCATCGCGAACGCTCGTTCGTCACTGAATGCCGTTTGCTAAGGCGCCTGCGCGAATCAGTGCGGCCATATTGGATATTGGCAAATCTGCCAGTTCTTCCCTGACAAGGGGGAAGTGATCAGCAGCAGCCTGTGAGCCACTGAGCATGCATGAGCAATCCCTCCTGCTCTATTGATTACAGACAGGCTAAACTAAATTTACCTAGCAACCTGAACTAACTAGGAGGGTGCTACATTGCCTATTAGTAAAAAAAGGAAACAGGCATTCAGCTTAGCCGCTCTGTGCGGAGTGCTTGTTAGAACACAGGCTGGGGTGAACCTACCCTAAGGATCACAAATCAGAAGATTTCCATAAGGTGCATTCAGTATTTGAAGCTTCTAGCCCTTCGTGACACAATTCATTTAATCCTAAATGTTTTTCACTTTGCAGATTGGCAATGAGTGACTTTGCGGCACGTTTGCAACTGGGAAAACTGATAACGAGGACACCTACATGGAGAATATTTAAAATGATAGCGAGTGATACGGCTAAAGTAAGTTCTTAGATTGCTTTATGAAATGTCAACTCCTGGATGATTTGTCGGAGGGCTAAAGGTTAAATCAAGCATATTTACAATGACCATTATTGGCAATAATGAAATACAGAGAGCCCAAGTGACTGATAGAGAAATTGCTCATTGCTGTGCTAAGCTTTTGAAGGTCTTCAGCAAACACTGAACTCTCCAATACATTACGGAATCAGTAACATTTCACTGATGATATTCTATATTTATAGCTCAGCCTTGGTCTGTGGCAGAAGCGATGCTTGGGCAGGTTGGTGTCAAGCAGTTGAGTAAAGCGCAGCAGGCGGAGAACTTTCCAGATGGAAGCTAAAAAATAAATATGCAAGGCCATATCCGATGAACATGTGTTAAGAACACCGCCATTGGCTCTTATTCAAATGTTGGGAATAAATCAATACTTTTTACGGACACTTAAATGTTTTTATGGTCTTTATGGACAACTACCATCGACTTGCATTTATTTCACATTCCAGACATTCACACCACATATAGATCGCCAGAATTGCACAGCTGGGCACTAACATCCCTCAAATCCTGAAACATAGAAAACCAAACATATATATAGGACTTTATAGGTGCTGTAGTATATATACAATATACACCATGATTAAAATACCATAGATTTTTGTTTTTATTCTTCTGAAACATTGATCCTTAGAGCTTTAATCCCTTTGCATCTAAGAGTAAAACAAATGTTAATGCCTAAGCACAATTTTACAACTTTGACATGTGCTAGTAAAACCGTATGTAGCGCCCTCTATGTTAGGTAGGTGCTAGATGAGGATTTTTGTGTTAAAGTAGGTAAAGTTAAGCCGGCGTGCCTGCTGTCAGGCCTGTTTGTTTTTGTTCTGGGCATGGGAGTGGTCCAGGGAGTGGCTGGTGACTGCGGGTGGTGACACTCTTTGGTTGACGCCTCACTGTTTTTCAGAAAGTTCTGGAAAATGGGAGTGGGGCAGAAGAGGTGAAACTGCTGGGTATTTGGGAAGCCCTGACCAATCCCCAACCTGGATTGGCAGGGGGCAGGCCTTCCCAAATAGCCGGGGACAGCTCAGTCTGGGAGGAGAGTTTGAGTGAAAGTTGGAGAATGGAGACGGAGCACTGAAGGCTGTCAGGGTCCTTGAGGGAGTCCCCAGTCGGGGGGGGGGGTTGACCTCAGCCCGAGGCTCGGGCGCATTCAGGAGTGAGATCCTGGCAGAGAGGCACAAGGAGAGAGCAGGAAAGGACAGCAGGAGGAGAGTACTAACAGCGGGATCTCCACGAGGAATTCACCGGGTGTCAGTGAGTGACACAGCCCAGGGAAGTGGAGATGCACTATGCAGATTGGGAGGAAGATAGCCTGGAAGAGGTGCAGGAAGAGACTGGGACTTTGGTGTCAATGGGCAGTGTGCAGGTGCTTGCAGTCAGGAGGACTGTAGAGGCCTGGAGGAGGATGTGCTGGGAGCAGTAGTGCATCAGCCCAGCTAGAACTCTTCAAACTTTCTCTACACTAAAGGGGCCCGCGGACCCTGCCTGCAAAAGGCGATTACTGTGGTCTGGTCAATTCCAGAGCAGGCCTCACCATGTGCTAGCTAGGGAGCCGGAAGCAAGTGTTGTGCAGGAGAGAGGAACAAACAGGCATTTGAGAAGCAAAATATGTGCTGGAGGAGGAAGGGGAAGTGTATACTGAGTGTATATAGAGGTCCCGTGTAAAAAAACTGTTGAGCATCCCTTACCCCATCCAAGTTTAACCCCTTACTAAAAAAAAAAACAAAGAAGCCAGCCTATTTTCTGACTCTGGGTGCAAGCAAGGAGTGTGATCGAGGGCAGTGTGAGCAGGTGAACCACTACTTCCAGCAACCCCCAAGAGGGCATTGGCTACACATGCATATCATTACTTTGTGTATGCAGATGGATTATACCTTGTTTTTTTAGGACAAATTGGTCATCCATTTGATGGTACATGGTAATGGGGATCTCCTGATTTTTTTTTTTTTATCATCAAAGGAAAACTGGCTCAAAATAGGAATTTTTGTTTAGCTGTATATTTCTTGTTACTACCATAACCTACCACCAGTGGCGGCCCGTCCATAGAGGGCGCACAGGCGCCGTCCCCCCATCCGGCCACGAGACAGAGGTCTCACCTGGGGTCAGGGGGCCCCAGCCAGAAGCCACAAGACAGAGGTCTCATCAAGGGGTCAGAGAACCCAGCCAGAAACCAGGAGACTGCAGGTCTTAGTTACAGGAGTCAGGTCAGCTCCTATCAGGGGAGTCAAGAGAATCCCAATCCTTTGGCCAGAGGTGGGCCATGCACCTGGGCCCTGCGACTGAAGGCTAGAGAGCCAAATGTTTCTGGAGAGCTGAATGACACAGTCAAAAGGACTGGCAAGAGGAGCCGCAGTGCTGCCAACACATGAGCCAGGTGGCTTGGTATTTTTGGTTCACGCATGTTATGTGGAAGAAACCCCTGCATGGGCAACTCATGTACAGGTGAACTTTTTATTTAAGGGCTGCCACGCCCTTAAATTACAGTTTGGACTGGAGCAACTCATTGTAAATGCCCCAGCTGTTTGAGTTTAATCACCCCAATCTCACAATCTATATATATCCTAAAACACACTGACACTGATATTATTTAAAAAAAATGTTTTTAATCCTGCCCAAAATATACTGACCATAACCTTTGACCCTGACCTTTGATCCTTAATTGACCCAAACACTAACCCTGGCACTAACCTAGACCAAACCTTGATCTACGTATTTTTTTCTTTATTTTATTTTGTTATTTTATTTTGTATTATTATTATTTTTTTTCCCAATGTATTTTTCCTCTCCATTAACACAGAGAGAGAGAAACACTGGGCGGGCTTTGCAGTCACTGATCACTGTGAAAGCCAATGAGAGGCTATCACAGCGATCAGGTGACTTGGAAATGGGTGTTCCGGGTCCCGATCGTAAGTATGGGACCTGGGGCTCCCGCTGAGACCCCAGTCTATGTGCTGGGAGTGCGCTGTGTGCCACATTCCCAGCACAAAGGCAAATACACAGATATGCGGGCCCACGGAAAAAAGCCCAGTCCAGTGGGGCTGCATATCTGCGTACTGTCTTTATCAAGGGGTTCAAATACATACCATTTGGGCCATTATAGCTCCTTCGTGGACATATAACAACACATTTCACGAAAGAAAAAATATATGTTTTACGGCAAACCTTCAAACACTTCAAATAATTATTTGTACCTTTGTCATTTCTCAACAGGATAGTTCTCAAAGTCCTAGACCAGTGGTTGTCAAGTTATGAGCTAAATGGGGCCTCAAATGTGGCCCATGATATCAAGGGCCACACATAACGTTCAATATATGTAATGCTGAGAGGACTGTCAGAAACTGCAGACCTAATAGAGGAAAAACAAGATGTGTTTCTGGGAAGACCCCAAAAACCATAGAGGTTAATATAAGAGGGAAGGGCAATGACCAATATATTGAAAAAATATATTAAGCTTTAATAAATGGCAGGTAAATTGAACAGTAGTTAATGCACCTAAACATGTTCACACAGAATTAAAGTACCACCACGCAGTCCTAGGGAGACCATAGGTCTTCCAGGCTGCGTAACCTAGACACACAATTGGGGAGACAAACACAATTAAAAACAAACAACGTCCGGACGTGTGGGGATATTAACCAAGTAAAGTCACTGCTGTAGGTTATCACACCAATACCGGTGTGCTAAAGACCGTAGATGAAGTTATGGCGGTCCCAGGGAATGATGAAAAATCTCATTAGGCCAAACAAATGATGTAGACCGCCCATCACTGTCGTGAAATGCAAACTCAATATATAAATAATAGTGTCATTGCAGACAGATGGCCAGGTAGGTTGTTGGCAATAGAGATATGTAAGTAGGTAGGATTCTGCTGTTAGATGGTTAGAGTAACCAAGTCAACATGGTCATAAATCGCAGACAGAAGATGAAAATAAATATCTCTTTACAGACTGATGACTGGGTAGGCTGAAGATAATGAAGATGAATATGTAGGTAAACCCTACTGTCAGATGGTTATATTAGTCCGATTAATGTTTTGACCGATATGTAACGCTTCACTGTCCATATGTGAAACACTGAGGTCTTGCATCATCACAGGTCCATATAATCATATGTATGTTAAACAAACAAATCCATACCTTGAGTTCCAACAGTTCCCTGTTTAGAGCGTTCCCTGTTGAGTGATGGCTACAGGTACCTGTATTTACCGCAAGTGATTGAATAGCCCCCGCCAGGGTACGGGTGAATCCCCTTAATCCCTTCTGCTCAGTCAGCACGCTCGGGCTGTATTTCCTATTGTAGGTAGCTTGCTTCCCAAGCCTCACTCTCAGCGGAGGTGACGCTGGTGTCCAGCAGTGAGCGTGGTCAACGCGTTTCGCTAGGCATAATGACATAGCTTCCTCTGGACGACTTGATTGAGCCAGCTACTCTCCATCCCTTAAATCTGTTTTTTCCGGAGGAGCCGTCCTTCAAGATGTTTTCCTTATGGGATATCAGTGTGTTAGTAGTCATCTAGGTCAATGAAGAATTCCTTTTGCATTTTCCTTTTAGGACTCAGGGATATTATTCCCACATTTGTACCGGGATGTGGAAGAACAGTATTAGACATCAAAAATAATGAAAGATCAATACAAAGAACATGTAACATAAACAAAAGAACACAGGGGATAAATCAGGCTAGTACCCTAAAGATATTGATAGCCCAAACAAAATAATTTAATTTTCCATTCGGGTAAATGTGATTCTAATTATAAACACCTCTCATGATGCCATGAACCCATTAATATATTATATTAACCCTATTATGTAGGTAATAGTGGCCTGTAATCTTTTCTGGTTAGTGTGGGTTCTATATTTTCAGCTATCATCCCAGTAACCAGATAGTAGGCATACGCAGTGGGCATTGAATATATTACCAGGAATATATGTACATTCATGTATAAGGATAGAGGAAAAGAGGAAAAGGGAGGAAAGAAGGGAAATGGACTCAGAAAGAAGAAAGGAGAAGAAGGGAAAGAAAGGAAAAAGGGGTTACGTTTACTCCTGGCCTATGAATTAAAATTCAGAGGCCTTAAAAATATGTCTCCAAGATACCAGTTCTATGACAATAATGCAACCTAATAGAGGACACGAGGGTCAGAGAGTGAGGACATTGTTGGCTGGGGATATGTTGCAGAGGACAATACGAAATTGGGAACGTCACATGAGGTTTGTAGAGATCAATACTATTACCCTAATCAATGTTCCTACTACAGACTGCAGAGCTCCAAGGGCTGCATATTATATACCAAAGGGCCGCAAGCTGTAAGTTGGGCACCAGAGTCCTAGATGGTAGTAATGTCATGGGGGGTTCCAACTGGCATTTAACAATGTGCTTTGTGGGTCTTGCTAAGGCTCTGTGAAACATTTGGGAGAGCCTCAAATGGTATCCCATCCAAACCAAGTCAAGTTTTACCACTCTGCTAGCCCAAGTTAGTTAGATCCTAGTGGGTTGTGCTCAAACCCTGATATAGAGGAAACTTTAGATTTATATGTAACAACCTTGAACCATATGGTGGATTCACCTGTGAAAAATGTTTGTGCCTGGGTAATACATTTGGATTACCCTTCAACTCCATTGAAGCAGAACAAAGCCAATTTACAGCTGTTGGGTACAAAGACGGAACTAGAGATTATGAAGCCTCATAGCAAAATACTGATGGCGTCTCTTTTGCACCTGGCATTGTCAAGGTTGGCACTGCCAACAAAACAAGATTTGGAGTTTCAGTAATAATTATCATCAGGATATTTTATGAGTACATATCTTTTCGTGCTCCTGTTCCCTATTACACAAGAAACATAACGTAGCCCTTTTTGGAATTTTATATAAAACCGACTCTCTCAACCTTTTCAACACAGAGGAACCCTTGAAATAAGTTTCCGGTCTCAGGAGACCCCTTCTAAAAATCACTATTACAACTCATGATTCATTTGTGTGATGATCAGTGGGAAGAATGCTCCTTACACTTGTGGTCATTTAAAAGAAACGCCCCCTTACAGATAGCTAAAAAGATAATTGATGTCAGGGGGAACTTATATGAGAGCCAAAATTGACCATTGCTCAAGGAAACCTTAGCAACCTCTGGAGGAATTATGGTTGAGAAACCCTGTGTTAAAGCACCTGGAACATTACATTAACCACTTGCCAACTGGCATCTGGCGGCGACAAAGTGGTCGGAGATCCCGCTCTGTGAGCACGCGCGCGCCGCCGGAGGCGCACTCACTGTGTTCTGGGGGGGCCAGAGAGCAGGTAGGGTGGGCTCGATCACCTCCAGCTACCCGCGATGGCTCCCCCGCAGTGAAAGAATGGAGGTCAGTGTAAGTAAACACAGATCTCCATTCTCATAGAGGGGGAAGGGCTGTGATCACAGGCTTCCTGTATATGGAAGCCGTGATCACTTCCCACCCTCTGCCAGTCCAGCCGACACACAGTTAGAACACCCCATAGGGAACACAGTTAACCCTTAGAGCGCCCCCTCCAGGTTAACCCCTTCACTGCCAATAGCATTTACACAGTAATCAGTGCATTTTTATAGCACTGATCGCTGTATAAATGCCAATGGTCCCAAAAAAGTGTCAAAATGGCCCGACATGTCCGCTGCAATATCGGAGTACCGCTAAAAAATGCAGATCGCCGCCATTACCAGTAAAAAAATAAAAAATAAATAAAAACCCCATAAATGAATTCTCATCATCCGTAAACGAGGCAACTTTTGCGCAAACCAATCAATGAACGCCGATTGCGATTTTTTTTACCACAAATATGAGGAAGAATATAAATCGGGCAAAACCAATGAAAAAAAATTTTTATATATATTTTTTTGGATTTGTATTTTAGCAAAACATAAGAAATTTGTTTTTTTTTTGCAAAATTGTCTCTCTTTTGTTTATAGCGGTGATCAAAAATGACGCAGAGGTGATCAAATACCACCAAAAGAAAGCTCTATTTGTGGGGAAAAAGGACACAAATTTAGTTTGGGTACAACGTAGCACGACCGCGCAATTGACAGTTTAAGCGACGCAATGCAGAATCGCAAAAAGTGCTCTGGTCCTAAAGTATGAAATTCTTCCGGGGCTGAAGTGGTTAAACATTTTTTAATTTTAGAGTGGCTGGGCTGTAGACAAAGTTCTGAGTGTGATAAGCATACACTGCTAAACAAAATAAATAAAGCAAGGGGGATCTATGACTAATGATGAGCTTGGGTTTGAGCCTAACTTGGGTTAATTAGGCAGCTGGGCCAATAAACTGTGGGCAAGGGATTTCTGGCCATTCAGTTGTACTTACCCAATGGTACAGAGATGCTTGTGACATCATTGCCACAATTCCCCACTTGCAGCTCATTGGCCTATTACTGACAGCTGACTAACGATTTTGACCAAACATTGGTTCAGACCAATCCCAAACCCGAGCTTATCCCTATACTGATGAGCCCCCATCTGAATTTAACTCTTTTAGACCTCGGGGCTCACAGTCTAATTTAACACAATTGTCTCACTGATGGGAGCACCCTTCCCACCCCCAGGTCCCATAGCAGCTACTGTACATAGGCTGCCATGGCTATAGCGAGTTGACTATCTTCTCATGGTGGGTGTGCCTCCAAGAGGGTTGTTGGCAACTTGCCCTGGTCTGGTTGGGCATTGGGTGTTTAGCTTTTAATGGGCTATTCCTCCTGTGTCCTTTTTAGGTTTTTACAGTTTTCCGCTGTTGTTTCTTCTTGTTTTTTTTCCTCTTTCCTGTGTCCTGCTGTTCTTCTGCAATTTTCTGATCTTTTTGCTCTCCTGTCTTCCTTTAACCAAGCATGATCATACCTGCCTCATTTTTCATGTAGGTGAGCTGTGACCATGAAGGGGCACAGCTGTGCTCCCTGTTTGTAGTATTAAATACATGAATAATAATGAAGAATTTCCCCACTCGGTACTTCTCCTGACAATGTCTTTCTCTGCCTTTCTCCCCATAAGAACAGAGCCAACTTTGTTCAGGCATCACCCATGATGCTGGACTGAGATGCTGATTCAGGGATGATACGATCATGTAAATTCTAGTGCCTGTGTGGTCCTTGGCTGCGTTCAAAGATCACCCCCTGCTGCACCTTCTCACCTTGTATTTAAATATCCTGGTAGTCAAGGGGTTATAGCTAACTCAAGGCTGCTGCTGTGGGTGTGACTCTCAGCTGTCATGTAAAAGTAATTTAGGTGGCTGTAGAGCCACTCAATCACTATTACAGTACATTGAACTGCCTGCTCCCCTACCCCTTTCCTCCGGTGCTTTTCACATTGTTTCCAAGGCTCTCCCATCCCTTCTGGGGAGGGCAGATATGCACATCCCTCCCTTCTGCTGCCCATTCACAGAAGCCTTTGTATGTTGTGAATGTATAATACCAAGGCTTCTTTGAATGGGCAGGAAATGGGAAGGGGCAGGCATAGTAGCTACTGTTATCCTGTTTTCTTGTTCATCAAGATGCAGGGCTCAGAAGGATCAGTGGTTCCCGCAATTACATTGATCGCTGTCTATCGGAGTACTTTAAAGCTATCAGATATAAATAATAGAGCTAAGCCCATAACGTGTCATGTAACTCATATTGTCTTTTTTTTTACAAAGATGTGGAATTTCTGAAATTCAGTTTAAAGTGGATATATGTATATGTACATGCAAGCCTCCTGCATATATCCCTACCTTGCAAATGTCACCCTTTTCAGCTGTAGCAGCCTTGCAAAACACTGGAATCAGCGAGTGTCTCTCTTTGCTGGAGCTCGGTGGGTGGAGTTGTAATGTCACAAGATTCCCCACCAATCTCTATATTGAGAGCTGGAAGGTGATGGGAGGGGGGAGTGTGAGGCTCTTTTTGCTTCATGCAGGAGATAAGAATATGACCTTTCAGTCACACATCATGGGATGAAACATCTCCTATTTCTCCCTCAGTCAGTTTTTTTCCTACTGAAAAAGATAAGAGCATTACTCAGAGTTGGATTAACTCTTTGTGGCAAAACTGAGCACAGATGGCATGAAATCCTCTCCTGTACAAGGCAGAAGTGTCAGTGATTTTTTTTCTGGGTTTACATCCACTTTAAGCACAATATGTGCAGAAGAGGGCATGGGGAACTTTGGGGGTCTAATAGACCTCTGATGTTTCCAAACAAAGAACCTGCTTTGTGCACTGGTCCAAATCATTTGGTGAAGGGGGGATTATGGTGTGGGGTTGTTTTTCAGGGGTTGGGCTTGACCCTTAGGTCCCATGAAGGGAGCTCTTAAGGTGTCAGCAGACCAAGACATTTTGCACAATTTTATGCTCCCAACTTTGTGGGAAGAGTTTGGGGATGGCCCCTTCCTGTTCCAACATGACTGAGCACCACTGCACAAAGCAAGGTCCATGAAGACATGGATGAGCGTGTTTGGGGTGGAGGAACTTGACTGGCCTGCATGGAGTCCTGACCTCAACCCGATAGAACACCTTTGAGATTAATTAGAGTTGAGACTGCAAGCCAGGCCTTCTCGTCCAACTTCAGTGCCTAAAAAACGCATATTACAGCGCACACATGATACATACTCCTACCAGGCTGTTTAAAAGCATCTAAACGTATGTAGCAAAAAATGCAAAAATACAGGGGTTTGGTCACACTGAATGGCCATGAAGTGCTAAGCCCATTGACTGCTGCAAAGTACCCCGTTTTACCAGTGGGTCCTACACTAACCTTAGAGTGAATGCTCCTATCTCAAACCATGGAAGCCAACGCCTCTCTTTATGGGAGACCAGAGGACACATCCCATGGATCAGGTGGACACTGATTGGGGGTAATTAAGGAGGATGGGGTTCTCCAGCCCAAAAGGTCTGGTCAGGACCTCTCAGCATACAAAAAAATACATATTTGGGGGGGAACACCCTACCAAACGCATGGTGCTGCTTGTAAGACCAATAGACAAAAAACGCATATTACAGCGCACACATGATACATACTCCTATCAGGCTGTTTAAAAGCATCTAAAACGTATGTAGCAAAAAATGCAAAAATACAGGGGTTTGGTCACACTGAATGGCCATGAAGTGCTTAAGCCCACTGACTGCTGCAAAGTACCCCGTTTTACCAGTGGGTTCTACACTAACCTTAGAGTGAATGCTCCTATCTCAAACCATGGAAGCCAACGCCTCTCTTTATGGGAGACCAGAGGACACATCCCATGGATTAGGTGGACACAAGGGGGGGTTTATACATAAAAAAACATACGACTCTCCAGGACTGGTCTGGAAAACCCGACCTCTTGGGGTAGGAGGAATTAATGGGGGT
>BLSH010354784.1:465810-496857 GCA_018402905.1 Glandirana rugosa | reverse complement strand
GGGGAATCTCTAGCTTTTTCTGACCTATTGTGTGGGAAAATGGAAGAGTCATTTTCCCATAAAAGGACTGTAACTTGAAATCGGACTCACAGTGTCATCTTATGGTGGAATTTATGATTTCCATGTAACCATAAAATACGATGGTTCTGCATGAGAACCAGTGTATTTCAGTTACCGGAGATTCTAGCCCATGATGTAATAAAAAAAGTTGAATTTTGTTGTTATTTTCTGTATGTTTTACTATGAGGGGTATGAATTTTTGCTATTCATTCCTACTCACAAACCTTCCACTGGTATTAGCAGCCAGAGCAGGAACTTCTGCTGTCAGCCTAATCTGAAGTTTCAGCTGATCAGCAGGGGATATGAAGATTTTCTATGAAGACAGATAGCAGGTAATGAATCACAGTCAATTTTTACTGTTTATTTATAAAAATAAAAAAAAATAAAGATTGCTGTGTGGATGCCTCAAGCATTGTCAGTTGTCAAAGTACCCTTGTATATCATTGAATACATTATTATTATTATTATTATCATTATACAGGATTTATATAGCGCCAACAGTTTGCGCAGTACTTTACAAAATTAAGGCAGACAGTACAGTTACATCACAATTTGGTACATGAGGAATACGAGGGCCCTGCTCGTTAGAGCTTGCAATCTAAGAGAATACATTGGAAAAATGATGCAATATATATATATATGCATTGTGGTGTAGTGGGTAGCACTTTTGCCTAGCAGTAAAAAGGGTCACTGGTTCGGATCCCAACCACGACACTACCTGCCTGGAGTTTGCATGGGTCCCTGTGCTTGTGTGGGTTTTCTCCGGGTACTCCGGTTTCCTCCAACACTCCAAAGACATGCTGGTAGGTTAATTGGCTCCTGTCTAAATTGGCCCTAGTATGTGTATGAATGTGAGTTAGGGACCTTAGAGTGTAAGCTCCTTGAGGGTAGGGACTGATGTGAATGTACAATATATATGTAGTGAAATTGACGGCGCTATATAAGTACCTGAAATAAATAATAAAATATATGCACTGTATAAAGTGTATATATACAGTGTATATATATATATATATATATATATATATATATATATATATATACAGTGGAGCCTCGGATTGGGAGTAACACGGTTAACGAGCGTTTCGCAATACAAGCAGTTTTTTTTTTCAAATTATGACTCGGTTGGAGAGTGGTGTCTCGCATAATGAGTAAAAATGTGCCTTTTTGCATGCAATAGCGAATGTGGCCAGGTTTTCGGGCGCGCTGGTTGAGCCTCGGAGGGAAATTCTTAAAATTCTCAGCATTACTCGGAAATACCGAAAGTGCAAACACTTTTCGGGCACTTTAGAGTGATCCCGACGTTTTAGAGGCTCACCAGCCCCCTTCTTAAATCTGGCCACATGCGGTATTGCATACACCAGGCGCCCCTGTGGCCAAATAAAGTACTGCATAGACAAGTAGTCACTGTGGAACGAATTAACCGAGTTTCCATTGTTTCCTATGGGGAAACATGCTTTGATATACAAGTGCTTTGGATTACAAGCATTCTCCTGGAACGGATTATGCTCGTAATCCAAGGTTCCACTGTATATATATATATAGCTATATAGTTAATTTATATAAAAATATATTTTTTAATTTTTATTTTTATATATATATATATATATATATATATATATATATATATATAAATTAAAAATATATTTTATATAAATTAACTATTTAAAAAATGTCTAGATCTGGTCATTATTTTCCCAGATATCATTCAAATGCCAAAGTGTATGGGGCCCCTTTATTTTAGAACTCTGAGCCTTCATACATTTTTTGCAGCATAGAATCATATGGCAAGGTGCTCCATGCTTCTCCCAGAAGCATTGTAAAAGGTTTGCTCAATCTGGCTGCAAATATTTATACAAAACGCAGATTAAAGGGAAATTGAATGGACTTTAGTGCAGCTGCTGTGATTTCTGGAAAGCCTTAGTAGCTGAATAATGTTCCTCCCGCCTGGGGGGGTTTCCTTTAAGGAGAAAAAAAAATGCTATCTAGTCTTGTTTAATAAAGTGTCCATATGTGTACAAAGTAATTTATATTTTAAGGGTAGTAATTCCCACCCTGGCCTCATAAATAAAACATATATCTGTACAGAATTGTAAACAATGCCTTTTACACCTCGCTTCCAATAAAAGACAGATTTCGGGTCAATATAGTAAATGGCTTGCCAGAAAATCAATGCTTTTTCATTTATTGTTTGATAAACAATTACTCCTTTACAAGGAGTCACAGACACACCGGCTGTAAGCAACCCATTTCCTGTATCAGTTTTCAGGAGAAATTATGGCAATATTCTTTATTGGGGTATACATTATTAATACCAAGGGCAATGATATGCAGGTGATAAACGTAGTCTGTGTTTTTGGAATCCTTGTTAGAATATTGATCCTGAACTCCAGAGATACGGCTAAATGTTAACATACATATAGCTATGTGAACCAGAATTTGTGATTTTGTTAGGCCAGTCATGTGATCACAAAACCCACGCCGGACAGCACAGCCAGGTTATTGATCTCACTTTTCTCTTGTGCACCTAAAAGTGTATGAAAAAAAAAATTATATATATATATATATATATATATATCGGCGGGCACATCAGTCGGGGATTGGCGGGCACATCAAGCGGGCACACAGAGGTGGGGGATTGACGGGCACATTAGGATCAGGCTGTGGCTCCTCTGTTCTCTTCTCTTCTGAGGTCATGGCCATGCATCTCTTCCCTTCCCCGTCCAATAGGATCTGCTCACGCGGTCCTCACTCGACATGTTTCGTCCTATAGGACGTCATCTGGGGAGTGAGGGCCAGCAAATTCTGGTTCACATAGCTATATGTATGTTAACATTTAGCTGTATCTCTGCAGTTCAGCATCAATATTGTAACAAGGATTCCAAAAACACAGACTAAGTTTATCACCTGCATATCATTGCCCTTGGTATTAATAATGTATACCCCAATAAAGAATATTGCTATAATTTCTCCTGAAAACTGATACAGGAAATGGGTTGCTTACAGCCGGTGTGTCTGTGATTCCTTGTAAAAGGAGTAATTGTTTATCAAACAATAAATGGAAAAGCATTGATTTTCTGGCAAGCCGTTTACTATATTGACCCGAAATCTGTCTTTTATTGGAAGTGAGGTGTAAAAAGGCATTGTTTACAATTCTGTACAGATATATGTCCTCACACCCCAGATGACGTCCTATAGGACGAAACGTGTTGTGTGAGGACCGCCTATTGATTTTATACTGTCTTTGCCGGCTACATATCTACCTTTTGTAAGTGTGCACTTTTTATTTACAATAAATACGATTTTATACGGAGTCACACTATGTGGAGTGTTTTACCTTTACACATGTGAGTACTCCTTGGGATCTGTATCCTGCTGAGGACCGTCCGAGCTACATGGAATCACAGACTCCATAACCAGATCTCTCCACAAGGGATTACCATCTGGGAACTGTTCCCAAACAAGCTCTACTGACCCATGCTGCCGTACGGCACATGTGTCCCATCCATCCGGTAAGCATCCAATCTTACCATTTCACATGTACATCGCTTTATTACTGGATTGATATATATGTTTTCACTTGGAGCAAGATTTTGGGACTAATCTCTTTGCCAACACATCCTTGACGGCATTTTAGAGACTACTCAAGAAGTTTTGATCTCTATTTATAAACTTTTTATTGTTTACACACATATATATATACTTTTTGCACTATACTACGTGGAGTCACTAGTTATAGTGACTTCATGTGATACTAATTTGTACATTTGCTCTTTAATGTGTGAACACTGTATTCATCCAATGACCTGTTTTATACATTCAGAGTCGCAGTGCACTCTTTTAGATTATATGTATATTTGGTAGGTGTATTTGTCTTGGTGGCACAAAGTTATCCGGCACCTCATCCCTGTAAGTAATATTTGGGTTTGGAGGGGATGGTTTGGCAATATAAAGGTGCCAAAGAAAAACAAATAAATAAAATATAACAAAGTTTATTTATACATTGGTTAAAAAAAAGGGATATTTCTGTATCCACATGTTTAAAAACAGTACATACATAATTTCATTGCCTTCATAAATGTACAAACAGATTGTGGGTCATACAGAATTATTATATCTTTCCTACATGTTTCGCCTACATAGCTTCCTCAGGGATACTGTAGACTACCACAAGTGTTTTTCTTTGGCACCGTTAAAATTCCATAATAGGTTATTTATGGTCATTTGTTTTGTCTTATCAATTTATATATAGTGCTACACTTTTTTTATTTCATTTTTTTTTTGCACTATTGGTCTAGTGGAGTGTTAGCTTGCGAATTCTCTGTGTGCAGTTTTCTTTTTTTTTAATCCAATAGGATCGTCTGTCCTTTCAGCCAAACGGGTGATGGGTAACAGACCAGCTTCCCGATCGGCCGGGAGGACGATCAATGTTGCAACAGAAAATATTCATTCGCTGTTGCAACAGACCTGGGTGAGCTTAAAACGCAATGCTCTGTGCCCCGAGTCCACCCTATTTTGAAGCCTATTAGAGAGGTTCTAATCAGGTGCTTCAAATTGCACCCCCCCCGCCCATCCCTGCCATAGGAATTCATGCGTCCGGCGTCCTGAAAGGGGCCAGGCGCATGGATAGGGAGGGCAGCGGAGGTGTTGGGGGGGGCGGCACCCATGCGCCCACAATGCACAGGCCTCCCCTGCCTAGCTGCCCTTCGGAAATGTGATCTGCAGTTAACAGGCACCTCCTCACCATCTGTTTGAACTCTGGAAAGCTCACACCACCACTTGTGCGCGCCCACAAAATTGAGTTCACGGGCCGACATACATTAACGGCGATTCGCGGGAACGAGCCAAGCTGCCAAAGTATAATGACGGCGGCTGGACGGCAAGTGGCTAAAGTGTTACTAAAGTTAAAAAAAAACATAATATAAAAATTAAAGAATGGGAGCACCACTTATGTATTAGTGCATATTCATTAAATTAAAATTAAAATGATCACATTACAAATAAATAAATGGATAGGGTGCAGCTCCAAAAAAAGTAAATAACTGTTTGTATTGAATTATAAAGAACATAGGGCGCTGACCTATAACATCACCTGTGCACAAATTAATTATTAACACCACAATAGCTTAATAAATCAATAAATATGTGAATATTATATAAATATTTACAATACTAATTAATGTGTGAATAAATTCATATAGAACTGACATTTAACATATACAGTTACAGTTAGTTTAATAGGATGCATAATTTTACATACGGACTTTGTTTTTGTAATTAAGTGTATATGTTACATGTCAGTTCTATATAAATGTATTCACAAATTAATTAGTATTATCAATATTTATATAATATTCACATATTTATTGATTTATTAAGCTATTGTGGTGTTAATAATTAATTTGTGCTGTTATAGGTCAGCGCTCTATGTTCTTTATAATAAAAAAAAAAAATAATTAAAATAACAAACATGTTTTACTCACCTGCTCTGTGCAATGGTATTGAACAGAGCGGTCCCGATCCTCCTTTTTTCGGGTCCCCCGGCAGCGCTCTAGGCTCCTCCTCTTCCTGCCAATTTTTACCCCCCACAGCCGTAATTGTGACAAAGCTCTAAATATCTTTCAGTTAGGGTTTACTTTAATCTTCTACCAGGAATTCTTTATTCAACAATTGCTGAGTAAATCCTAAAATTGCCACCAAAACAAAGCAATCCGAATCAGCTTCTGCTATCACATTTAAAATGTTATTGGAACGTTTTACAGAATATAACCGAGCGATTATAAATGAAGCCTTAGGAGATTTGAATTTTTCTTCAGCCTTCTGAATTTATGTTGATAATATTCTAATAAAATGTTGCTAATACAAATGATTCACGCCTGACTCTGGATATATAGAACGAGATGGATATAAAAAAACAAAAAGCAAACAAACAAGAGAAATAGTAGCAGTTCTTTCAAAGATGCAATAATCGACACATTAGGGTCCGTTGGCGGCCATTCATTCTGAATAATGTGCTCAAACACAACACCCAATAATGCATAACATAACGCATGTTAACATGTGCCTGATGAAGCGGTTCTGCGCGGCTCCGAAACGTTGCACCACGCTATGATGTGATCACCCTTTAATAAAAACCATTTGGACAAAATCAAGGATCCTTGGTGTACTGGCGAATATTGACAAGCTAAAGTGGTGGTAAACCTCAGACATGAAATATGAACAAAGCATATCCTCTAGTGTGTATTTGTCTCAATCCTGAGGACTAAAGCCTCGTACACACGAGCCGATGGTTGGACAACCGAACGTCCAACTTTTTCCCAAATTGGGTGACGGCGGTTTGGTAAGTAATTGGCCAACAAAGCGGAACGTAGTGACGTGTTACGAGCGTATAACGAGGAAGTTCAGGTGAATGTGAGCTGTGAATTAGGAACACAGGTTACACGACCGAACACTTCCTGGATTCCAAGCTTGCGTGTTTGCGGTTCCACATTTTTTGTTGGTCAACTTCTGTACACACGAGCCAACAATCGGTCAACTCCTTGTTGGCCAACACAAGTTTTCTAGTGTCGTCGTCCAACTTCTGTCGGCCGACGATTGGAAATCGGCTGTAGAATCGTGCGTACTAAAGATCAGATTATCGGCCAACAGGCTGTTGGAAGACCGTTGTTGACCAACCATCAGACCATGTGTACGGGGCCTTTAGTGTCATTTCTGTCTGCTGCCTCCTTCCTCTGCTATCTGCATGAGAAACTTTTGACAAGTTTTCCTGACACCAAGAGAAAAAAGGTGACAGGGGAGGGCGCTCCAGCACACAGCCTGTGATTGGCAGCCTCAGCTCTTTTCCTGTGTGCTGTGTGAAGGAGGGGTGTGTCCCTTCCCTCCAATCAGCTCTCAGAGCTCTCCTCACTGAGCTCCAATTTCAGCTCCCTGCCCCTCTGCTTTCTGAGAGTTCATGCAAGCTGTATCAATTCTGGACTTTGAAGGGATGTTGAGAAGAGAAGACTGAACATAAACAGGTACAACTTACACTATATTGCCAAAAGTATTGGGACGCCTGCCTTTACACGCACATGAACTATAATGGCATCCCAGTCTAAAGGCTCGTACACACACAATGAAAATTTTGTTTAGGATGTAAGACTGGATGATGGCGCTGCCCTGGGCTCATATATACATACGTGTGAAATGTTTGAGCATTAACTAATGTGCTAGTATACAATATGCTAGTAGGAATACAAACTCATTCGATGTTGTGCCTACTGAGTGAGGGACTGATGTTCAGCAATCTGTGAAATACGAGAGGGCTAATAAAGAAAGTGCATATATGCAAAAAACATGTATAATTACTATTCCAATTGGGTTTGAAGTGTAAAATACTCCACAAAACTCATGCAAAAATCAAGACTTTTCCGAGATTTCTCCTCAGTCTGAAAATAGTTAAAATCCGTAATAAAACTTAGATTAATGTGCTAGTACACACAGTGCTAGTATGGATGAACGTAACATAAAACCTGATGTGACCAGGATATTGAGCAGTCATGCGAGATGTGAAAGTGCTAGTGCAAAAGGTGCATCTATGCATAAACCATGTAAAAATAATCAAAAATCCACAATCAAAATCAAATAAAATTATAATAATGTGCTAGCATATAAATAGTTGGTATAGATAAACTTGACCTAGAACTTGATACACCACATCAACATGTGTAATTCCTGTGTGTGTGTGTAATCTGTGATCGGGATGTGCAAATGTGCTAGTATAAAGTGCTAGTATTTCGCCACTCTGGATTTGATCTCCACTCCTAGTTGGTAATCCTTACTCTTGAGAGTGTCTATCTCAGAGAGTCTATTAACGTTACATAAACTATAGTCTCAATTAACCACTTAAGGACCGGAAGGATTTCCAGCTTTAGGACCGGAGCCCTTTTTGCGATTCGGCGCTGCGTCGCTTTAACTGACAATTGCGCGGTCGTGCGACGTTGTACCCAAACGAAATTTGCGTCCTTTTTTTCCCTCAAACAGAGCTTTCTTTTGGTGGTATTTGATCACCACTGCGTCATTTCTGATCACCGCTATAAACAAAAGAAGAGCGACAATTTTGCAAAAAAAAAACTAATTTCTTACTTTTTGCTAAAATACAAATCCAAAAAAAAAAAATATAAAAAAACATTTTTTTTCACCGTTTTTGGCCGATTTATATTCTTCATCATATTTGCGATAAAAAAAAATCGCAATCGGCGTTTATTGATTGGTTTGCGCAAAAATGGTCGCGTTTACGGATGATGAGAATTCATTTTTGGGGTTTTTATTTTTTTATTATTTTTTACTAATAATGGCTGCGAACTGCGATTTTTAGCGGTACTGCGATATTTCAGCGGACATGTCGGAACATTTTGACACTTTTTTGGGACCATTGGCATTTATACAGCGATCAGTGCTATAAAAATGCACTGATTACTGGGTAAATGCCATTGGCAGTGAAGGGGTTAACCTGCAGGGGGCGCTCTAAGGGTTAACTATGTTCCCTGGGCGTTCTAACTGTGGGGGGACTGCCCTAGCAGGGGAAGGGAAGTGGTCACAGCCTTCACGTACAGGAAGGCTGTGATCACAGCCCTTCCCCCTCACACAGAGCGGAGGTCCGTGTTTACATACACGGACCTCCGCTCCTTCGCTCCGGGGGGGGGCATCGCGGGTGGCCGGCGGCAATCGAAGCCGCCGCACCCGCTCCCTGGCCCCCCCTGGACACAGTGAGTGCGTGGGCACGCCTCCGGCGGCGCGCGCACGCTCACTGTGCGCGATCTGGCGGCCGCCGTCGTATGACGGCGTTTTGCCTTACAGAGCCACTTTGCCGCCGTCAGATGCCGATCGGCGGTCGGCAAGTGGTTAAGTCCTTAGAGATATCTTGCGTTCCCTTTGTTGGTTCCAATATATTTTAACAGTTTATAAGGGTAAAAAAAATGAACATTTTGGATTGGAATTTTCATTCAACGGCCTGTTGCCCAAAAAATTCTTACCGTTAGCATGCTCCTTTCAACAGCCGCTTTTGATTTTTCATCAGACAGCTGGTTGTGCCCAGTGGCGATTACGACGGTTGATTGTATGTTACTATGCTGTGTTAATCTGCTATCCCATACCATTGGGAAATTCATACTTTTCTGATGTCAACTTTTTAAACTCTATCCTATAGGTAAAAATATTTTATGATGTACCATTTTTCTATGAATAAAATGTATATTTTTTTTTTATACAGTCATGCGTTTGTGCAGCATTGTCCCATTTTTCCTTTGGAGGTAATGTGTAGTTATTGGCTTAACTGAAACAGCATTATTTGGAAATGGTACTCTAATAACGCTCACAGTCTTTGATGTCAGAAACATGCTTACAGTACAAATTCGACTAGAAAGCGGTGTAAAATTAGATTCGAATTTCAATTATAATTTCAGAAATTTGTACGAATTTCGTTTTGTTATTCGGAGCATTCAGTAAACTTTGTTTATTAACCACTTCAGCCCCGGAAGGATTTCCAGCTTTAGGACCGGAGCCCTCTTTGCGATTCGGCACTGCGTCGCTTTAACTGAAAATTGCGCGGTCGTGCGGCGTTGTACCCAAACGAAATTTGCGTCCTTTTTTTCCCACAAATAGAGCTTTCTTTTGGTGGTATTTGATCTCCTCTGCGTCATTTCCGATCGCCGCTATAAACAAAAGAAGAGCGACAATTTTGCAAAAAAAACCCAAATTTCTTACTTTTTGCTAAAATACAAATCCAAAAAAAAAAATATAAAAAAACTTTTTTTTTCACAATTTTTGGCCGATTTATATTCTTCCTCATATTTGCGATAAAAAATCGCAATCGGCGTTTATTGATTGGTTTGCGCAAAAGTGGTCGCGTTTACGGAGGATGAGAATTCATTTTTGGGGTTTTTATTTATTTTATTTTTTTTACTAGTAATGGCAGCGATCTGCGAATTTTAGTGGTACTGCGATATTGCAGCAGACTTGTCGGAACGTTTTGACACTTTTTTTGGGACCATTGGCATTTATACAGCGATCAGTGCTATAAAAATGCACTGATTACTGTGTAAATGTCATTGGCAGTGAAGGGGTTAACCTGCAGGGGGCGCTCTAAGGGTTAACTATGTTCCCTGGGCGCGTTCTAACTGTATGGGGACTGCCCTAGCTGGGGAAGGGAAGTGGTCACAGCCTTCACGTACAGGAAGGCTGTGATCACAGCCCTTCCCCCTTCACACAGAGCGGAGGTCCGAGTTTACATACACGGACCTCCGTTCCTCCGCTCGGGGGGGCCATCGCGGGTAGCCGGCGGCAATCAAAGCCGCCGCACCCGCTCCCTGGCCCTCCCCGAACACAGTGAGCGTGCGGGCGCGTCTCCGGCGGCGCGCGCGCCCTCACAGTGCGCGTTATCGCAGCCGCCGTCGTATGACGGCGATTTGCGATAACGAGCCACTTTGCCGCCGTCAACCTGCGGTTGGCGGTCGGCAAGTGGTTAATACATCTATTCGGATATATCCGAATCTCTGAATAATGATAAAATTTGACCAAATATTTATTCAGAATGAAATGAGCTGCACATGTCCAGTCCTTAGCAATCATTGACAGTGGGAAGCTGTCCCGTGTAATAGCGGAAGCGAACCTTGAGCTCTTCCCTAATCAGGGCAAATGGAGAGAGTGAATCTTCCAAACAGGGACACAGACAATGTTCAAAACCTAAAAGGGGTTCTAACCCCCTTCCAATCTGTCCAAAACCAACTAACTAAACTTTAGTTATATTTAAAGCGGAGTTCCACCCAAAAGTGGAACTTCCTCTTTAAGTCCTCCTCCCCAGCTCTGGATGCTGAAACTGAGGGGGGGTTGTGGATACCCGATTTCGTCTACTTCCGCTCCGGTCACCTTAGGCGATTGGAAGTGGAAGGTGTTCTTCCCCCTCCCTCCCGAACTCTTCTGGGACACAGGACAGGTCCTAGAAGACTTCGGGACCAATCACAAAGTGCAGTGCCACTCGCACATGCGCAGTGTAGGCCTGGCCGTGAAGCCGGGTGCCCACGGTAGCAATGCCGGCGCCGCGGGGGGGAGGGGGAGAGGAGCAAGGCTCCGTGCGGCCCCATTGCTGGACCGGGAGACAGGTGAGTGTCTGTTTATTAAAAGTTAGCAGCTACACTTTTTGTAGCTGCTGACTTTTAATAAACATTCAGAAAGGGTGGAACTGCACAGCTGCAGCACTTGCTGGATAGTTACAGCATCTTACTGAGCGCTTTCACTTGTTCCCCCGGATTGCTCTCTAATGCTTTCACCCGCAGCTGATAGACAGACCGAGGTCCTCCGACAACTCCCTTAATTAAAACCGAACAGTCAATGCCGCAGAGACGGCACCCGAGGCCGGCGCTCGCCCCCCAGACAATGGACTGACAGTATTAATATGAAGAACATTGCGAGCGCCTTCCACGTCGAGCGCTCTTCTTTGTGTAACTTGTAAAGCTATTACAGCTGAATTCTTTGGATTAAAAAATAATGGTGTAGCAAGCTTCGGATCATTGCTCGTGTTTCGTGGACAGGGCGAGATATAGAGATATATGATCCTTGTGTGTATGACAAGCCCAGGTAATCAGGAGATTTTCTCTAGCAGCACATCCCCGTAACACTGCCTGGCCCTTCTCACTGATGTGCGCTATTTCTAAACTGAACCCATCTCCGCATCATCCCTGCTGTTCTGTGCGGCACGCTGGAGTGGAAAGGTCGTACTGTGTTCATCTGCCAGCAAATAGCTGTAAAACAAGCCGGCAGATTGCCTAGCCAAGCTCTAAATTTCTTCTCTTATGGCTGCATGTTTTCACTGGCATTACAGTGAGACTCTGATAAGCATTACTAGCATCTGGCCACATGATGTAACATCATTAGCTTTTCAGAAGAAAAAAAAAACAAGAAACTTTCCCGTGGAAGCCAAATGTCTCCCAGAAATAACAAAATAAAAATGAATATAGTGTAAAAAGCTAAAGTAATAAAACCAGCTTTCACTGCAATATTCACCTTCAGTGTAAAAAAATTCCCTGCAGTACTTTTTTCTGCCTCTAGATGTCCTCACTCTTCTGACCAGCATCTTTCAGCCCAGGTCATCCCGGACCAGCCCCCATCCTGTTACCGGACTGTGCTTGGTCCTTCTCTTATGGCTGCATGTTTTCACTGGCATTACAGTGAGACTCTGATAAGCATTACTAGCATCTGGCCACATGATGTAACATCATTAGCTTTTCAATAGAAAAAAAACAAGAAACTTTTCTGTGGAAGCCGAATGACTCCCAGAAATAACAAAATAAAAATGAAGAGAGTGTAAAAAAGCTAAAGTAATAAAACCAGCTTTCACTGCAATATTCACCTTCAATCTAAAAATTTTCCCTGCAGTACTTTTTTCTGCCTCTAGATGTCCTCACTCTTCTGACCAGCATCTTTAAGCCCAGGTCATCCCGGACCAGCCCCCATCCTGTTACCAGACTGTGCTTGGTCCTTCTCTTATGGCCGTATGTTTTGACTGGCATTACAGTGAGACTCTGATAAGCATTACTAGCATCTGGCCACATGATGTAACATCATTAGCCTTTCAATAGAAAAAAACAAAAACTTTTCTGTGGAAGCCGAATGACTCCCAGAAATAACAAAATAAAAATGAAGAGAGTGTAAAAAGTAAAGTAATAAAAACAGCTTTCACTGCAATATTTGCCTTCAATCTAAAAATTGTCCCTGCAGTACTTTTTTCTGCCTCTAGATGTCCTTACTCTTCTGGCCAGCATCTTTCAGCCCAGGTCATCCTGGACCAGCCCCCATCCTGTTACTGTACTGTGGCTGGTCCTTCTCTTATGGCTGCATGTTTTCACTGGCATTACAGTGAGACTCTGATAAGCATTACTAGCATCTGACCACATGATGTAACACCATTAGCTTTTCAAAAAAAAAAAACAAGAAACTTTTCTGTGGAAGCCGAAAGACTCCCAGAAATAAGAAAATAAAAATGAAGAGAGTGTGAAAAGCTAAAGTAATAAAAACAGCTTTCACTGCAATATTCACCTTCAATCTAAAAATTTTCCTTGCAGTACTTTTTTCTGCCACTAAATGTGCTCAGTCTGCTGGCCAGCATCCTTCAGCCCAGGTCATCCCGGACCAGCCCCCATCCTGTTACCGGACTGTGTCTGGTCATATAATGTAACATTATTCCTTTTTCAGAAAAAAGAAACATTTATGTGAAGCTGAATATCTAAAAATAGCAAGATAATAATGAATAGTGCATAAAAAATAATGTAACACAATCAGCTTTCACTGTATTATTCACTTCAATCCAAAAAAAATCCCTGCAGTACTTTTTTCTGCCTCTAGATGTCCTCATTCTGGTGGCCAGCATCCTTCAGCCCAGGTCATCCGGGACCAGCCCCTATCCTGTTACTGGACTGTGTCTGGTCATATAATGTAACATTATTAGTTTTTCAGAAGAAAAAAAACAAGAAACTTTTCAGTGGAAGCCGAAAGACTCCCAGAAATAAGAAAATAAAAATGAAGAGAGTGTGAAAAGCTAAAGTAATAAAAACAGCCAGCATCCTCCAGCCCAGGACTTCCCGGACCAGCCCCCATCCTGTTACCGGACTGTGTCTGGTCATATAATGTAACATTATTCCTTTTTCAGAAAAAAGAAACATTTATGTGAAGCTGAATATCTAAAAATAGCAAGATAATAATGAATAGTGCATAAAAAATAATGTTACACAACCAGCTTTCACTGTATTATTCACTTCAATCCAAAAATTTTCCTTGCGGTACTTTTTTCTGCCACTAAATGTCCTCAGTCTGCTGGCCAGCATCCTTCAGCCCAGGTCATCCCGGACCAGCCCCCATCCTGTTACTGGACTGTGTCTGGTCATATAATGTAACATTATTAGCTTTTCAAAAAAAAAAGAAACATTTGTGTGAATCTGAATATCTAAAAATAGCAAAATAATAATGAATAGTGTGCAAAAAAAATAATGTAACAAAACCAGCTTTCACTGTATTATTCACTTCAATCCAAAAATTTTCCCTGCAGTACATTTTTCTGCCAGTAGATGTCCTCAGTCTGCTGGCCAGCATCATTCAGCCCAGGCCATCCCGGACCAGCCCCCATCCTGTTACTGGACTGCAAAAAGTGAAGTAGCACAGGCATGAGCTCATCTTTTTGTCATTCTGCTCTCTCTTCCTATCAGCATGCTTCTTTTTAGCGAGTGAACTGATCTCCTTGTGCTGCTTTTTCCTCTAACACTCCAGCACTGCAGTACACTAAATGTGCATCTTGCAAAGTTTCATCCAAGGATTATTTTTAGTTTCTGATAATGATTTGTATATATCATATAGTAACACAACGCATAGTAAAACATTTCTTATGGCTGCTTGTTTTCACTGGCATTAGAGTGAGACTCTGAAAAGCATTACTCGCATCTGGCCACATGATGTAACATCATTAGCTTTTCAGAAGGAAAAAAATAAACTTTTCTGTGGAAGCCGAATGACTTAAAGAAATAACAAAATAAAAATGAAGAGAGCGTAAAAAGATAAAGTAATAAAACCAGCTTTCACTGAAATATTCACCTTCAATCTAAAAATTTTCCCTGTGGTAATTTTCTCTGCCACTAGATGTCCTCAGTCTGCTGGCCAGCATCTTTAAGCCCAGGTCATCCCGGATCAGCCCCCATCCTGTTACTGGACTGTGTCTGGTCATATAATGTAACATTATTCATTTCTCAGAAAAAAAGAAACATTTATGTGAAGCCGAATATCTAATAATAGCAAGATAATAATGAATAGTACATAAAAAATAATGTAACAAAACCAGCTTTCGCTGTATTATTCACTTCAATCTAAAAAGTTTTGATGCAGTACTTTTTTCTGCCACTAGATGTCCTCAGTCTGCTGGCTAGCATCATTTATCCAAGGTCATCCCGGACCAGCCCCCATCCTGTTACTGGACTGTGAAAAGTGAAGTAGGACAGGCATGAGGTCATCTCTTTGTCACTCTGCTCTCTCCTCCTATCAGCATGGTTCTTGTTAGCCCTGTAGTACACCAAATATGCACCATGCAAAGTCTCACCTTAGGATTATTTTTAGTTTCTGAAGATGATTTGTATAAATTATATAGTAATGAAACGCACAGTAAAATCACTTCTTCTTATTGATGAATGTTTTCACTGACATTAAAGCGAGACTCTACTCGCACCTGGTCATATAATGTAACATTATTAGCTTTTCAGAAAAAAAGAAACATTTATGTGAAGCTGAATATCTAAAAATAGCAAAATAATAATAAATAGCGCATAAAAAATAATGTAACAAAACCAGCTTTCACTATACTATTCACGTGAATCCAAGTATTTTCCCTGCAGTACTTTTTTCTGCCTCTAGACATCCTCACTCTGCTGGTCAGCATCATTTCGTCCAGGTCATCCCGGACCAGCCCCCATCCTCTCACTGGACTGAAAGGTGAAGTAGGACAGACATGAGCTCATCTCTTCGTCACTCCGCTCTCTCCTCCTATTAGCATGCTTCTTGTTAACACTGTAGTATACTAAATATGCACCATGCAAAGTCTCGTTTTAGGATTATTTTTAGTTTCCAATGATTTGTATAAATCATATAGTAACAAAACGCATAGTAAAATAATTTCTTGTTGATTTCACTGGCATTATAGTGAGACTCTACTCGCATCTGGTCATATAATGTAACCGTATTAACTTTTCAGAAGAAAATAAACATTTATGCAAAGCTGAATATCTAAAAATAGCAAAATAATGATGAATAGCACATAAAAAAATAATGTAACAAAACCAGCTTTCACTGTATTATTCACTTCAATCTAAAACTTTTCCCTGCAGTACTTTTTTCTGCCACTAGATGTCCTCAGTCTGCTGGCCAGCATCTTTTAGTCCAGGTCATCCCGGACCAGCCCCCATCCTGTTACTGGACTGTTAAAGGTGAAGTAGCACAGGCATG
Source organism: Glandirana rugosa (assembly GCA_018402905.1). Classification (NCBI taxonomy): domain Eukaryota; kingdom Metazoa; phylum Chordata; class Amphibia; order Anura; family Ranidae; genus Glandirana; species Glandirana rugosa. Next base: position 480,783 of record BLSH010354784.1, on the reverse strand, counting down.
AGCTCATCTCTTTGTCACTCTGCTCTCTCCTCCTATCAGCATGTTTCTTGATAGCACTGTAGTACACTATATATGCGCCATGCAAAGTCTCACTTTAGGATTATTTGTATTTTGAGGATGATTTGTAAATCATATAGTAATGAAACGTGTAGTAAAATCATTGTTGATGAATATTTTTACTGGCATTATAGTGAGACTCTGATATGCATTACTCGCATCTGGCCACATGATGTACCATCATTAGCTTTTCAGAAGAAAAAAAAAGAAACTTTTATGTGGAAGCTGAATGTCTAAAAATAGAAAAATAAAAATGAATACCGCATAAAAGAATAAAGTAACATAACGAGCTTTCACTGTAATATTCACCTTCAATCCAAACATTTTCCCCGTAGTACTTTTTTCCTGCCACTAGATGCCCTCAGTCTGCTGGCCAACATCATTCAGCTCAGGTCATCCCGGACCAGCCCCCATCCTGTTACTGAACTCCGAAAGGTGAAGAAGCACAGGCATGAGCTCATCTCTTTGTCACTCTGCTGTCTCATCCTATCAGCATGCTTCTTGTTAGCATGTGAACTGATTAGCTCCTTGTGCTGCTTCTTCCTCTCACACTCCATGACTGCAGTACACTAAATGTAGGAAAATAGGACTAAAAAATGATTATTCTTAGTTTCTGTGGATTATTTATATAAATCATATAACAACCAAACGTGCAGTAAAGAATTTCTTATGGATGCTTTTTTTCACTGGCATTAAAGTGAGACTCTGAAAAGCATTACTCGCATCTGGTCACATGATGTAACATCATTAGCTTTTCAAAAAAAAAAAAATAAACCTCGGTCCCAGCGTGAGTATCCACAATAGCAAGTGCTTATTGGTGAAACCATGACCACGTTGACCAATGACAAGTGTATGTGAGTAGAGTTGAGCGAACCCGAACGGTAAAGTTCGGGTTCGTACAGAACTTTCGGGTGTCCGTGTCCCGAATCCGAACCCGAACGTTTGAGAAAAACGTTCGGGTTCGGGTTCTTGGTTCTGGTATTTTATCATGCATGTTGAATAGCTGCAGGGCAGCCAATCAACAAGCGTTTCACTGGTTTTCCCTAGAAGCCATCACAGCCATGCCTACTAATGGCATGGCTGTGATTGGCCAGCGCATCATGTGACCCAGCCTCTATATGAGGCTGGAGTCACAGTGCTGCATGTCACATGCTCTCAGGTTAGTGTAGGGAGAGGATGCTGCCGGCGCTGTGAGGGACAGATTGTGAGGGACAGATTGCAGATCTAATAACTAGGTAGAGATTATTACTACTGCTGTGAGGGACAGATTGTAGATCTATAACATCTCATCCTGCATTACAGAACGATCTCTTATCCTGCATTACAGAACGATCTCTCATCCTGCATTACAGAACGATCTGATACTGGACTAGGTAGAGATTACTACTGCTTTGAGGGACAGATTGCAGATCTAATAACATCTCCCATTTTTCTTCCTTTTGCAGCCCTCTAGCAATTTCCAGGACTTTTTTACAGTCATTTTTGTGCCGAAAAGTTCGGGTCCCCATTGACTTCAATGGGGTTCGAGGTCCGGGGTAAAGTCCGGATAACGTTCGGTACCGAACCCGAACGTTTCCGGAAAGTTCGGCCGAACCCGAACATCCAGGTGTTCGCTCAACTCTATATGTAAGGCTTCTTCTTACAGTAAGGTGTCCAGTACCTTCCAGTGCAAGCTCTTATAGTACACAGAACCCTGATAAAGGGGGACTCCTGGACCCCCTGAAATGTATTAGAGTGTCCTTCATGCTTACTACACTTTGACGAATATGCAGTAAAATATTTTGACCCTATATATTTGGGTTTCCTTCCTTTCCAAACACTAGCAATACAAATCTGAAAGGGTGCATGGAGGCATGCTAGGGGGCGATGTCCCTTTTTGTATAAGTTGTGGGCGGAATGTGAGTTATATACTGATTGAATATGTTGAACAATTTGTAAACTTTGTTGCTCAATGAAGAGAATGAAGAGTCCTGATTAAACTGGATGGTTTGCTAAGCCAATCACTTGAGAAACTTTCCACACTCTTGTCATTATACATATACTTGGATACCAACCACTGAACATTTGGGTTTGGCTGTCTACTGGGTATTGACACCATATATGACCCCTAAAATTACTGTTTCTGTTGAGGATCTCTGTGTTTGCCCCCTGGGGGTTCTTGGTGTTGTATGCCCACCTTCCTACCCTCATGGGGTCTTGGTCAAGTGGAATCTGCTACTGTCACGTTCTGGAGTCAGGCTAGTAGCTAAAGCAGTACAGAGGTTCCCACTGAGCAGCTAGATAAGTACAGAAGTAGGCCACCCTGGTAGATAATGAGGGCTCACCTGAGGTGTAGAGTCTAAATACTAACTGGTGTTCAACAGAGCTTCTGAAGGTGGAGATGAGTTTTGCGCCAGGTTGCGGTCCTCAGGATCGCCCCACCAGGAGATGAGCAAGCCGGGGCCCAGTAGCAGATTTAACATGTAGGGATCAAGCAGAAGCATAGCTTTATTAACAAGCCAAAGGTTGGTAACACATACTGTAGTTGCAGGTTGTGGTTAAGCAGACGTGTAGTAGAGGAACAAGCCAAGGGTCGGTAATGAGTGGTAATGGAGATACGGAAGGCAACAGGAGTGACGAGAGGAAGATACTGGCTGGAGAGAGCACTGTAAGCTGGCATACAGAAAGTTCAAAATATGGCTTAAATTGGAGTTCAAGGTTCAAGAGGAACAGGGTTCCAGGCAAGATCATTTAAGGGACTGTCCAGGTAGCAGTTCAGCATCCCAGGTGGCTCAGCAAGAAGAGATACTACCAGACACAGCAGAGTTTGCAGGTTCAGACCTGGCTCCAGGCATCTACTAGAGGAACTGAAGAAGAGGGCCTTGCCCCTTCAAAATGTGTTGAGGTTAATGAGGAGCCTGCTGATATCACCTATGGCTTGGCTTGTCTAAGCCGTTCGTGGGTTTTCTCTAAGAAAATATTTTTTTTTTTAGTGTTTTAACTGGAATACATTTATGTATTTTAACCAATTGCCGACCAGCGACAAACTGGTATGTCGCTGGTTTGGAAGGGAGATATCTTGGTCGTCTATATCATTTTTTTCAGCCAGCGATTCGCTTCATTGTAATCTTATGTAAAGCTATGCATCTGCTGAATTACTTTTACAGGTGGCAGAAGTGGGTCCCACCCCCCTCCCACTGCCGACGCCTTTACTGGGCTCACCCGGGTGATCAGTAAGCCCAGTAAGGATGCGACCAGTGGCATCTAGTTTCTGGGACATAATGGGATAAACTGATGTTTTTTCTTTCGCTCTGTGACGTCAGAAATCGGAAGCGACGAGGGTTTCCGTTTGATGTTTACTGGCTTGTACAAGCATCAAACCAAACAGATGCTTTGGAGGGCAGAGAAGAGATCTGGGGTCAAAAAGACCCCAGATCTCTTCATAAAGAGGACCTGCCATGGCCCATGCTATCACAAGGGATGTTGTTCATCCCTTGTCATAGTAATAAAAATATAAAAAAAAGAGACTTTATAAAAAAAAAAATTAAATAAAATTAAATAAAAAATCCTCCCCTTGCTCTCACGCAAATGTGAACGCGTTTGTTAGTCCCGCATGTAATGTAAATGGCTTTTGCACCACACATGTGAGGTATCGCCGAGAACGTTATAGTGAGAGCAATAATTCTAGTTCTCCTCTGTAACTCTAAACTGGTAACCTGTAAAGGCTTATAAAATGTCACCTATGGAGATTTTTAGATAGTGTAGTTCGGTGCTGTTCCATGGGCATACACAGTTTTAAAGCGTGGCATGCTAGGTATCTATTTACTCGGCACAACATCATGTTTTATGTTTTACCAAAACCAAAACAGAGCTTAGCTCTGAGGAAGGGGGTACGCCCCCGAAACGCGCCAGTTTCATCCTTCTCTGTGTCCGCACCTTACTACTCAGTGTATCTGAATGGCTCATTGAGAGTTGTTACTCTGTAAGTATCCACTCTTAAACATTTTTCAATGTTCCTTAAATGTCTCTGGTAATATACTAGTGCGCTCCTTCCTTTTGTCTTGTTTCTCTAGGTATTTTCGGATTACCCCCTCCAAGGATGGCAGCCTCCGCCTAGTCTTGAAATATTGATGTCCTGGTCCCTTTCTACAATAGAAGACCCTTTAGCGCTGGAAGTGACAGTTTTTTCTTGTATTTCTATTATATATTGTTTGTGTGCACTAAAATTAATTCAAGTGTATTTGAAAAACCGCTGCACAAATATCATGTTGCATTAAAAATTGCAACACCCACCATAGAGTAGCTAAATACGAAGCCCTCTGGACACTGTGGGTGACACACTATCTCTCAACCCAACTTTGATGAGTCCCTCTTGCTCCCATGATCAGCATTCAGCAACTTCCTGGATTCTTATCGGTATGGTAATTTAGGTCTCCTCTAGAGGCACCCGGTTTTCTCCTCATCTCTCTTCTACCATCTTTCTTCTCCTGGCATTTTCTTTCTTTTTATTTCCCATTACTCTCCTCTCCATAATGTCCTCTTTTTGGTAGCCAACTGCCAATGGGCGTTACTACTGCTCAATTGAGAGATGTAGACTGTAGGCTACCTGTGCGCTCCTCAGCATTATAATCTGGGGTCAAGTCCTGGGAAAAAAAGTGTGGGAACTCACCCAAATTTCCCCTCACTGTGCCCATCAATGCAGAGTCACTGTGCTTATCAATGCAACCTCACTGTGCCAATCATTGCAGCCTCACTGTGCCCATCAAATGCAGCCTCACTGTGCCCATCAAATGCAGAGTCACTGTGCTTATTAATGCAGTATAACTGTGAACATCATTGCACCCTCACTGTGCCCATCAAATGCAGCTTCACAGTGCCCATTAAATGCAACCTCACTGTGCCCATCAAATGCAGTCTCACTGTGTCCATCATTGCAGCCTCACTGTGTCCATCATTGCAGCCTCACTGTACCCATCAAATGCAGCCTCACTGTTCCCATCAAATGCAGCTTCACTGTGCCCATCAAATGCAGCCTCACTGTGCCCATCAAATGCAGTCTCACTGTGTCCATCATTGCAGCTTCACTGTGTCCATCGTTGCAGCCTCACTGTACCCATCAAATGCAGCCTCACTGTGCCCATCAAATGCAGCCTCACTGTGCCCATCAAATGCAGACTCGCCTGTGCCTGGATTATACACAGCTTGGATCTCCCGCTGTGTCATGGAGCTTGGGTCTGCAATATTTGGTGACCAGCTACTGTAACAAAGTCTCACCTCCTAGACCAGTGGCGGCTCTTGTGATAGACTGAACACTGATCCAATGCCGGGAAATTGAATCAGTGTTCTGCCTATCACAGGAGCCGGTCTAGGAGGCAGGACTTTGTTACCGCTGAACATTGCAGTATGTAAGGCACACAAGAGGAGGAGGGAGGGGAGGACTTTACACCTGAGGCTCCCAGGATTGGCCCTGGGCGCCACTGCAGCCACAACGCAAAGCGTCCCCAGGGCAGGCGGCCTACCAGGATATTTCTTGGTATCCCGGTAGGCCAGTCCAGTCCAGCCCTACTGCTAATGGTAACGGTGTTCCCCCTGTGGAAAAAGTACAGGACCGCCGTTCCCATGCGTTCCTGCAGGACTTGAGCCCTGATTATAGCCCATCAAAATTGTGACCTATTTCATAAATGTGTTTAAGCATTGTTTGTATCACCTATATCTTCCTCAATAAAACATTCAAACAAGAAAAGCGTCAGTTTCCACATGACTAAGCTCGGGGGGGGGGGGGGGGAGTGAAATGTGTTAGGGGCATGGCCTGGTTGGACTCCGGGATGAGGTTGCCACTCTATTCACTTCTCTAGGACACCTTAGATGTGCAACATCCAGGGGCTACCCTTTGTCTCTTGAACCCTTGTAGGAGCTGGGATGGGCTCCATCCCTGTACAGTTTACATATCCCCTCTCTACTGAGCCTGAGCGACACATAACCTTTGTAGGTCAAAGAGAAGCGTCAGAATTGGCCTGGTGCTGAAGTAGTTAAACTAAGACTTGTTAATAAAAATGTTGTCTGCGTACTCCAATAAAGTCTAGAATGTCTGCTTTAATCTAGCCCCCCCCCCCATTTTCGGGGGTAAAATACCTGTTTACTAAACTAAAAAGCATTTATATTTCTGTTAGTGTTACCATTGCTAGTTTTTCCTCACCTCTTGCCTGGTGAAACTTGTCAGCAGGACAGGAAGGGAGAGTACTTCTTTCTACTGGAGCCCCCAGATATCAGTAACGCAGGTATTGTAATCTGTCCAAAAACGAAAAAAGAATACATTACTATATTGTCCAGAAGCGCATTTGTGAGGTCAGGCTCTGATATTGGACGAGAAGGCCTGGCTCGCAGTCTCCCAATCTAATTTATCCCAAAGGTGTTCTATCGGGTTGAGGTCAGGACTCTGTGCAGGCCAGTCAAGTTCCTCCACCCCAAACTCGCTCATCCATGTCTTTATGGACCTTGCTTTGTGCAAACTGTTCCCACAAAGTTGGGATCATGAAATTGTCCAAAATGTCCTGGGATGCTGACGTCTTCACTGCAACTAAGGGGCCAAGCCCAACCCCTAAAAAACAACCTCACAACATAATTAGTCCGTAGAGTTCAATATTTAATTCGCCCACCCTTTGCAGCTATAACAACTTCAACTCTTCTGGAAAAGCTGTCCACAAGGTTTAGTAGTGTGTCTATGGAAAGGTTTGACCATTCTTCCAGAAGCGCATTTGTGAGGTCAGGCGCTGATGTGGATGAGCAGGCCTGGCTCGCAGTCTCCACTCTAATTCATCCCAAAGGTGTTCTATGGGGTTGAGCTCAGGATTCTGTGCAGGCCAGTCAATTTCCTCCACCCCAAACGCGCTCATCCATGTCTTTATGGACCTTATTTGTGCACTGGTGTGCAGTCATGTTGGACCAGGAAGGAGCCATCACCAAACTGTTCCAACAAAGTTGGGAGCATGAAATTGTCCAAAATGTTTTGGGATGCTGACGCCTTCACTGGAACTAAGGGACCAAGCCGAACCCCTAAAAACCAACCCCACACCATAATTCCCCCCCTTCACCAAATGATTTGGAGGGGCGACCCAATACTTTTGGCAATATAGTGGGGATGAGTGAGTTTGGGGTGGAGGAACTTGACTGGCCTGCACTTGAGTCCTGACCTCAACCCAAAAGAACACCTTGGGGAGGAATTAGAGTGGAGACTGCGAGCCTGGCCTTCTCTTCCAACTATGGTTGCCACCTCATCCCTTTAAAACTGAACACATATGAATTATACAGGTTCTGTGGCTGATTACGGTGGTAATTAAACTTACTTGGTGCCTCATCTGCATTTAATGAGCCTCAGAACCTGAGTAATTCATATGTGTTCAGGTTTAAAGGGATGAATTGGCAACCCTACATCCAACATCAGTGCCTGACCTCACAAATGCGCTTCTGGAAGAATGGTCAAACATTCCCATAGACACTCCTAAACCTTGTGGACAGCCTTCCCAGAAGAGTTGAAGCTGTTATAGCTGCAAAGGGTGGGCCAACTCAGTATTAAACCCTATGGACTAAAGCCTCTTACACACGAGCCGATGGTTGGTCAACCGAACGTCCAACTTTTCCCAAATAGGGTGACGGCAGTTTGGTCTAGCGTATTAACGTGAAGCAAGTAATCGGCCAACAAAGCCAAACGTAGTGACGTGTTACGAGCGTATGACGAGGAAGGTGAATGTTATTTGTGAATTACGAACACAGGTTACACAACCGAACACTTCCTGGATTCCGAGCATGCGTGTTTGCACTGTCAACTTCTGTACACACGAGCCAACAATCGGTCAACTCCTTGTTGGCCAACACTAGTTTTCTAGTCTCGTCATCCAACTTCTCTTGAACGGCGAGTGGAAATCGGCTGTAGAATTGTGCGTACGTGCGATTGGATTATCAGCCAACAGGCTGTTGGATGACGGCTGTTGACCGATAATTGGACCGTGTGTATGAACCTTAAGACTGGGATGCCATTAAAGTTCATGTGCGTGTAAAGGCAAGCGCCCCAATACTTTTGGCAATATAGTGTATTACATAATATTAGAGGATGTAAGCACCTTTTTTATTGATTCTAACTCTATTTTCTAAAAAAGAATGCAGATGTCAGAAAAGGGTTAATCACATCCTGCTGGGTGATTAAAAATCTTAGGTGTAGCCGAGTGCTAAAGAGTAGCACTGAAATGATCTCAAAGTAATTGCTTTATTGATTGATAGGGGCACAGCACAAGAAAGGGCTGACAGCTTTCAGAGTGTATGGACTTGTAAGTAGAAAAGTTTTGGTTCCCGTATAAAGAAAACTCTCTAGATGTAGTGTTAACCCCTTTCTGTAGGCAATCTGTAAATAAACATCCCCCTACACGATGCCCCATGTTAGTGATATATTTATAAACACTAGTGTTGGGCGAATGGTTCTGGCCAGTAACACACCTCCTGTATTAGAGCGCCCCCCACTCTGGATGAAGAAGCAAAGGAGGCACCTTTGGACAGCATCATTGTCAGTCTAGGGGGGGGGGGGGGGGTGGAAGTGTTAGATGTACTAGCAGATTTGAGGCCAAACTTCAGTTAATACTTTATAATCAACGCATTAAAGTGGAGTTCCACCCAAAAGTGGAAGAGTGGAACTTCTGCTTTAAGGGAAGGTGACCCCCTGACATGCCACATGCCAATCATTTTTTTTTTGGGGGGGGGGGGTGGAGACCCTGTTTTCCTCCTCTGGCCTGAAGATTGCCTGAGGAAGGAGCACGAATGTTTCAAACGCGAGCACCTCCCACTCCACCCTGCACCCGGTAGTGACCTCAACGGCGGTTCCTGAGCCCCATCTGAGTCTCTGGAAGTGCTGGAAGCCACCAGCTCAGCCGGAACCAGCGGCCACCAGTGTTCCCCGCCTACAGCCCGTCCTAAAGGAGTGGGTGAACCTCTACATAAGGCCCATTGCCACACATGCGCTGACAACGCTTTTATCTTGTGAGTTGCCATTTGTCTTTTTAATAAAGATGTTTTTATACTGCTGCACTCAGATTGGCGCTGCTCTTTTTCTGTTCAATGTAATTTAGGTAGGTTAAAACATAGTGTGATAAGAAACCCCAATGAATTAGGGAGCAGCGATACATTGAATCCTTGATTGTGAATAACTTGTCCATAATATAAACTAAATCCCATAACACAATAGAATAGTTAGAGTCCCACAAAATAATATTAACAAAGTCCCAACTGTGTGATTAGTGCTTTGTGCCACTCCGGATCACATCAACACCGGTGCCAAATTTGTGATTCAAAGAAGTGTCTTGCACTTGTGGTGTCATTAAAGAACTGTAATGCCCAACCCTCACACTGCACTCACCGGATGGATATGACTCCCTGAGTCATAATGCACTTTGAGAGGCCAAGGTTCCGATGTAACCAGCACTTCAGTCACTTTCCCACCATGGTTCCTTGTGTACCTTTAGTGCCTCTTAATATGGTTCAAATGCCAAACACATAAAGGAGAGGAGGAAGGCCTGACCTAGCGATACACTGCTTCATTGAATACAATTTTAAAAAGAAATACACTTACATAAAGAATAGTAATAGCGGGTTATAAAACCAGGAAGTGCCGCTTCCAAAATGGCCACTGGGTGCTCCAAGTAGCGGATATGTTGTCACCCGGATGTCCTGACCTATGCGTTTCGTCATGAAGATGCAAAGTCTTCAGAAGCTAATACATGAAGGGTTAAAAAATAGCATTTTTAAAAAATTTGTGTCAGTGACATTGTGGGGTTTATTTACTAAAACTGGAGAATGCAGAATCTGGTGCAGCTGTGCATGGTAGCCAATCGGCTTCTAACTTCAGCTTGTTCAATTAACCACTTGCCAACCGCCTGCGGCAGCTGCGATAACTAGCATTGTGAGCGTGTGCGCGCCGCCGGAGGAGCGCTCATGCTCACTGTGTCTGGGGGGGCCAGGGAGCGGGTAGGGCGGACTCGATCGCTGCCGGCTACCCGCATTGTCCCCCCGCAGTGAAAGAACGGAGGTCCGTGTATGTAAACATGGATCTCCGTTCTGACAGAGGGGGAAGGGCTATGATCACAGGCTTCCTGTATATGGAAGCCGTGATCACTCCTCTCCCCCTGCCAGCCCAGCCCCCATACAGTTAGAAAACACTGAGGGAACACAGTTAAACTTTAGAGCGCCCCCTCCAGTTTAAACCCTTCACTGCCAATGGCATTTACACAGTAATCAGTGCATTTTTATAGCACTGATCGCTGTATAAATGCCAATGGTCCCAAAAAAGTGTCCAAATGGTCCCACATGTTCACCACAATATCGCAGTACCGCTAAAAATCGTAGATCGCCAGAATTACTAGTAAAAAAAAAACAACCCAGAAACAAATTCTCAGCATCCGTAAACGCGGCAACTTTTGCACAAACCAATCAATAAACGCCGATTGCAATTTTTTAAAACCAAAAATATGAGGATGAATATAAATCGGCCAAAACTGATGGAAAAAATGTTTTTTTCTGCCTGCCCAGTCATGTGTGAGGGAAAAGAAAGAGGAAGTAAGGAAAGAAGGAAAGAAGGAAGAAGGAAGGAGGAAGGAAGGAAGGAAAAGAATAAGAGAAAGAAAGAAGGTAGAAAGAGAGAGAGAAGAAGGAAGGAAAATGAAAGGAAGGGAGGAAGCGAGAAGCAGAAAATGAAAGAAGGAAAGAGAGAGATATGTAGGAAGGGCAAAAGGAAGAAAATAAGAAAGGAAGTAGGGAAGGAAGGAAGGAAGGAAGGAAGGAAGGAAGGAAGGAAGGAAGGAAGGAAGGAAGGAAGGAAGGAAGGAAGGAAAATGAAATGGAAGGAAGCAAGACGCAGAAAATGAAGGAAGAAGGGGAAGGAAGGGGAAAAGGAAGAAGATAAGGAAGGAAGTAGGGAAGGAAGGGAGGAAGATAATAAAGAAGGAAGGAAGGAAGGAAGGAAAATGAAAGGAAGGGAGGAAGAGAGAAGCAGAAAATGAAAGAAGGAAAGAGAGAGATGTAGGAAGGGCAAAAGGAAGAAAATAAGGAAGGAAGTAGGGAGGGAAGGAAGGGGAAACAAATGAGATAAAAAAGAAGGTAGAAAGAGAGAAAAGAAGGACGGAAGGAAAATGAAAGGAAGGAAGTGAGAAGCAGAAAATGAAGAAAGGAAAGAGAGAGAGGGGAAGGAAGGGCAAAAAGAAGAAGATAAGGAAGGAAGTAGGGAAGGAAGGAAGGAAGGAAGGACATCAGGGGGGAAGGAAAGGAAAAGGAAAGGAACAAGAAAAAAAGGAAAGAAGAGAGAGAGAAGAAGTAATGGGAAAAGGAAGGAAGGCAGGAAGAAAGAAGCACATAATTGGTTGAAGTGAACACAGCTTCAACCTTTTTATGAAGCTTAACCGGTTCTCACCCAGCGTATGGCATAATGGCGAAACCTCTCATTGATCAGGGTGGACGTCATATGATGCGCTCTCAGATCACGCCCTGTAAGTGATGCGATCTGTCACTGGCTGCGTCCACTGGACACAACCGATGACTGATCACTGTACCGGCCCACTGCTGGTATAATGTGACCACTGTAACCAATCACAGTAGGTCACATGGTTATATACAATGGATGGCTTCCTTTCAAGCCATCTGTTGTATACAATTGTGTTGCTAGCTGTGATTGGTCGGTGTGATCACATGGTACAAACTGGACCAATCACAGCCAATCTGTACCGTGTGATTAACTCTGAGCAATCACAGCTAATTACAACAAAACAAACTGAATGAATCAAATTCAGGAAAATGTTTGCATATAGCAATGTAAAGCACTGCTTTATGCAAACATAAGGTGTAAAAAAATAAAGAAATACTGCTGATCACTTCCCCAGAGTAGTACAATGTTACAGTGTGTTAAAGAAAAAAATGTAATAATAAAAAAAAAATATTATTATTATTTTTCGTATTTTCACCAGTCAGTGTCGCTGATCACCACCACAAAAATAAAAAAATAAAATAATTTCTTCATTTTCCAAAAACTTATGACAAAAAAATGACAGCTTCAAAAAATTTGCCATGCCTCTTACTAAATACCTTTGACTGTCTACTTTCTAAAAGGGTTCATTTGGGGGATATCTGTACTGTCCTGACATTTGCGGGGCTCAAGAAATGACATAGGCCATCAGTACATCAGGATTGATTGATTTTCAGATATATATACTGTATGTCCCATAGTTTTGGACTGTATAACTTTCATATTTTTCCTATACACTGATTTGGGTTCATTTCACCCAAAGAAATGTAGCAGAATACATTAGGCCTAAAATCATGAAAAAGATTATTTATTTGCAAAATTTGATAACAGAAACAAAGAAAAGCGCGTTTTTTTTTCCCAACATTTTCTGTCTTTTCTCATTTATTTAGGAAAAAATAAAATACCCAGTGGTGACTAATCTCTTCAGCCCAGGATGGTTTTACCCCCTTTGTGACCAGGGCATTTTTTGCGAAACGACAATGCGTTACTTTAGTAGATAAATATAGTCAGCGAGCCAACAGTAGCGCTAATAAGGAGCAACAGTAATAAAATATAGTCCACTTTTATAAAGCAAAGGTGACACAGTGACATCAGCGTAAGTATCCCAAATTTAGGAGCCACTGGAGATCTTCTGTCCAATATCCACCACCATACACCACGTGATCACTCAGATGTGCTCCACAGGAGAGATTCTTACCAGAGGTACATGCTAGGCACTCTCATGCTCTAGCAAATATCGCCTGTTGTGCTTCCCTGTGCACCAGCTGATCACGGATCCCAATCAACAAATCTGGTTCACGGTGTGAGACAGAACTCCATATGCAGGATCATAAAATGACAAGGATCGCAACATAGTGTAAAATCATTTAAGGATATTTATTCAAACATGAGAAGCAATCCCCCCAATGTAGAGACTCTTACCAGAAGGTATGGTATAATAGACACATAATCACAGTCAGTAGCACACACTGCGAACGCCGACCATCCCAGGCCCTCTCTCAGACCTACGGCAGCATTCCTCCTCGACACTCCACCCCCTCCGTCCAGCGGTGAGAAGCGAGCGGTAGGAGAACTCGCAGGTGGCTGATGTGAATGACAGCCGTCCTAGCCAATCACGATGCGTTTCGCCTAGCCAATCACGACGCGTTTCGCCTAGCCAATCACGACACGTTTCACCTAGCCAATCACGACGCGTTTTGTCGTGTAACCGACCAGTAGAAGTTGGTTACACGACGAAACGCGTCGTGATTGGCTAGGACGGCTGTCATTCACATCAGCCACCTGCGAGTTCTCCTACCGCTCGCTTCTCACCGCTGGACGGAGGGGGTGGAGTGTCGAGGAGGAACGCTGCCGTAGGTCTGAGAGAGGTCCTGGGATGGTCGGCGTTCGCAGTGTGTGCTACTGACTGTGATTATGTGTCTATTATACCATACCTTCTGGTAAGAGTCTCTACATTGGGGGGATTGCTTCTCATGTTTGAATAAATATCCTTAACCACTTCCCGACCGCCGTATGCAAAATGATGGCCGGGAAGTGGCTCAGTTATCCTGACTGGACGTCATATGACGTCCTCAGGATAACAAGCCGCCGTGCGCTCGAGGGGCGCGCATCGCGGCGAATGGTGGTGTGGGAGGTCAGTCTGACCCCCCGCAATACCGATCTCTTCGATCCGAAGCACTTTACCATGTGACCAGCCGTGACCAATCACGGCTGGTCACAGTGTAATACAGGAAAGCCGTTTATTGGCTTTCCTGTACTCAGGTCTGCAGACCTGAGGAGGGGAGAGCCGATCGGCTGCATCCCTGACAGGGAGGGTTTGTGCTGATGATTTATCAGCACAGCCCTCCCTCGGATCGCCACACTAGACCACCAGGGAGCCTGCCCAGGGACCACCAGGGATGCGCCCACCCAGGACCACCAGGGAGCCGATCTGGACCACCAGGGAGACCCCCCTAGACCACCAGGTAAGTGACATACTGCCCAATGTGGATGGCACTCAGTGCCACCTTTAGATGCCACCCTAGACCACCAGGGAATGAGCCCCTATCAATGTATATGCCCACCAGTGCCCCTATCAGTGCCCACAAGTGCCCCTATCAATGCATACCAGTGCCACATATCAGTGCCCACCATTGCCACCTACCAGTGCCCACCTATCAGTGCCCATCAGTGCCACCTATCAGTGCCCAGTGCCGCCTATGCGTGCCAATCAGTGCTGTCTATTAGTGCCCATCAGTGCCGCTTAGCAGTGTCCGTCAGTGCTGCATATCAGTGCCCATCAGTGCTCTATATCAGTGCCACCTCTCAGTACCCGTCAGTGCTGCTTATCAGTGCCGCCTAACAGTGCTCATCATCGCTGCATATAAGTGCCTCATCATCAGTTCCGCTTCCTCAGTGCCAATCAGTACTGCCACATCAGTGCCCGTCAGTGTAGCCTCATCAGTGCCCACCAGTGATGGGGAAAATTTACTTATTTACAAAGTTTTGTGACAAAAATAGAGAATTTTTTTTTTTTCAAAATTTTCGGTCTTTTTTTATTTGTAGCGCAAAAAATAAAAGCCGCAGGGGTGATCAAATACCACCAAAAGAAAGCTCTATTTGTGGGAACAAAATGATAAAAAATCTGTTTGGGTACCCGTGACTACTCCGATGTGACTGCCCGTGACTACACCGTCATGACTAACCGTGACTCCTTCGCCTTGACTACTACTCCGTGAATATACGTCGCTACTACTCGTGACAATCCGCCGTGACTATTCGTCGTGACTGCCCATGACTCTCCACCGTGACTATATCTCGTGACTACCCGTGACTATACGTCGTGACTGCCTGTGACGATTCGCCGTGACTACCCGTGATTATCTGTCGTGACTAACCGTGCG
>BLSH010354784.1:454722-465800 GCA_018402905.1 Glandirana rugosa | reverse complement strand
TGAAAATATTTCGTTTCCACTGTGTCACTGTAGTCGCATTCATAGGGTTTAAATCCTCGGTGGCCTCTAGAAGACAGGTTATAGGTGGTGGTATGTGGTGCACTAGTGAGTCTACACGGGGTGTCCTCTCTAAGAATGGTCTCCATGTACGATCCGTGAGAGTACGAGATCGTTTATAACGGACAACACGAAGGGACACGTGGTCGACTAGTGCCTAGGGTTAGTTGTTTAGACCAAGTGCCACACTCTGTCTTGAGGTATACGTCCTAGTATTTTACTGTTCCTAGCGTTGTATCACATTTTAGTAAATTGGTGAAGTTATGATACGTGAATTTTATTTGTAGCGCAAAAAATAAAAGCCGCAGGGGTGATCAAATACCACCAAAAGAAAGCTCTATTTGTGGGAACAAAATGATAAAAAATCTGTTTGGGTGCAGCGTCGCATGACTGCACAATTGTCATTCAAAGCGCAACAGCACTGAAAACTGAAAATTGGTCTGGTAGTAAAGTGTTCTAAGTGCATAGTATTGAAGTGGTTAAATGATTTTACACTATGTTGCGATCCTTGTCATTTTATGATCCTGCATATGGAGTTCTGTCTCACACCGTGAACCAGATTTGTTGATTGGGATCCGTGATCAGCTGGTGCACAGGGAAGCACAACAGGCAATATTTGCTAGAGCATGAGAGTGCCTAGCATGTACCTCTGGTAAGAATCTCTCCTGTGGGGCACATCTGAGTGATCACGTGGTGTATGGTGGTGGATATTGGACAGAAGATCTCCGGTGGCTCCTAAATTTGGGATACTTACGCTGATGTCACTGTGTCACCTTTGCTTTATAAAAGTGGACTATATTTTATTACTGTTGCTCCTTATTAGCGCTACTGTTGGTTCGCTGACTATATTTATTTACTTGACTATTTTGTTAAAGTAGCTGCTTAGATCTTTATGCTCATTGCTGATTTTTAGTTCATTTGGCGCAGATTGAGACCTTTATAGTGATTGGGGATTTTTCTTAGGTCTTGGTGGTAGATTAATGCATTACTTTAACTGACAATTGCGCGGTCGTGCGGCGTTGTACCCAAACAAAATTGACGTATTTTTTTCCCCCACAAATAGAGCTTTCTTTTGGTGGCATTTGATCACCTCTGCAGTTTTTATTTTTTGCTCTATAAACAAAAACTACCAACAATTTTGAAAAAAAAAACAATATTTTTCACTTTCTGCTATAAAAAAAATCCAATAAAAAATGTAAAACATGAAATTTCTTCATCAGTTTAGACCAATATGTATTCTGCTACACGTGTTTGGTAAAAAAAAAAACTCATTAAGCGTATATTGATTGGTTTTCACAAAAGTTATCGCATCTACAAACTATGGGATAGATTTATGGAATTTTTAATTATTTGTTTTTTTTACTAGTAACGGCGGCGATCAGCAATTTTTAGCAGGACTGTGACATCGCGGCGGACAAATCTGACACTAACTGACACTTTTGACACTTTTTTGGGGACCAGTGTACTGGTTCGAATCCCAACCACGACACTACCTGCCTGGAGTTTGCATGTTCTCCCTATGCCTGCGTGGGTTTCCTCCAGGTTCTCTGGTTTCCTCCCACACTCCAAAGACATGCTGGTAGGTAAATTAGATCCTGTCTAAATTGGCCATAGTATATGTATGAATGTGAGTTAGGGAACTTAGATTGTAAGCTCCTTGAGGGTAGGGACTGATGTGAATGTACAATATATATGCATAAATTGACGGTGCTATATAAGTACCTGAAATAAATAAATAAATAACTAATATAGTGATCAGTGCTAAAAAATATGCACTGTCACTGTACTGATGACACTGGCAGATAGGTGTTAACATCAGGGCCGACCAAAAAGGTTTAAATGTGCACCTAGGGGTTGCTTTCTAACTGTGGGGAAGGTGCTTTGACCGGGTGAAGACAGAGATCTGTGTTCCTGTTTAGCAGAAACACAAGATCTCAATCTTCCCCTCTCATACAATGGCGGTCTGCCATGTTTACAGAGGCAGGCCGCCATTCTGCCTCTCCTGAGAACAATCGGCGGGGCCCGGCGGACATCGGGTCCGCTGGACCCGCTGATTGGCTCCTGCTGTGGCAGTGCCCCAGACCCAGTGCACAAAATCACATACAGGAACATGATTTTAGGCAGGGGGGCCCCCCTGCCGCAGTATATCTGCATGGGGTGGTCCAGAAGAGGTTAAATATTACCAAAAGAAAGCACAATTTGTGTGAATAAAATGATAAAAATCTTGTTTGGGTACAGAGTTGCATGACCGCGTAATTGTCATTCAAAGTTCGACAGCGCTGAAAATTGGCCTGGGCAGGAAGGGGGTAAAAGTGACCTGGGAAAATTGTGTGGGCCGCTCAGGCTCGATAGGGAGAGGGTATGTAGACAGCGCATCTGTAGCTGCTGCTAGAGTGCTGACAGGGGATGGAGCCCGTCCTGGCTCCTGCAAAGGTTCAAGGAAGGAAGGGTAACCCCTGGAAGTCACACATATATGGTGTCCTGCTGCAGTGAATGGAGTGGTAACAGGGGATGGAGCCCGTCCTGGCTCCTGCAAAGGTTCAAGGAAGGAAGGGTAACCCCTGGAAGTCACACATATATGGTGTCCTGCTGCAGTGAATGGAGTAGTGACAGGGGATGGAGCCCGTCCTGGCTCCTGCAAAGGTTCAAGGAACGAAGGGTAACCCCTGGAAGTCACACATATATGGTGTCCTGCTGCAGTGAATGGAGTGTTAACAGGGGATGGAGCCCTCCCTGGCTCCTGCAAAGGTTCAAGGAAGGAAGGGTAACCCCTGGAAGTCACACATATATGGTGTCCTGCTGCAGTGAATGGAGTGGTGACAGGGGATGGAGCCCCTTCTGGCTCCTGCAAAGGTTCAAGGAAGGAAGGGTAACCCCTGGAAGTCACACATCTATGGTGTCCTGCTGCAGTGAATGGAGTGGTGACAGGGGATGGAGCCCTTCCTGGCTCCTGCAAAGGTTCAAGGAAGGAAGGGTGACCCCTGGAAGTCACACATATATGGTGTCCTGCTGCTGTGAATGGAGTGGCAAACTCAGCCTGGACTCCGACCAGGCCACGCCCAACGCGTTTCACTCCACCCCTCCCAGAGCTTGGTCATGGGGATCAGGGGGGTAAAAGTGCCCAGTATTGAAGTGGTTAATGAACTTTCACATTTCAAAGTGAAAATTCATATTACTAAATAAACAATCTATATTCCATTAGTAAATCAACCCCATTATAACATTGTATCCCCTTATCTCAGACTCTGCATGTTCTCCCTGTGCCTGTGTGGGTTTCCTCCAGATACTCTGCTTTCCTTCCACACTCCATAGACATGCTGGTAGATTAATTGGATCCTGTCTAAATTGGCCCTAGTATGTGTATGAATGTGAGATAGGGACCTTAGATTGTAAGCTCCTTGGGGGCAGGGACTAAAGTGAATGTACAATGTATATGTAAAGCACAGCATAAATTGTTGGAGCTATATAAATACCTGTAATAAATAATAAATGAATAAATCGTACCAGCATTAGACAATAAAAACAGTCACAGCGTTCTGCATGCTGGGAAATAGGAATGCGTTTCTATAAATCAATTTTTTATGAGATGAACCTCAAAGAGAGAGAGAAAAAAAATGGAACCCAAAAGGCGACTTCTGAAATAAAGGAACAGTGCGTACTGATGGGAGGAACTGGGAAGGAGAGCGAGAAATATACGAAATACAAAACATATTCTACAAAGTCATCTTATTATATCTAAGCCACAAATGTGAATGTGTCAAAGGTATCCGGTAAAACTACACAATTCATAGGGGAAGGGTTACCATTATCCCTAAGGGGGTGAGCAAGTTTAATAAAATCTAACATGTTACAGAGAGTTGATACAATCCTTACCTCTTTTTGATTTATCCAGAGGATATGTTGAGACTAAATAGGGGGATTAGACGTTTCCTCTGGAGATGGAAAAAGAGCAGAATTAATATTAATATTACATTCTAAGAGGATTTGGCATTCATACTCCCAAACAACACATGGTACAACACCGTTGCCTAGGTAAGATTTGCTTGGCTTTAAAAAATAACAATTTTATTGAAATAAAAAAATGACAATTTTATTGACCTGTACTGTAAACAGTGGTGTATTTACGATTCGTGCTGCCCTAGGCAAGACTAAAATTGGGTGCCCCCCCCCCCACATCTAAGTTTGTCCCACTCCAGCCGCGGTATACCGTTCTTGTCTCAGGGCCTGATGAGGAAGCTGCAGCCGTTCACAGTGAACAGTTGCAGCTTCCTCATCAGACCCTGAGACGTGACGTGTCCAAGTGGCATATATAGAATTACTGCCCATGATCTGACCTTCGCGGTGATACCTCACACGATCACTGTTAGCGTGCGTGCGGGTCCGACACTTGCGTTTACCTTTGTGCGCGTGCACAGGAAGACAGGGGCACTTTCATTTTTTTTTAATTATTATTATTTTATTTTTTTTTTTTATACTGCTGCTATAATTTTTAACACTTTTGGCCTCATACACACGGGCGTATCTTTAAAATAAAAGCAAAACAAAAAAAAAAAAAAAAAAATAAGGTTCCGAGCTCAACTTGCGGACCAGTCTGCCACCAAGCCAAATTCACCTGTCTAACAGTCCAGCGTTTAAAAGACAGGGGATTGGTTACACACATTTGCAAGTGTATACGTAAGCTGCAGGCCACGACAAGGCTCCCTGTATACTGCAGACCTAACTCTGTATAAGAGGCTTCACAGTGGAAGCACATATAATTGAATGGATAGATGAAGGACAGGTGACTGGAGGAGCCCAACCCTCCTTAAAGGTACAGGACCAGACACCCAGCCGTGGCCCCATGGCGGCTGCAGCACTGGTATGGCACCAAAAGTAGTAACTACACAAAAAACAAGGTCACTGTCCCCCATCTATAACTGGCCACTACAGCAAGGAGCTCTGGTATCTTTAAAATAAACAAAATGTCGGGCCCGACGTCAAGGAAAAAAAAATCTGCGTTTTTCGGCGTTCTGCATCGGCGTTAGTGAGCGTCGGCGTCAATAGGCGTTTTTTTAAAAAAATCATCCCTCTGCTATTTTACAACCTTAAAACGTCAGCGTCAAAAAACGCCGGAAAACGCCGGTACAATATTAGTTGACGTTTGTTGGCGTTAGTTGGCGTTTTGTGGCGTCGGCGTCAAAAAACGCCAAAACGTTACAGTCTCAGAACGCGATGGCCGTGGGTTCTACTTTCAGCTCACTAAGGCCGACGCCATCTACAGCTCAAAAACGCCAACGTTTTTATGGGGCCATTGACTAACATGGAGAGCTGCAAAAAATGCCAGAAAACGCCGGCGTCAAAAAACGTCCGTGTGTATGAGGCCAATGTAAACATCCTTGTGACATCAATAGGCATGTGACAGGTCCTCTTTATGGAGAGATCTGGGGTCTATAAGACCCAAAATCCCTCCTCTGCACTTAAAAGCATTCAAACACCACAATCCTTTTTTTTTAATGCTTTAGATTTTTAAAAACTAGCGCCAATGATTTCCAAGTAAACCGGAAGTGATGTAATTGCATTGCTTCCGGTTTACTGCTACGAACAGCCGATCAAAGCTGACCCCTGCTTTGTTTAGCTGTCCGGTCAGCCATCGTAGGTGCTGGCTGGTCACTCGGGTCTCCCGGGGGGACTGGAGAGCCCAAGAGAGCCGCTGAAGGCGGTGGGAGGGGGGAGTCACCTCCCACTGCTAGTAATAGCAATTGAGCAGTTAGTAAGCTGCTCCGATTGCTATTACAAGAGAGCCGACTGCCGTCTCTAAAAAATGATACTGGGGTGCAGTTGGGGCTGGTGCTCAATATTTTGGGGGGGAGGGCGGAAAACCAACGACACCCCCACCCCATGTCGGAGACGGACAGGAAGGCGGTGATCCCCCTCCACATGGGATATGGATGGCAAGGCAGCGATCCCCCCCATAGGGAGACTACCCTTGTGCCTGGGGACGCCTGCCTCCCTTGAAAAATGCGACCAAGTCAAACGCCTTGTTTGCCTAGCAGTAGATATGCCTCAGACTGTAAACAACAACTAACTGAGGGGGTTTCTGTAAAATTTGTGTTCCAAGCAAATGAAAATAGATGCCAATGAGTAGATAGCTCTTCTTTAGAGATTTATTAAAAGCCTGGGATGGTATATCTTCCAAAATATGTCAGTAACAGGTATGCTTTAGCTAACTTGTGACTGACCTTAGGCTGTGGCATTCTGGGAGATATAGTCTAAACCATGGCCATCACTGCGAAACCAACTACAATTCTCAGTGATACTTGAGAGCAGAAGGGAATTGATAAAAGGAAAAGCCCGGGAAAGAGTGGAGCCATTGGGGAGCATGCCAACCGGAGAGAGGATGGGAGAAAAATGCTGTGCTGTGCCGAGCTGTGTTGTGTTGTGCTGAGCTTCACTGGATGCTGTACCCTGTACCAGGTGGCGGGACTGAGCTGAGTGTGCTGCTGCACCATCAGCTGCTCTGGTGCCTACTTTGAAATGCCATTCTGTGACACAGGCCACCACCGCCCAGGCCAGCTGGGGAATTGCAAGACTGAATCACCAAGGTACTCGCCGTTTCCCCTGCAACAAATGGGGCCCCCCTCAGTTCATCCAACCGACTCCCACAAGAGAATTAGAGAGAGAAAGAGAGAGTGGTGAGTGGGTCTGTCAGGAACCATAAACCAGGCAGAGATAGAAAATGCAGTTAAAATCACACCTTTAACAAAGTAGCAAAAAATAACACAGTTCATTATTGTAGTCAGAGACTGAAGCCAGGATTTTGATGCCAGAGAGGGTAATCAGATGAGCCGGGGTCAGGAAGCCAGAAGGCAGTGTAGTAAGGAGCAAAAACAGGAACAGGTGTCAGAAGAGAAGTCAGCCAGGCCAAGTCATACTCCGGAACACACTGGAGATCATATACCACACACGGGCATGGAGGAAATGTGCAAAGTTGTTTAAATAGCCAAAAGGGGCTGGCTGTAAGATGGACTAATGAGGCAAGTAATGGTAACAAGGTGAGTCACTAAAAGGAAAGAGCTGCTTGTAAATAGCAGGAGCCCAGCCCTGACAGGGTCACAGACACAGAGTTAGGCTGAACCCTTATTTGCATGTAAAGCTGCAGATATAAACCCTGTAGCCACTGTTAATTGTTATGTTAATTGCTCATATTCTTGCTAGGCTAGGCCCAATGCAGCTAAGTTACATGTTCTGCTCTCCAGAGTGCTACAACTGTGCATACTCTGCATTCTACCTGATGTAGCTGTGCCCACCCTAGCATCCAACTGTTGCTGTTGGGTCTGCCTCTGTCTAAATCACTCATCTGCATCTAAAGACTTCTCCCTGGCTAAAACCAACCTCTCAGGTATAATACTCTAACACCCAGTCTAAAGACATAACCCTTATTTCCCTGTGTGCCAACATCTTCAAAGGGCCCCAACGTAGCCTACAGAAGACTCACCTCAAAGACTATACTCAGATTACTTTATTCTGAGGGCAGATCTGTATTCAACTTTAAACCTTAATCTCCCAGACCTAAATTTAGCCCCTTTGTTTGAGAGCTCTCAAGTAGCATAGCTGATCTACTTTGTTACTTTGTTGGCCATTTGGGGCAATTTATCTCATATGGAGAGTTACTGTTGTTATGCCATTGGGGGTCACAGTACATGCTAGAATCTGCAGCCCCTGTAAAGGGCCTGGTGAGGCTAATTGTGCATTTGTTATTGTGTTCATGCTGGTTGACTTTAATGTGCCAATATACTGTATTATGTGATGCTTTCAAGAGCAGAGGACCCAAATCCACCAGCAGCTCCTGTGGGAGGTAGTCCTACACAACTCATAGTTTATACATCTCCTATTGTCATGAAACCACAGCAACATTCATGTCTTATTTTATTTTATTTTATTTATTTATTTCAGATACTTATATAGGGTTGTCAATTTACTCAGCGCTTTACATAAACATTGTACATTCACATCAGTCCCTTATCTGTTGCCTACCTTGCTGCATGTGTCCAGTTAAAGGCCGGGCCTCCCTCACCTGTGTGCTTTAGTAGGCCCTCCTCAGCTGGTCTCCACCCCAGGCCCTAATTGGGAACACCTGGCAGTGCAAGCCTGCATTGCTGATCAACGTTTGTCCGTGTTTGGCTTCGTGCGTGGTTGTTCCTAGCGTTTGTTCTGAGTCTTATTCTGTGTACCGATCTCTGGCTTGGCTGACTATCCCTGCCTGCCACCCCGATCTTCAGCTTGTTCTCTGTTTCTCCTGTCTGCTTGTGGCCCTGACCCTTTGCTATTACCTCTGACTATTCTATGCTGTTCCTGCACTGCTGCTTCCTCTCTTCTAGCTGTAGCCAGCCGTGCGTGAGCTAGGGGACCCTGGGGGCCATGACCTGGATCCAGTTGCAGCCAAATCCATCCTCACCACTAGAGGCTCTGGTGAACACCCACTGGCTCTCAGACTCCGCGCCCTAGGGAAACCGATGCACTAGCTCCATGTGTTTCAGTGTCCGTGCTCCAGGGGGCCCTCTTCCCGTATCAGCCGGAACTCATTAGCAGCAGTCTGCTTTAGGCCCACAACCTTAGTGGTGCTCCTCACAACCCTCTGTGCGATTTGCACTTTAGTGATGTGCACCTGTCACCTGACCTCAGGTGTTGTGACACCTATAGGTAAATAATAGATCATATCGGGGTTGCCAAATTTTTCAGTATGAGGGTAAATTTTACAAATAGTTGAGGAACGAAAAAAATGAGTTTTATAAATAAATGAAATATTTATATTTCAATATTTTTATTGGTTTAGACATCAAGAACAAGTCAGAAAACGTTACAGCCAAGTATTAGAAATTGTACAACATTTAAAGTAAAATATACCCAGCTTGGTACAACATTTACGTAGAGCTAAGGTCAGCCTAGCAGTGGGAGAACCTTATACAGGGGTTATGAGTTGACTTCACGGTGACTGAAACAGGTAGATCCCAGTTACATTATTAGAGTCCAGCAAGTATCGGGTGAACCCCTGAATTGGGTAACACCCCTACATTCCAACTAATACAAGCCGTTTTCATTGCTAAGGGCTGCTAAATACCAACATTTCTGAGAGCTAATCAACTGCGGGTTTAGACAGTTAAGGCACCCAGGAGCTCTGTAAACATCCATGTAGTTATATGCCCTGCTCAAAAAATGGGATGTTTAAGTATAGTCCCATCAGGATTAATCCCGAGGGTAGGCGAGGGGTTAGGGACTAAGACCTGGAGGGAGCGGGCCGGCCCTAAGCCACCCCAATTGGGACCAAACTGTGACTTCGGTCCTCCGCCCCCAGCCTTGCCCAACCCCCAAACCCTCGCCCAAGGACCAGACAGAAATAAAATGCATGCTTGCCCTGACCAGTTGACATGAATATCTTATGGGCTTACCTTAGCACTGATTGGTAAACGGAATTAAGTTGCCCCAGCCAGTACGGATAATAACTGTTGGCAAGAGTTATGAGAAAGATGTAGAGAAGTAAAAGAAGAAAAGGAAAAGATAGGAGTAGAAGAAGAAATATACAGGCCCCTCCAGGTGACCCCCCCCCCCCCAATAGACATATCTTAGGTACCTTTTTGATTTATTGGGAACTCCCCGCCAGAGAGAGGGTGCCATGTCGTTCTTTATTTGTCAGCGGAGCCCCAATGTATTGGGCCCAAGGATCCCAAATCTTATCAAACTGTAACGGAGTATTTAATATCGTGTGAGAGATCTTTTCTTGGACCATGATCCAAGATATTTTCCGTTTGGCCAGGTAGAAAGAAACCTTAGGGGTCTTCCAAGCCCCTGCAATTGTTATTTTTGCTCCTATGAGGATGAAAAGAATGAGGGATCCAGTTGCTTTGGGGCACCCAGGGACTGTTTGGTTTAGAAGCGCTATCGCCGGGTCTTGTGAAACCTGGATTCCCGTAACCTTGCGGATCATTCGGAAAATTTTATACCAAAAATTCCTAATTCTTGGACATGTCCAGAAAATGTGGAAGATGGAGCCCAGATGTTCACATCCCCTGAAACAGAGAGGAGAAGTCTGGGGGTAATATTTAGCTAGACGATTGGGAACTAAGTACCATCGTGTCATAATTTTTAAGTTGGCTTCCTTGAGTGTTGTATTATGGACACCCCTGCAAGAGCGTTCCATGTTTAGGTACCAAGTCTCTAAGTCCCAGGCTATGTCAAGGTCTTGTTCCCAGCTTAACATATAGGAGGCCTTTTCATTCGGCTCTGAAAGCAAAGAGTATATAAGGGAAATCCCTCCTCTAGTATCCATGGCTGACGAGCACCATTGTTCGTAGGGTGAGACAGTTAGGGGTTGTGAAAAGGTTGCCTTAATGGAGTTTAGAAAATGTGAAATCTGCATGAAGCGAAACCTCTCTTCGGGTGGCATCTCTAGTTCCTTCAGGCAGTGTTGGAGGGAGATAGGCCCGCCAATGTTAAAAAATTGTCCGATTCGATATAGCCCCTTTTGAGTCCACCATTTAAAGGCTTCAATGTTCATCCCTGGAGGGAAGCTGGGATTATGAAAGAGGTGAGAAAGGGGGAACCATGGGGATATTAAATTGCTTTTATTACGTAGTGAATCACATAAGGACAGTGAATGGGAAAGGGAAGGCGACATGACCGGTGGTCTGGAATTGGAGGGTCTCCAGATTAGGAAATCTATAGTGTGTTTAGGAATGGCTTGCCTTTCCATACTCAACCAGTCCGGTTTAGCTCCCGGGGAGTAGATTATGGAAATTTGTGTTAACTGGGCTGCTTGATAATAGTACCATAGGTTAGGGAGCCCCAGACCTCCTCTGTTTCTAGGTCTGTAGAGGATATTTTTAGAAAAACGGTATCCAGTTTTCCCCCATATAAATCGGTTAACT
Source organism: Glandirana rugosa (assembly GCA_018402905.1). Lineage (NCBI taxonomy): Eukaryota > Metazoa > Chordata > Amphibia > Anura > Ranidae > Glandirana > Glandirana rugosa. The sequence goes on along the minus strand of BLSH010354784.1, from coordinate 454,842 downwards.
TCTGATTGGAGTTTAGACAGTTGGCTTTTTAGTACCCGGATGGGCAGGGAACGGAATAAGTACAAAATACGTAGAAGGAGTGTCATTTTGACCGCATTGATGCGTCCTAGCCAGGACATT
>BLSH010354784.1:435927-451604 GCA_018402905.1 Glandirana rugosa | reverse complement strand
GTGGATTTGTTTCAAACGCATATCGGGCCGAAGAGGTGAGAGATCCTGACTAACTGTGGACCTCCCTTTACTTGGGCAGGCGGAATCTAATATGAGTGAAGAGGCGTGGTGTACCCTGCATACGATCTTATCTGGTGTATAAATAGGGGTGTAGGAGGTATGTAAATCAGTTTGTGCGGTTATAGATACGGCAAGGTACCAGTCTGGTAAGTAATCAGAGTGAATTAGAACTCCCCCCAGGGGAGGAGTCCCCAGGTGTTGGGACCTCCGACTTACTTAGGCAGGAGAGTTTGGGCCAAGTAACGTGTGAGGACCGTGCGATCGTTCGGGTTCCGTCCGGACCCGGACCCGGACTTTGTCCCGAAGTTCGGACGGACCAGCAGAACCCGAACTTCCAGGTGTTCGCTCAACTCTAGTGAGAAGTATTCACGTAGCTCTTTTTCTAGGAGTGTGCAATGAACCGGGTTTGAGAGGACGGATTCATTCAGCCTCCAGGGTTGTGGACCCCTGAGGAGGGGACCCCCCTCAAGATTAAGTGAGACTAATGAATGGTCTGACCATGGAACGGCATAGATATTGGCGTGTTTGACTAAATGTATGGAGGATGTGGGGATAAATATGTGGTCTATTCTAGCATACGTCCCATGTGGTGCGGAGAAGTGAGTATAATCTAAGGCGGACGGGTTCATTTCCCTCCAGGTGTCAATCAGTCCTAGAGAGTGGAGAAGCCGGGCTATACGCAAACTTTGTTTAGGTGGTTTCCTAAGCCTAGGGAACCCTTTTATGGTCTTATCTTTAATCTGGTCAAACATAATATTAGAGTCCCCCCCATTATGATTCTCCCTTCCATATGAGGGGTCAGGCAGTTTAGCATTGAAGAAAAGAAGGAGGCTTGCCCGTGATTGGGGGCGTAATATGAGATGAGAGTGTAAAGAGTGCCATTAATGTGCCCCTTTACTAGAATATATCTCCCATCGTTGTCCCTGATTGTTATGCTGTGGGTAAAAGCAGTCCTTTTAGATAGACAAATCGCTACTCCCCTTTTCTTTACCTCGGCATTGGCTAAAAAGAAGGTGGGGTATCTATGATGGATATAATTCGGGTTATAACTATTCGGGAAATGGGTTTCTTGTAGAAAGAGGATATCATATCCTTTACGGTTGTAGTGATCAAAAGCTTTGTGACGTTTAGATGGGGAATTCATCCCCTGAACATTATGAGAGGCGAGCTTAAAGGACGCCTTGGTTTGGGTGTCATCAGCCATGGCATAGAGGGAAAAAACCCGTTATTTGAAATTTGTGACTTACCCCTACAGCTAGGATCGAGACCTCGAGACCTATAAATTGCACTGGTGTCAGAGAATCCAAGATCCATTCGGGGGCCGGGGAGCCTGGGGGAGCCTGTAATAGAAAAAGAGTTAGTTGTGCATAAGACTTAGCTAGCATGTAGAAAGAACAAAAAGAGGAAGAAAAGAAAAGGAGAAGGGACATCAAGACAAATGCGTCCCGAAGTCCCTGTGGGAAGGGTAGAACCAGTCTGACCCTTACCCGGGGCCCCAGATAAGCCGGGTCCCCTACGGTAGGCGACTCAGATACGAGCGCCGTGACTGAGTCTCCAAGGGCCAATAAGGCCCCCAGGTCCTGCAGTAGGAGTGTCGCATTGTCTCCCTTCGGTCGGAAGAGCCCATTAGGTATACTACCGAAGGCAAGTAATACCTCCGAGCGAATAAGGGACAAGGGTTCAATAAAGTCGGGGAAAAAAAAAGATGCATTAAAGTATTACTTAGTAATCGTATCAAACCAGCATATGGAACATTATAACTGAAGGTAATATGGATTGAAACAAAGACATAGATTAATGAAGAGCAAAGGGAAGGTAAGTAAAAATCCCCCCCCCCCCCTTGGTCCTCACAGACTTCAAATGAGACAGAAAACCCAGAGGGTTAAACAATATGAATAGAAAAACAACTTCTTGTAGAGAGAACGGGAGGGCCGACTGCCCTAAAGTTCAACATCTAAGTAGGAACTTCTCGAAGATGTCGAAGACCACTTAACAAATCCCGAATAGGCACTTCCGGAGTAAGGCCAATGAGGTTCTGTCTCTGCTGGGTAGGAACGTGCAGTTCAAAATTGAAAAGTGGGTCCTTTTGGGAAACAACAGGTGGTGGTCTCAAAAATAGCTTCGAGGTTGGAAGGAAGAAAACCCCAACGTGGGGTGTCTCCAGTATTCGATCAGGGGGGAACAGAGTCACGGACCCTCTTTGGTTTTTGTTTTTGCCAAACAGGAGTCAAGGGGCTCCCCGGTGGCGGTCTTTTTGAGGACCCTTGTCGGGAGCCCGAGGGCGGAGGGGGCAATTCTTGGGAGATAATCCCCAGCTGTAGTAAGAGTCTCTCTCCCTCCAAGAGGTTGGTAAAGTGAAAGGTTTTATTCTTATATTGAAAGGATAGGCGAAAGGGGAAGGCTCACCAGTATTTCACGTTCTTTTGAGTGAGGACCGTTAAGAGAGGTTTGAGGGGCCGTCTCCTCTGAATAGTGGTTGGGGAGATGTCCGCAAATATCTGCACAGGGTGACCATGGATATCGATAGCTTCAGCACCGCGGGATTTCCTCATAATTTCTTCTTTGACCCCAAAGTGATGAGGTTTAATGACGATATCCCTGGGTAGACCGTCCTGACGAGGGGGGCCCAGGGCTCTGTGGGCTCTGTCCAGGTCAAGTTTTTGATTCGGAATGTCAGGTATTAGACTCTTGATGAGTGTGGTCATCGCTCCATGCACATCTGTGACCGACTCTGGGAGGCCTCTAATGCGGAAGTTTTACCTGCGGCTCCTATTTTCGAGGTCGTCCAGTTTCGCTAGGGCAGAGTCCAGTTGGTCCTGCAGAGTTTGGTTACAGGTCGTGTTTTGGTTAGCACGGGCTATTGTTTTATCAACCGCTTGCTCTATGATGTCCATTCTTGTCCCCAAGCTCTGCAGATCTGCTTTGATGGAGGAGGTAATCTGGGCTGCAGTTTGAGCTAGGCCAGATGCCAGCATCTCCGAAAATTTATGAAGCAATAAGTTAAGTTCTGGTTGGCCTTGTTGTGCTATAGGAGTGAATTGAGGAGTCATGAGGAGGCCATTAGGGGTACTGAGGGTGGGGGATTGTCCCAGAGGAGGATTCCCCATGGTAGAGTTCAGCATATCTTCCATTGTCCTACCTAATAAAGATTCAGTGGAGGCTGGGGAAGGTAGTTGGTGTGTTATGGAGTCCATGGGGGGGCTCTGTGCATCATGAGCGAATGATTGCGGGGAAGGTGGGTCAGCAATAGAGTCCTCAGAAGCTGCTGTGATGTTAGTCACCATTTTGCAAGGTTTTAGATGTTGGTCCCCGAAAAGGAGTTGACGATGTACCCCCTTCTTATTATGTGATCCGGGCATCAATTAGGTGAAGATATGCCTGTTGGAGATCCCTTTCAGTGTTGTTAATGCAGCCCTCAGTTAGAAGTCTTGGGTCTCAGTTGTCTAGGTGCAGGGAGCACTATCAGGGGGGGTAAATTAGCCTTGGCCCAAGGTCTTATTAAGATGCGTAACTGTCAGTATGGAGTCCAAGGTGAAATGTGTCTCCCCTTAAAGGAAATGCAGCTTCTCCTGTCATGCGGAATAGGCCCAAGCCGCGGACTCAATTAGGCAGCCGTCGCCGCTCTCCAGCTCTCGGGGCTCTATGTGTGCCTGTTTAGCTGGGGGGGCATCCAAAGCAGGAGCTCTGATGGGGTATATGTGGGATGAACTCGTCTCCCCCCTTGGATCGCCTTACCGAACCGCAGTCGGGGAGTCCAGTCACTCCGGCCGGCGTGAGAGGACTACGTAGGCCGCAGCCGCGGCCTCGATTTTCAGGGATCCGACTGGAGAGTGTTCCCGGCAGGGGCCCGCTCTAGTTGTGTGATTCCCGGCGGTTCCCCCGACTATCCGGGGGATTTCCAGTAGGTTTTTACGTCTCTTGCTCCTCAGTGAAGGACTCGACCGGCCGAAGAGAGACAGAGCTCCGGATTCAAGCTGCCATACCGGACGCTCCCTAAATGAAATATTTAATGAATGAATTGAATATTATTATTATTATTATTATTATACAGGATTTATACAGTGCCAGCAGTTTGCACAGCACTTTACATTGTAGGGGGGACAGTACAATTACAATACATTTTGATACAGAACAGACATGAGGGCCCTGCTTGTGGAGCTTACAATCTAAAGGAAGGGGGAGATGGTACAAAAGGTATTAACTGCGGGGGAGGATCTGATGGAGGTGAATCGGTTACAGTTCTTAGGTGGGTGTGGGATAGGCTTCCCTTAATAGGTGAGTTTTCATGGATCGCCTAAAGGCAGACAGGGTAGGGGCTGAACAGACATACTAGGCCAGGGAGTTCCAGAAGATGGGAGAGGCTCTGGAGAAGTATTGGAGGCGAGCGTGGACATAAGAAGAGCGTGATCTAACAGCACCACTGTAGCATGCCTCCATCCCTAATGTATTCATACAAACAAAAAATTCCTGTTATGGGACTTTAAGTGATGCATATCACAAAATAAAATAAAAAAAATAGAAAGAGTATTATAAAGTTTATGCAAAAATTCATCGGAGAAGCACATTTCATGTCTAGTGAAATACATGGTACAGAATAAAAACTGATTAATGAACGTAAGAGCTGACATATGGCACATGATTATTATAATGAATTTATAAAAAAACAATACATGGTACATTAGAATAGACAAACGCATGATAGATATAAAATGTAAGGATCAGACTGTCTTGAGGTATAGTAACTCTACGCGTTTCGAGGCTCATGACCACTCATCAGGAGCATGTTGCCAAAATTTTCTGTGAATATAAGTAATAGATAAAAGATGTGTAGGGGTAAAAATCTCTATATGGATAACAAAAAATGATATAGATATACAGTTTGATACTCACATGCCAGCTCAGAATAAAAATCCAGTCTACAAGATGGATGTGGGGGTTGCCAATGACAAAGTCTGATCCGGGGCTGAGGCAGGGACATCCCTCCCGGACCAGGGGAACAGCACAGGAACCGGCCAGGGGGAAGGAGTGATCCATGTATGGGAAGCAGAATAGCACATCTGACCAACACTGGTCTGAAAAAACATAGTAAAAAATATGTGGTTGAGTATGGGTAGGTATAACGAACAGAGTGTAAATGTCTGACAAATGTGCTCCAACTAACCAAGGACAGTCGTAAAGGTGTAGATGGGGGTGAAAAAAAAAAAATTTGAAAAGAAAGAAAAAAGAAACCGATGAAGAGTGCCATCGCTGGACATCCTAGGGAGAGATAGTAAAGTGAACGTGAAAAAAAAAAAAAGTCACAAAAATGAAAAGACCACTAACATGGTGTGAAAAAAGATCAAAACTGTGTGTAAAAAGGTGTGTAAAAAACACATGACTCATCCAAACAAAAAACATACCGTTGTGACTCCGTGTGGGAACTGGATGGAGGTGTCTATCTGGTGGGAAGTGCAGGGACAAGTGTGCTGGCCTGGTTTGGCTAAATTCCCCTGAGACTGGATGGGGCCCCACCAGGAAGTGCCGAGACAAGTGTGCTTGTTAGGTCTGGCTGAATACCCAAGAGACTGGACAGGGCCCCACTAGCGTCATGCTGGGCACCAAAGAGGATCAGTCAAGGCTGCTCCCGCATTCCACCCATCCCAGGCATCAGATGGTATAACAACCGCACCAACATCGAGGCGTCAAAAGACATCATGAGTGGGACGTGTCTGCATGGCGCCAATGCACAGCGTGGGAGAGCGTGGGAGGAGGTAACAAGGTAGCTAGAGAGCAGGAGGTCTTGGGAGGATGTTTGGGCCATATCTGGAGATGAGATTGGTGATGTAGCTGGGGGCAAGGTTGTGGATGGCCTTGTATGTTTGGGTTAGGATTTTATACGGTGGGGTAGGGGAAGCCAGTGAAGGGATTGGCAGAGGGGGGCAGCAGTCACGGATCGGTAAGTGAGGTGTATAAGTCTGGCAGCAGCATTCATAATAGACTGAAGCGGGAATAGCCTGTGTAAGGGTAGGCCGTTGAGGAAGGAGTTGCAGTAGTCGAGGCAGGAAAAAACAAGGAGTGAATAAGTTGCTTTGTGGTGTCGTTATTCAGGAAGGGACGAATTTGGGAAATGTTGTGGAAGCTAAGGCGGCAAGATGTAGCCAGTGATTGGATGCGGGGGCTGAAGGAGAGGTCAGAGTCTATGATTACAGCTAGCACCTTGGCATGTGTGGAGGGACCAATGGTTGTGCAGAATATGTTTTTCTTGGCGTAAATCAGCATGATATGATAATTCCCCGTTACATCACAGCCCCCATCAGAGCCCCCTTACGTCACAGTGCCCTTACATCAGGGTACCGATCAGAGTCCCAGCTTACATCAGAGCAAGGCATATGTCACCAGAACACCAGGACACTCCATAAAAAGGACCAACATTTTATTGAACAATCACATCACAGCAAAGGATAGCAATGTTTCAGAACCAGGCAGGACCCCTTCATCAGGTTTGTGCACTCACGTGCATGCACTTATATTTGACTATTGTTTGTGCAGACTGGCTAATGTTCACTGGCTTACAGTATTTTTTAGCTTAGAGATGGAAGGGGGAGGAAGAGGGAGGGTCAGGGAGATTGCCTTGCATCCTAGGCTAAGGGGAAATATGTTTCTGTTGATGCAAACAGTGTAAGGCAGCCATTCTAAGCTGTAAATACACATATGTAGTGCTAAATAGATATAAAATAAATTATAAACATAAACGGGAAAAAACAGTAAACTAAAAGTCCATAGAGTGCAAGTTCAACAGAAGTTTTAATATTAGGCTGGAGGAGCCAGAACATCAGAGCACAGTCCAAAAAATCAGCATGCAGAGTGCAAACATCCAAAGCAGTGCAGGAGAAAGATCCATCGGGGGGGGTCTCAACCAAGCCTCTTACCCCAGCTATAGGACCACTTCGCGAGAAGATGGTCAAAAAAGCTTTTTTGGTAACTATCAGTGGTGCCAGACCCCATGCTTCCTTTTTGACCCCCCCACTTCTCATAAGCCCCACCCCTTATATATTTTCCACCCATTGTGCCAGGAGTATACAGCATCACCAGATAGGGGTATACAGAGTCATTGGATAGGGGTATACAGAGTCACCAGATAGGGGTATACAGTCACCAGATAGCAGTATACAGAGCCACCAGATAGGGGTATACAGAACCACCAGATAGGAGTATACAGAACCCCAGATAGGGGTATACAGAGCCACCAGATGGGTGTGTAGAAAACCCCAGATAGGGGTATACAGAGACACGAAATAGGAATATACAGAGCCCCAGATAAGAGTATACAGAGCCATAATGTAGGAGTATACATAGCACCAGATAGGGGTATACAGAGCCCCAGATAGGAGTATACAGAGCCCCAGATAGCATTATACAGAGCCCCAGATAGCAGTATACAGAGCCCCAGATAGCAGTATACAGGGTCATCATATAGCAGTATACAGAGTCTCCATATCACAGTATACAGAACCACCATATAGCAGTATACAGAATCACCATAGCAGTATACAGAGTCACCATATAGCAGTATACAGAGACACCATATAGCAGTATACAGAGTCACCATATAACAGTATACAGAGCCACCATATCGCAGTATACAGAGTCACCATATAGCAGTATACAGAGCCCCAGATAGCAGTATACAGAGCCCCAGATAACAGTATACAGAGCTCCAGATAGCAGTATAAAAAGTCACCATATAGAAGCAGTATACAGAGTCACCATATAGCAATATACAGAGCCCCAGATAGAAGTATTCAGAGCCCCAGATAACAGTATACAAAGTCACCATATAGCAGCAGTATACAGAGTCACCATATAGCAGTATACTGAGCCACCAGATAGCAGTATACAGAGTCACCATATAGCAGTATACAGAGCCACCAGATAGCAGTATACAGAGTCACCATATAGCAGTATACAGAGTCACCATATAGCAGTATACAGAGCCCCAGATAGCAGTATTCAGAGCCCCAGATAACAGTATACAAAGTCACCATATAGCAGCAGTATACAGAGTCACCATATAGCAGTATACAGAGTCACCATATAGCAGTATACAGAGTCACCATATAGCAGTATACAGAGCCCCAGATAGCAATATACAGAGTCCCAGATAGCAGTATACAGAGTCACCATATATCAGTATACAGAGTCATCATATAGCAGTATATTGGGCCACCAGATAGCAGTATACAGAGTCACCATATATCAGTATACAGAGTCATCATATAGCAGTATACAGAGCCCCAGATAGCAATATACAGAGCCATCATATAGCAGTATACAGAGTCACCATATAGCAGTATACAGAGTCACCATATAGCAGTATACAGAGCCCCAGATAGCAGTATTCAGATCCCCAGATAACAGTATACAAAGTCACCATATAGCAGCAGTATACAGAGTCACCATATAGCAGTATACTGAGCCACCATATAGCAGTATACAGAGTCACCATATAGCAGTATACAGAGTCACCATATAGCAGTATACAGAGCCCCAGATAGCAATATACAGAGTCCCAGATAGCAGTATACACAGTTACCATGTAGCAGTATACAGAGCCCCAGATAACAGTATACAGAGCCCCAGATAGCAGTATACAGAGCCCCAGATAGCAGTATACAGAGCCCCAGATAGCAGTATACACAGTCACCATGTAGCAGTATTCAGAGCCCCAGATAACAGTATACAGAGCTCCATATAGCAGTATAAAAAGTCACCACATAGAAGCAGTATACAGAGTCACCATATAGCAGTATACAGAGTCACCATATAGCAATATACAGAGTCACCATATAGCAGTATACAGAGCCCCAGATAGCAGTATCCAGAGCCCCAGATAACAGTATACAAAGTCACCATATAGCAGCAGTATACAAAGTCACCATATAGCAGTATACAGAGTCACCATATAGCAGTATACAGAGTCACCATATAGCAGTATACAGAGCCCCAGATAGCAGTATTCAGAGCCCCAGATAACAGTATACAAAGTCACCATATAGCAGCAGTATACAGAGTCACCATATAGCAGTATACAGAGTCACCATATAGCAGTATACAGAGTCACCATATAGCAGTATACAGAGCCCCAGATAGCAATATACAGAGTCCCAGATAGCAGTATACAGAGTCACCATATATCAGTATACAGAGTCATCATATAGCAGTATATTGGGCCACCAGATAGCAGTATACAGAGTCACCATATATCAGTATACAGAGTCATCATATAGCAGTATACAGAGCCCCAGATAGCAATATACAGAGCCATCATATAGCAGTATACAGAGTCACCATATAGCAGTATACAGAGTCACCATATAGCAGTATACAGAGCCCCAGATAGCAGTATTCAGATCCCCAGATAACAGTATACAAAGTCACCATATAGCAGCAGTATACAGAGTCACCATATAGCAGTATACTGAGCCACCATATAGCAGTATACAGAGTCACCATATAGCAGTATACAGAGTCACCATATAGCAGTATACAGAGCCCCAGATAGCAATATACAGAGTCCCAGATAGCAGTATACACAGTTACCATGTAGCAGTATACAGAGCCCCAGATAACAGTATACAGAGCCCCAGATAGCAGTATACAGAGCCCCAGATAGCAGTATACAGAGCCCCAGATAGCAGTATACACAGTCACCATGTAGCAGTATTCAGAGCCCCAGATAACAGTATACAGAGCTCCATATAGCAGTATAAAAAGTCACCACATAGAAGCAGTATACAGAGTCACCATATAGCAGTATACAGAGTCACCATATAGCAATATACAGAGTCACCATATAGCAGTATACAGAGCCCCAGATAGCAGTATCCAGAGCCCCAGATAACAGTATACAAAGTCACCATATAGCAGCAGTATACAAAGTCACCATATAGCAGTATACAGAGTCACCATATAGCAGTATACAGAGTCACCATATAGCAGTATACAGAGCCCCAGATAGCAGTATTCAGAGCCCCAGATAACAGTATACAAAGTCACCATATAGCAGCAGTATACAGAGTCACCATATAGCAGTATACAGAGTCACCATATAGCAGTATACAGAGTCACCATATAGTAGTATACAGAGCCCCAGATAGCAATATACAGAGTCCCAGATAGCAGTATACACAGTCACCATGTAGCAGTATACAGAGCCCCAGATAACAGTATACAGAGCCCCAGATAGCAGTATACAAAGTCACCATATAGCAGCAGTATACAGAGTCACCATATAGCAGTATAAAGAGTCACCATATAGCAGTATACAGAGTCAACATATAGCAGTATACAGAGACATTATATAGCAGTATACAGAGTCACCATATAGCAGTATACAGAGTCACCGTATAGCAGTATACAGAGCCCCAGATAGCAATATACAGAGCCACCATATAGCAGTATACAGAGTCACCATATAGCAGTATACAGGGCCCCAGATAGCAGTATACAGAGCCCCAGATAGCAGTATATAGAGCCACCAAATAGCAGTATACAGAGCCACCAGATAGCAGTATATAGAGTCCCAGTTAGCAGTATACAGAGTCCCAGATAGCAGTATACAGAGTCACCATATAGCAGTATACAGAGCCCCAGATAGCAGTATACAGAGCCACCATATAGCAGTATATAGAACCGCAGATAGGGGCTTGCAGCACTGACAGACCCCCCCCCCCCTCCCGCACTTACCCCATCTCTTAGCAGGCTGGCAGTGTGCAGAGTCCAGTGAGCGGGGAGTGTGCTGGAGTGTGCAGAGTCTGGCGAGCGGGGAGCATGCTGGAGTGTGCAGACTCGTGGATGGTCTGCTGCGTGGCAGTCAGGAGTTGGGTCTGAAACCCAGCGGAGTGCTGCACCTGCACGAGTAATCATGCAGTCAGCACATCCGCCACAGTCCTGCCCCGCCCACCGCATCCAATGACAGTCAGTCACTGGCTAGGGACAGCCAATTAGACTATGTGTGGTCGCCTGTTCAGCGCACATACATAATCTTTTATGACTGGCCAATCGGCTCACTACTTGCTCTCAGAAGACAGCAAGGAGCCGAGAAGAAAAAAAAAAAGTCAATATACTGGCGCCTCCTGTAGAGGGTCGGGCTGACTTTTTTTTTTCTTGTCATTCTTGTCAGCAGCGGGGAGGCGGCGCCCAAGCGTCCCTTATTGACCGGCTGCCGCTGGTAACTATCCACCAACTGGATCTATGGCACAGATGATTAACACCTCCTCCAAAGCTCACTGGAAAAATGTCTCCTCAATGTATCATGCAAAACGAATATAGAAACACTTCATTGCGCAGCAAGCTTTGACAGTGCACTGATTTATTAAAATAGTAAATCAAATACTCATAAACAAATCGCAATATGAGAGCACATAACGTTATCTGTGAATCTGTGGATTTTGGTGAGATAGCTCCGACCACTACACAATGAAAGGACTGCTCGGCAGTGCCGAGCCATTCTAAGCTGGGATTGCTCCAGAGGTTGCTAGGGTTCCTTGAGCTGTGACTGTTTGGTCTCCCATCTAATCATACCTGCAGAATTCCAGGGCCATTGCCACTTTGCATAACCAGTTGCATGACAGCAATGATCTTTTTATCTGTCTGTAATGGAGAGAAAAAAAGCAAGCTGCCACACTCCAATAACATCATATGGATCCTGGTTTATTAAACTTGACAACCACAAAGACAGCCCCTACAGGACCACCCCTTAAATGCATTTCACCCAACAGGACTTATATGAGCAAGTCCTGTTGGGTGAAATGCATTAGAAGGAAGGTCTCATGGTCAGGGACTGGCTCTGTGGTTCCCATGACTAAGCTCTGGGGGCAGAGCGAAACGCATTGGGGGTGTGGCCTGGTTGGAGTCCAGGCTGAGGTTGCCACTCTCATACTGATTATAGGACCATATGGATGAGTCACTTGCCCCATGGTTGTCAGTTCTAATAAACCAGGGCCCATGTAATGTTATTGGAGTGTAGATGCTTGTTCCTTTCTTCCCATGTGTTTGGAGCAAGGATGCCACCATATACTGTATCCATCCGATGCCTGAGGCAGTACGGGAGAACTTGGCTTGGAGCAGAAGAGGAAATCATTACACACATCCACTACGCGTGTCTGTAAGGGTGATATTCTGACCGCCACTCTGATGGGGGCATTATTATTGACCACCAATGTAAGCTGCATGTGTTCCCTGAGACCTGTACATTTTTTCAAGGGTGCCCCTGGGGTAAAAGAGTTGAAAAAGACTGGTGTAGGGAGACACAACCTTAGTCCCTGCATACAAGAGTGGCTCCATAAGATGCTGCAAGAGAAATGAGCCATCTTGAAACAAAAAAAACCTCAGGCAGGGGTCATGGCACCAACTTAAACTGGAACATAAGCAAGGATAAAAAGGCAAAGAAGCTGCATACTCACCAAGTATTTAAATCAGCTGCCTAAATTTCTTAAAAAATTAGGGTTTAAAGTATCACTAAATCCACATGTTATATATTTATACATGGTGGGCCTTCTTATAGGACCCTTTATGTATTTACTTATTGGTTTGGTTTGTATATTAAAGTCTTTTTATCATTTCAGTGTCTGGTCAAAAGTAATTGTGGTAATCTCCTGAAGAAGCGGATTTCCCGCGAAACATGTTAAGAAACACATTGCTATAGACCGTATGATAATATATATCATCTTTTGTATACTGTTCATGTTTTTGAGCCTTCATCTCATTTTTTATGTTTCTTCTACACAAATAAACGTTATGTTTTTTAAAGAAATTGACTATGTAAGCTTATGTCGGTACCAATAAAATCCCACAGCCCCTCTCACCTTCCTTGTTAGGAAATCCCAATACTAAATCCACATCATTAAAACCTATAAACAAATGGTGTATTATATGCTGTTCATACACACTCAGTCATTGTTTTCTGTATTCTGCAAACAATCACATCTGAGCAGCCCATGTGACTATACAGTCATGCATGTGGGCGTATATTGGTAGATGACCTCCTCCTCTTCCATGCCCACTAACCAGCTAAACACAATAAGGGTGGGATATTAAATTCTGGTTGACGGAGGCTTCACCTCCCTGTTATTCTAAGACACAAGCTGGAGAGGCATGACACAGCCTGTCACTGGCAGAAATCTGCCCACATCATGTTATTGCCAAAAATAATCAAGGTTTTATTTAAATATATATTTGTATGATGATTTAAAACAGTTTATTGATATTAATTATTTATTCTTTACTCTGTATTCCAAAGGCTGTTTGTTTTTATTTTGAAATGTGACCAGCAGTAGAGGACTAGAAGCTCCTCCTGCCACTGTTTCCCTGCAGACAGGCTGGGAGAGAGCTGGGTCATGTGACAGCTGTGTATCGATTAGGAAAAAAGGTACTTTTTAAAATTAAAATAATTACAGTACCATCATCCACATACCGATAGAGGAGAGATAATGTAGATTAAACAGTGTGTGTTTAGTATCACTTTAACCGCTTTTACTGCTACAGGACAGCACCTCTGTGCCGGATCATGTATATATACGTGATCTGACATTTCCGGGTAGGGGGTGTGCATGCTTGCCTATGCCGGATCGCTCCCGCTGTGAGTAATCAGCCTATCAGCGGGTACCGCGGACTAAATATCTGCCAGCACCTGCTGATCATCCAGCAGAGACACAGAACGTCGGTCTGCCTATGTTCTGATGGGGGGAAGGCATGGATCCTGTGTTTCTTCAAATCAATTCTCCTAGTAAAAGCACCTCCCATAATTTGGTAAAACACTGGCTAGGCACACAGTTAACCCTTTTATCACCCCTGATGTTAACCCCTTCCCAGCCAGTGTCATTAGTACAGTGACAGTGCATATTTTTTAGCACTGCTCACTGTATTAGTGTCACTGGTCCCCAAAAATGTGTCAAAAGTGTCAGTTACAGTAGTGTCCAAATGTCTGCCGCAATATCACAGTTCCGCTATAAGTCGTGGATTGCCGCCATTACTAGTAAAAAAATTAAAATAAATAGAAAATATTCTGTAGTTTGTAGACGATATGACTATTGTGCAAACCAATCAATATTTGATGTGTAGTCCCTCTCTTCTGTCACAAGGTGGCACTGCTGCTTCTGATATTAGAATGATGGACCACAGTTAACACAGGTTATGAATAGAGTTGAGCGAACCCGGACTGTAAAGTTCGGGTCCGTACCGAACTTTGGGGTGTCCGGGACCCGGACCCGGACTTTTCAAAAAAAGTCCGGGTTCGGGTCCGGGGTTCTGGTAATTTTAATGCAAAATCTTAAAAATGCTGTAAAAAACCCAGGAAGGTCCTCCCTTAGGCAGAACCTCCTCAACTTGGTTAGGCCTCCGCCTCAAAGTATCATATCAGTGATATGATATCACTGTTCTGAAAACATCTGGAAACTGTGTGTGAAGAGCGAAACCATATGCATGCTCTTCTCTATGCTGTATTTTCAAACACACTATCCAGATGTTTCAAGTGCATGTGTATGGTTTCTCCCCGGTTTTAGGTAAAGTGTTCTATTCTATTTCCAGATGTATGAAGAAAAGATGTAATGTGTGAAGAACATCTGTTATGGTGCAGAACACATGTGTGTGAATAGCAGATGTTTAATGATTGACGGTTTCATTTAAAGTGATACACACATTTTAAAAAGAAGTGTGAATAAAAGATGTGCAATGATTGGCGGTTTCATTTAAAGTGACACACACACTTGAAATAATTGTGCAGAAGAGATGTGCAATGATTGATGGTTTCATTTAAAGTGATACACGCATTTTAAAAAGAAGTGTGAATAAAAGATGTGCAATGATTGACGGTTTGATTTAAAGTGACACACACACTTGAAATAATTGTGCAGAAGAGATGTGCACTGATTTCCGGTTTCATTTAAAGTGATACACACATTTTGCAGAACAGTGATATGGGTACTCCCGGCTCATTTATACTTTTTTGACACAGTTTGAAGATGATTTTAGAACAGTTCTATGGCCTCTAATGTTAATTAATACTTTTCAGACCCATTTTGAAGATGATCTCCATTTTTGCATTTTTTATGTTTTTATTTTTTTAAAAATATTTAAAGTTATTTCCCTGTCCCCATTTCTTTGTAGGGCACTTGTACAACCCTTACCCACATTTTCCTTCCTTTTGCAGACCTCTAGGACCTTCCAGGACTATTTTACAGCATTTTTTGTGCCTAAAAGTCCGGGTCTCCATTGATTTCAATGGGGTTCGGGGTCCGGGACAAAGTTCGGGTTCTGTCCGGACCCGAACTCGGACTTTGTCCCGAAGTTCGGCCGAACCAGCAGAACCCGGACTTCTAGAAGTTCGCTCAACTCTAGTTATGAATAAATATGGTGTCTCAGCAAATAACATGTTCACGGGATGTTTCTTTACCCCTGTCCCTTTATTGAAATTTATAAAAATTTTTTTATTTTTGTATTTTTTACGTTTTTACCTCTAGTAGAAGTTTTACCCAGACTTTTCATAATTAATTGTAATCTCCGGTATCTTGACAAGATTTTAGTAGAAGTTTGACACAGTTTTTTCATATTTACTCGGCCCTCATGGGTATAGTGACAAG
>BLSH010354784.1:402101-435917 GCA_018402905.1 Glandirana rugosa | reverse complement strand
AAGGGTGAAGAGGTGGTAGGGGCCGATCACTTTTCTAACGAGACCATGAAGAAGTCTGGAGGTAGGAGAGATGTGGACGGAGACCATTGTCCTCACCAGTAGGGAAACACCGTTGACGAAGAGGAAATGGCGACCGTGGCCAGGCCAAGAGGGAATCCGTCTTGGAGGAATTGAACCAATCTGGAGGCGGAGTTTCGGAGCCAGTCCGGATCGTCGGTCCACGAGGTCCCTATCCGGAGTCCGAAGACCGGATCGGTGCACTGTGTGAAGGTGGGTCCGTCGGCGGACCCACCTTTCTTGGGGTTAGTGGACTGAGGAGGTTTTATTTATCAGATAGGGTCGTAGTCCGGGACAAAGTTCGGGTTCTGTCCGGACCCGAACTCGGACTTTGTCCCGAAGTTCGGCCGAACCAGCAGAACCCGGACTTCTAGAAGTTCGCTCAACTCTAGTTATGAATAAATATGGTGTCTCAGCAAATCAGCAGGGGGTTCCTTTCAGCTGCCAAGCATGCTGGGATAGACTATTTATTTTGGAGGAGTCAGGTGATTGGGGTTCTTTCCACCCAGGCGGCTGCCTGGGTGGAAGTGTGTCACGTGGCTAGGCCAGAAGCCTGAGGCCTATCCCTGGAGCACCTGGCTGCTAGGCCTGACCGAGGCTTTGAGGCGGAGGTCTAACCAAGTTAAGGAGGTTCTGCCTAAGGGAGAACCGGACCGGTGCCAGCGGTAAAGGAGAAGCAGTTGCCACAAAGGGATGACCACTCCTGTTACCAGAGGCAGGTGTAGAGAGGATGGAGGTCTGAAGAAGTACCAGAGCAATCTTTTCACTAGCCGGGGATGGTGGAGAAGTGGGAAAGCTTCAGTAGTCTCATCCGGAAACCCAGCAGTAGGCGTGGGTACACCTTGAAGATAAGTACAGCGGGTAGCTGTGATTCAAGTCATGGACCCAGCGGGACAGCGTGGGTGAAGCTTGAAGATAAGTACAGCGGGTAGCTGTGAGTCAAGTCAGGGACCCAGCAGGATAGTGTGGGTGAAGCTTGAAGATAAATACAGCGGGTAGCTGTGAGCCAAGTCAGGGACCCAGCGGGATAGTGTGGGTGAAGCTTGAAGATAAGTACAGCGGGTAGCTGTGAGCCAAGTCAGGGACCCAGCGGGATAGTGTGGGTGAAGCTTGAAGAAAAGTACAGCAGGTAGCTGTGAGTCAAGTCCGGGACCCAGTGGGATAGTGTGGGTGAAGCTTGAAGTTAAGTACAGTGGGTAGCTGTGAGTCAAGTCAGGAACCCAGCAGGATAGCGTGGGTGAAGCTTGAGTGATCTACAGTGGGATACTGTGAGATGTAAGCTGAGATCTACAACGGGATACTGTGAGTTACGTGTGCATATCTACAGTGAAATATTGAAGTGAAGTGTTGCTATAGGAGACAGAAGCTGCTATGAAAATACAGATTGCTGCATTCACCTAAGGGTATCCTGGCCCTAACCCTCTCTTCCCCAGTTCTTGTTAAGAGACAATCAATCTCTTTTTGTTCATTTCAAAAGTGACTGGCGCACAATAATTCTACCTTGAACTACACCCACCATAGTAAACAAATATTTTGGGTGTAGAATTCACACTTTTGAGTTGCAGCTGTGTTGATGAGTCTCTTGTTTATAAGGGTTAGCGCAGTCTTTTTCTCTATTTACTACACACACCATGCCTAGTAACCTGCACCCTGAGGAGGAATGTCAGCCTTCCCTGACTCTGGAGGTCACCATTAGGCCTTTGGAGGTTGGGGGCATCGCTACACATTTATTGGGATTTTTTTTACCAAAAATATGTAGCAGAATACATATTGGCCTAAATTGATGAGGAAATTATATTTTTTTATTGGATGCGTTTTAGAGCAGAAAGTAAAAAATATTGTTCTTTTTTTTTTAAATTGTTAGTATTTCTTTCTTTATAGCACAAAAAATAAAAAACGCAGAGGTGATCAAATACCACCAAAAGAAAGCTCTATTTGTGTGAAAAAAAAGACATCAATTTTATTTGGGTACAACGTTGCACACCCACGCAATTGTCAGTTAAAGTAACGCAGTGCCGTATCGCAAAGTACGACCTTCTCATGAAGGGGGGGTATACCTTCCGGAGCTGAAGTGGTTAAAGAAGGGCTTATATGGCTTGTAAATTTCCTCTTATAGAGGCAGTGTGCGTGATAAAAACTGGGAATTTGATCATACACATAATGTTTGCCGCACAATACAACAAATTCCCCAAATATGAAGCTCTGGAAAAACTCGGGAGACTCATGTTGACGCCATAAGGGATCTGGTCAGCTAGAAAGCATCCTCAGATGTTTTATTTATCGGTGCTGATAAAGTAGAAATGAAAAGAGTTAACCTTGAGGTTGTGTCTGATAAGTTTCAGAGGGAGATGGTTTGACATGAACGGAATAGTAGATATGCATGTAGGGTGAATGAAGGTTCTTCTGAGGGTCTAAACACTCATTACTAAATATCAGAGATCCCTCTGCGTGTGACCAGCTTCTAACACTATGTTGCTGCATGTCTGTAAAATAAAGGAGATACAGTATCTCTAGTTTTCCCCAAGAAAATTCAACTTTTAATGTAACTTTTAATTGTCTCGAGCTTCTTCTGTTAAAACTTTTTGAAAGCTGTGAAGGAGCATTCTGTAATGTTTAACAAAAATGTCAAAGCGCACACCTCGAAAAACAAATCACACCAAACGCTCCCAAGGTGGCTCCTCTCGGAAAATGGAAAGCTGGGTGGGTGTTTGGATAAACTTTTTATTACTTTTCACCTTTGTGGTGTGACTATAGAAGATCCTCAGAAGTTGAAAAAAAAAAAAGCAAGCTTGAAGTTTTGTTGATCTAGCTGTCTGCAATGCGATTCAAGTGCTAGCAGCATGGGGGA
The DNA here is from genome assembly GCA_018402905.1 of Glandirana rugosa. Classification (NCBI taxonomy): domain Eukaryota; kingdom Metazoa; phylum Chordata; class Amphibia; order Anura; family Ranidae; genus Glandirana; species Glandirana rugosa. The sequence continues at coordinate 433,012 of BLSH010354784.1, read as the reverse complement.
TATAGAAATACGAAATGTTTATATCCAGGGCCAGTGAAGAGCAAGGAAATGAGAGCATTGTACAAGGAGGAAAAACAAACCCAGCAGACAGAAAAGTTCTGGACAAGATACAATTTTGCAAAATGAAGAAAGTGGAACTTCTGAGATGGCGTCAACCGTTTTATCTGTCTATATAGAGGCACGGACATTTTTAGATTGTAAGCTCTTGCAAGCGAGGCCCTCTTAAACCTTTTGTCTTAAATTTTAATGTAACTGTAATGTCTCTTTTTACTTTGTAAAGAAATGCGTAAAGTATTGATGCCATATAAATCATGTATTTAATATTATTAATAATAATATTAATTAATCCAATACATTGCTTATATCACAAGTAATATATAAAATACAGCTGTAATCAAAGTGTGTTATAAGTAAAAGTGCAAATGTTCTTTTTACAACTGCATTATTAAAATTAAATGCCAAAGTCCTTTATATTAAAGTGCTTCTGCAAAAAATTGTGCTTCCTAGTTGCCAATATCGGTCTTTAGTGAATCACTCCACCACCGTGTCTGCACCTTCACTCAGGAGAACTCACCAAACAACCATGACCTCCTGATTAGGAGAAGGCATACCTCCCAACTGTCACGGATTTCGAGGGACTGTCCCTGATTTGGAGCAATGTCCCTCTGTCCCTCATTGCTCTTCATTTGTCCCTCATTTTGGTCTGATGCATATACCGGTATATAAAATGCACTATTTATCAAATTATATATATATATATTTTATCAAAACGTGTTTTACAATGCTAAACTTTTCATCCAATTTCTAAATTGCTGCATTTGCACATTTAAAAAGCCAATATAAAGGAATAGAAGTGGTAAAAAAAAGCATTTGTGGGTTTAACTAATTTTTTTTTGTATAATTCTCCTTTAATGGGTGTGGCAGGGTGTGTGTCCTATGCCTACATACTTTTCCTAATAGGTGTCCCTTGTTCCCATCTCAGAAAGTTGGGAGGTATGGGAGAAGGTCAGTATGTACCTTATCCCTTCAGGGATCAAACATACAGGGAATTACTCCAATCCTTTCTTTCAGTGTCTCCAGGGATGTATGGACCAAGTGGAATCCCGAGACCGCTGAAAAACATACCCACACCATAATCCCCCCTCTACCAAATGATTTGGACCAATGCTCAAAGCAAGGTCCATAAAGACATGGATGAGCAAGTTTGGGATGGAGGAACTTGACTGGCCTGCACCGAGTCCTGACCTCAACCCGATCTAACACCTTTGGGTTGAATTAGAGAGGAGACTGGTCTTCTAGTCCACATCAGTGTCTGACCTCACAAATGCTCTTCTGGAAGAACGGTCAAACATTCCCATAGACACTCCTAAACCTTGTGGACAGCCTTCCCAGAAGAGTTGAAGCTGTTATAGTTGCAAAGAGTGGGCCAACTCATTATTGAACCCCACAGACTATGACTGGGATGCCATTAAAGTTCATGTGCGGGTAAAGGCAGGCGTTCCAATACTTTTGGCAATATAGTGTATATGCTCATCTAATTACAAATTTAATACCAATTACAGATATATCTCTGGTTTAGTGCCACATCCCTAAATTGAATATCTCGAGACTAAATTACTAATGTAGACATGGGACTTTTGAGGCACAGTAATTTGTATAAATGTATCATATTTATTCAAAATATACTTACAATTAGCCAGTAAGTCCACATTTATACAGAACCATGGTAAAATATATTAAAACTTTTTAAAATCAATTAATCTCGATACAGGCGGTCCCCTAGTTACAAACATCTGACTTACAAACGACCCCTACTTACAAACGGAGGAAGGCAACAGGAAGTGCGAGGAAATCTCCCCCTAGGAAGGGAAATTCACTCCTGTAAGAGTTATTATGGGAAAAGGGTGTCTCCACTGATGTTTTATCACCAATCTTTGTTTCCACAGCAACCCAAAATGTTCAAAATCTAATTATCATTGGGACAGGAAGTGAGGTGAAATCTTCTGAACAGAAACAGACAGCAAAATAATCATTACAGGGGTGTTACCCCTTCCCTATGCTATCCAAAAAGCTTGAAAATAGTTTTTTTTGCTGGAGCTACACTTAAAAAATGTCCCTGTTCCCACTTACAAACAAATTCAACTTAAGAACAAACCTACAGTCCCTATCTTGTTTGTAACCCGGGGACTGCCTGTACTGTATTGATTTACACATATAGTCTATTGAGGATATAATAGACGATATGCGTAAACCAATACAGTATTGAGATCAATTGATTTTATAAAGCTATAATGTATGTCCCCATGGTTCTGTATAAATGTGGACTTATTGCCTAATTTTAAGTATATTCTGAATAAGCATGATACGTTTATACAAATTACAGTGCTTCAAATGTTCCATGTCTACACCAGTAATTTAGTCTTGAGATAATTACACATTTAGTTGGCTAAATACCATCTTGCCCATTTCAGCAATGGACTTCCATTTTCAATAATGCTGATGTTCCGGAAAAGCTTCTAGTGGGCTACCATACATTATGAAAGCTTGTCATCTCAGAGACCTGGCGAGAGACCCAAGTTAAAATAATTCATAGGGTGTACTACCCATTCTGCACCAACACCGCCCTCCCTTCACTATCACAATGCCCTTGGTGCTCACTCCATCAACTTACACTATTTCATCGCCTTTGGGGATGTTCTTTGGTCTCCACTTTCTGGAACACTGTCCTTGCCTATATTACAAGGTTCTCAAAGTGGAGCTTCCCAAGGACCCTTTGCTATGTCTCTTTGGATATGAAGTGTCAGCAACTTCAACTCAGTCGCCATTGGTCCTCCCACAATGGTCTCTGGTAGTTCGTAGAGCAATTATTCGTAACTGGATTCACCCTTCTCCACCTCATCTAAATGCTTTGCAAATGCAATACTTTTACTATTTACTTTGGAGAAGCAAGATACCAACTTTCACACTACTCAAAACGTCTTTGCTAGATGGCTACGATTTATGGAGTACTTGTTCTCTCCAGAGGAACTTTCATCCCATATGCACCCGTTCCACTATACTGATGGGTATTTGAAAACTGACCTCTCCAGCTCTCTAGGCAGACTTAAAGTCTTGGATCCACATGAGCCCCTCGGCTCTACCTATCATACACCCCCTGGTCCTTTAGGACCTCCCCATTAGCTGGAAATCAACTGCTGTTCATATCTTAATAATAATCCTTGTCTTAGGTCAAACTTTTTTTTTTGTGACCAATATGTGATACTTACTTACAATGCTTCCACTCCTGAGGGTATTTTCATAGAGCTGTTTAGGTACAAATCAATGCATTATGGTTGCATATCCCCCCCCCCCCCCCCTTGAGGTTTTTGTTCTTTTATTTTTATTATTTCAGGTACTTATATAGTTCTTTTATATTTTGTTTCGTCTGTAACTGCCCATTATATGTAAATTGTTATTGTGAAGGCTGCTGTGTCTTTTTCCGAGGCCTCGCACCTTGTTTTCTACTTTGTATCTTTTTGAGAATCCAATAAATATAAAAAAATAATAATAATGTGCATTCCCCCCTGCACTCGGGTAACCTTTGGCTGTTGGGGCATTTGGACAAACTCTCAAACTGTTGTCCAATCAGCAGCCTGTTTGTTGGGAGACAAGCATCAAACGTAGAAGCCGTAATTCTACCACTTCTGTATGTGACAGCTTCTTGCTTCCAATGGTTCCTAAAGAAGCAACAGGGGCTGGCACCCACTGAAAACCTAGCAAAATTCCCAAAAAAGATTTTTTTTTTAAAAAAAAACAATAGTTTCAGCCCAAATTTGGGCTGTAACTTTTGTTTTAAAAAAAAAATCTTGAATTTTGTATTTTGTATATATTTTGTTTGTCCCAATAAATTGTAATTTTTTTTATCTACAGGGTGGGCCATTTATATGGATACACCTTAGTAAAATGGGAATGGTTGGTGATATTAACTTCCTGTTTGTGGCACATTAGTATATGTGAGGGGGGAAACTTTTCAAGATGGGTGGTGACCATGGCGGCCATTTTGAAGTCGGCCATTTTGAATCCAACTTTTGTTTTTTCAATAGGAAGAGGGTCATGTGACAAACTTTTTTGGACATAAAAAACATAAAAAAAACATATGCTGTTAAGATAGAAGATGGGCAGCACCTGAAACTACGGATACTGGAAGCCTGTGCTAGCATTTCTCCTGCGGTGTTGCTATCAGTGTGTGAAGAGTGGGAGAAGAGGGTTGCATTGACAATCCAACACAATGGGCAGCACATTGAACACATTTTATAAGTGGTCAGAAACTTGTAAATAACTAATGAAAGAATAAAGTTACGTGAAAACCAAGCACACCATTGTTTTTCTTGTGAAATTCCCAATAAGTTTGATGTGTCACATGACCCTCTTCCTATTGAAAAAACAAAAGTTGGATTCAAAATGGCCGACTTCAAAATGGCCGCCATGGTCACCACCCATCTTGAAAAGTTTCCCCCCTCACATATACTAATGTGCCACAAACAGGAAGTTAATATCACCAACCATTCCCATTTTATTAAGGTGTATCTGTATAAATGGCCCACCCTGTATATCTGTGTTTCATCCCTGGGTACCAAGATAGTCCATATTGCCCACTATGGGTTAATGGTCTACAACTGGGGCAGCCTTAACCCTCCCTCCTTTAAATTATATTGATTCTGGATGATGGTACCCCACCCCTACCCTTTTTATTTTGATACATTGAGGCTTCCCTTTCTCTACACTACCCAAATATAGTCACTGGCCATATTTGGGTAATGACATTGTTTTGCTGCCATCTTCTTTAAAAAAAAACACACACACAGACCCTACGCCAGTTCTCTCTGCTCCTCCTCTTCTTTTTTTTTGGAAATCATTTTGCATCTTGCATATAAAAACATATAACACACACAAACATACAACAACACAAAAATGGCACAGCTCCGGTGTTAGACCCACGCAGGGGCCCAGCAAGGCAGCGCATTACAGGGAATCTGCTCCTCCCCTTCTTGGTCTGCCCCCATAGCAAGCTGCTTGCTATGGAGGCAGAAGATGTGCAGGTTCAATCCCGAGCCGGGCTATGTGCATCTATTTATAAACACAGAGTGGCTCGAACCCACCTCCCTCCGAACAGCATTTAATTGACAGAATCAGGAGCCAATGGATACGCTGCTGTATCTGAGTCCTGTGAAGTGAAGGAGAGAGGAGAGAAGAGATACAGATGTGCATAGCACTGGATCAATTGAAGACTCAGGTAAGTATTAGGTGGGGGGTGGGGGAGCAAAGCAAGATGTAAAATGTTTTTTTTTACCTTGAAGCAGGGAATGCAGTAAGGTTAAAAAAAAAAAAGTTATAGCTTTTGAATTACTTGTAGGCAGTTTGGAGTTGGCTGGCCCAGGCTGGGAAGGGGTTAAACTTGTTTCTGCATTTTCCCCTTTTTTCTGTGAGCTCTGCCCCCTCCCCTGTGCTGTAAATAAAAAGAGGGAAGGGCACTGCACAGTGAGCAGTCTCCTTGCACCCGCCTCTCTTGCTAAACTACTTGCTAAACTACTCAACCACTCCTTCACTCAGATCGCTATAACCAAAAGGCTAATCATTCAGCAGTCTAAGGCCGGCCATACAGGGTTCGAATCTCAGCAGGAACCGGTCAAGATTTGAACAATGATTAATAGGCAGGCTGAATGTACCAAGTTGATTGATTGGTCAACTTGGGTACAACCAGCCTGCCGGGTTCACTTGCGAGTATCGCAAGTGGCTGCTATAGCCGTTGGCGATAATCACAGTCTTCTTCCAGCAGGGATGGCTATTTACAGTAGAGAAATCCGTGTTATCCCTAGGGTGAGCGTGTACTTGGCAACCTCAGCCTAGAATCCAACCATGCCATGCCCCAAAGGGGTTCATTCCACCCCATGGAGCTTAGTCATGAGCTTTCCCCATGACTAAACTCTGAGGGGTGAAGCGAAACGTGTTTGAGACGTGGCCTATCCGGAGTCCAGGCTGAGGTTGCCACGTACACGCTCACCCTAGAGATAACACAGATGTGCCGCTCCAGGGAGACCTTTCTCTACCTTGAGTTATTACAGGAACCGGGATGAGCTCTCTCCTGTGCCAGCACTCCCAGCAGCAGATGCCTAGGACTTGTACCCCATTCAAGAGAAACTGAGCGGTACACTATGCAGTTTTCAGGGCCACATATACAGTATATAGTTGCATTCTTCCAAGCTGGACCAATCGTTTTTTGGAAAAATATCCATACCTGGAATTCTTCCACCTGGAATTCCTGGATGTCCTCATATGCATATTTGTTTGAGGTAAGGGGCTCTAGCATTTTCAGAAGGAGTATCCAGTAATGGTGGCCTCCATGTTTCCCAAGACATGTTTTTCTTTAAGCCTGTAGTCTCAGCATTTTACAAGCATTCATTGTTAAATATATATGGTAGTAGGTTCAGTTTTTTCATACTGTGGTCACTTAGTAACGCAACTAGATCGTCTTTGTGCTTTCCCAGTCGATAACAATTTCTAATGCTCTTTGCTGTCAATAAAAACCTCTGCTCTCGGAATAAGAGAAACATCAATATGTTATGGCAAGTGCAAATTATATTTATTCTTTGAAATGAGGACGACAGCATTAACAGTTGAAAAAGCAGCGTGAGATCACTTTGAAGTCCCTTATCCAATGAAAATTACGATCCAACAATGGCCGCATTGTTCCCTGACTGTTGTTACTGTACAATGAGCAACTCTCTCCTGAGCCCAAAAGCACAGCGAACAGCAGGAGACCCCCGAATAGGGGATTCATCAAGATGTTTCCTAATGCACTCTTGGTTGTCATGAGGCCAACGTGTAGGGCCTCCAGTATTCATTTCATTAAGTCAAAATTTCATAAATCTGACATTAAATTACAGAGGAAAGGAAAATCATTATGGGTACATGCTGTTAGATGGCATGCAAAGGTTTGGTTTACCATTAAAAGCTGAGATTTGATCTGCTTATATCTTGCTTTCCCTGTTCCTCCATCATCAACCTGCTAAACAACTTTTAAATGCAACCTTTCTGTTTTTTATTACATACCTTTTAGTCCCAGTGATGTCATCACTGGGTCTTTGTGCTTCTCTATGCCAGGGGTCTCCAAACTTTTCAAATACAGGGCCAGTTTACTGTCCTTCAGACCTTAGGGGGGCCGGATTGAGACCAGTGGGAGTAGAAAATGTCCGGCACCCAGCATCAGTGAGAATAAACATGGTTGCAGGGTCAGTGGTCAGCAGGAGGAGTAGATCCCCATCATTGGTATTAGCAGGAGGAGTAGATCCCCATCATTGGTATTAGCAGGAGGAGTAGATCCCCGTCATTGGTATTAGCAGGAGGAGTAGATCCCCATCATTGGTATCAGTGGGAGGAATAGTGCCCCATCATTGGTATTAGTGGGAGGAATAGTGGCCCATTATTGGTATCAGTGGGAGGAATAGTGCCCATCATTGGTATCAGTGGAAGGAATAGTGCCCCATTACTGGTATTACTGGGAGGAATATTGCCCCATCATTGGTATCAGTGGGGGGAGTATTGTCCCATCATTGGAATCAGTGGGAGGAATAGTGCCCCATCATTGATATCAGTGGGAGGAAAAGTGCCCCATCATTGATATCAGTGGGAGGAAAAGTGCTCCATCATTGGTATCAGTGGGAGGAGTAGTTCCCTATCATTGGTGTCAGTGGGAGGAATAATGTTCCGTTATTGGTATCAGTGGGAAGAATAATGCCCCATCGTTGGTATCAGTGGGATGAATAGTGCCCCATCATTAACATCAGTGGGAGGAATAGTGCCCCGTCATTGACATCAGTGGGAGGAAAAGCGCCCCATCGTTGATATCAGTGGGAGGAATAGTGCCCCATTACTGGTATTAGTGGTAGAAATAGTGCCCCATCATTGGTATTAGTGGGAGGAATAGTGCCCCATCATTGGTATTAGTGGGAGGAATAGTGCCCCATCATTGGTATCAGTGGGAGGAATAGTGCCCCATCATTGGTATCAGTGGGAGGAATAGTGCCCCACCATTGGTATTATTGGAAGGTTAGGAAGAATAGTCTGGAGATTTGGAAATGGCGCTGTCTATTAGTATAAAGGAACCTGTACAAACTTGAATAAGTGTACACTATACTTTTAAAAGGATGTGTGGGAGGTCAAACATAACTAATAAGGAAGCCCGTAAAAATCTGTAAAATGTCCGTAAAAGTCCGTAATAATATATATATATATATACCCACTAAAACACTGATAAAAAATGACTTGATTAAGAAAGACAATAAGATAGTATCATTATTAGAATCAAGAAATAAATATTGGGAACAGGTGACAGGTAAAATTATATTCCAGATTGCCCGTAAAAATCCGTAAAAGTCCGTAAATTCGTAAAATCTGTAAATGTCCATTGGAATTAAAACTCATAAATCATTATAAAACGACTATACAAATGATCTAGGAGAAGCTGATTGTGTATAAGAGTTGAATAACTTGTGCAGATGCTATGCAAATGAACTGGAAGGTGGTAAAAAGATGTAATGAGATTGTCCGTAAAAAGTCCGTAAATGTCCAAACCAAGTCTTAGTATGTCAATGGTTACAAATTCATATACTAGTGGTGTGTTTGATGCAAATATGAAACTTCAATGGTTATAAAATACAAGACTGGTGGGGAGTTTGGCAGATTTCCAAATAAAGTGACTCCGGTGCTCATCCAAAGGTAAAGGTGACTTCCGTGCTCCCCCGTATGTGCCCACACTTACCGGAACCTTCTTACCCCTGCAGGGGTACCCGCTTCGGCTAATGGGGTCTGGGGGTCTCACTCCGGGGGTCCAGATGGGTCCTCTCAGCTGTCCTCTCCTCGATCTCCTCGTCTGGTCTTCAGGGGGGTCCTCCTTCGGACTGCGGCTCGGGTAGGGGATGCAGTAAAATGAGGGGAATCCTCGATAGTGAAGTACGTTTTGCAAAGCAATGTTTATTGAAGTAATAGTTCAAATAAAAACAGCGATCATAGTTAGTGGAGCAAAATAATTATAGCAGGGTTAAAACCTGCTTTGAGGAAGGTAGGAGCCCCTTCCTTCCTCCTCGCCATGCCTTCCAACGAACTGTGCTCCAAAACCGGATGTGACGCAATGACGCTAGGGCCACATAGTTACATAGTTAGTCAGGTTGAAAAAAGACACAAGTCCATCCAGTTCAACCAAAAAAAAAAAAATGTATATACATATATATATATATATATATATATATACACATATACACATACAACCAAATAATCCCATATACAATCCTTCACCCACAGTTGATCCAGAGGAAGGCAAAAAACCCCAGCAAAGCATGGATCCAATTTGTTATAACGGGGGAAAAAATTCCTCCCTGATCCCCCGAGGCAATCGGATTCACCCTGGATCAACTTTACCTAAAGATGTTAGTACCCAGTTATATGATTTACATTAAGGAAAGAATCCAGGCCTTTTTTAAAGCAATCAACCGTGCTGGCCAAAACCACCTCTGGAGGGAGTCTATTCCACATTTTCACAGCTCTTACTGTGAAGAAACCTTTCCGTATTTGTAGATGAAATCTTTTTTCCTCTAGACGTAAAGAGTGCCCCCTTGTCCTTTGTGATGACCTTAAAGTAAATAACTCCACACCAAGTTCACTATATGGACCACTTATATACTTGTACATGTTGATCATATCCCCCCTTAATCTCCTCTTCTCAAGAGAGAATAAATTCAGATCCTCTAATCTTTCCTCATAGCTGAGCTCCTCCATGCCTTTTATTAGTTTGGTTGCCCTTCTCTGCACTTTCTCCAGTTCCCCGATATCCTTTTTGAGAACTGGTGCCCAAAACTGAACTGCATATTCCAGATGAGGTCTCTCTAATGATTTGTATGGGGGGGGGGGGGGGGGAATAATGTCTCTGTCTCTGGAGTCCATACCTCTCTTAATACAAGAAAGGATTTTGCTTGCTTTGGAAACCGCAGCTTGGCATTGCATGCCATTATTAAGCTTATGATCTACCAGAACCCCCAAATCCTTCTCCACTATGGATTCCCCCAGTTGTACTCCCCCTAGTATAACGCCTTATGCGTTTCGTCAGAGTGACGCCTTCTGAGACAGTGGCCATATTGGTTATCCTGTTCCTTATATACTCATGTTTGTGGGCGTGTGATGGGTGGAGAAAAGGGTTAGTAATATATATACAGGACGGCCAACATATCTGTTAAAACGGGGACAAATTAATGGAGTGAAAAAGCACTAATGGAAGATATTTGGGTAGAATAGAGGTGGCGTTTAAAATATGAGTAAGTTGCAAAAGGTATAAAACAACAAGTTTAAAACAAAGACATCCTTAGCGTACTAGGATGAAGGGGATCCTACCTTCCACAGTACATAGTCGTTTGCTAAGGCTTATATCATGAATATTATATAAAACAGCATAAAACCTTTGTTCCGCAGGTACACATAAAAGATATATGAAAAATATATGTGAGATAAAATAAATAAGATATTTTCAATATAAAACCATAGGACAATAGAGTGCGGTAGGACACCTCCCAGAGGTCATAGGAGGAGTTACGGGCTAATGTGTGACATATTACAGAATGATGTGGATGAGAAGGTTTGTTGGAAAAGATCAAGTGTGGGATACAAATTGTGAAGAAAAATATAATACCCTATGGGAAAGTATAGTGCGGTTTGCCGAAGCAGGTACCCCTGCAGGGGTAAGAAGGTTCCGGTAAGTGCGGGCACATACGGGGGAGCATGGAAGTCACCTTTACCTTTGGATGAGCACCGGAGTCACTTTATTTGGAAATCAGCCAAACTCCCCACCAGTCTTGTATTTTATAACCATTGAAGTTTCATACTTGCATCAAACACACCACTAGTATATGAATTTGTAACCATCGACATACTAAGACTTGGTTTGGACATTTACAGACTTTTTACGGACAATCTCATTACATCTTTTTACCACCTTCCAGTTCATTTGCATAGCATCTGCACAAGTTATTCAACTCTTATACACAATCAGCTTCTCCTAGATCATTTGTATAGACGTTTTATAATGATTTATGAGTTTTAATTCCAACTGACATTTACAGATTTTACGGATTTACGGACTTTTACGGATTTTTACGGGCAATCTGGAATATAATTTTACCTGTCACCTGTTCCCAATATTTATTTCTTGATTCTAATAATGATACTATCTTATTGTCTTTCTTAATCAAGTCATTTTTTATCAGTGTTTTAGTGGGTATATATATATATATATTATTACGGACTTTTATGGACATTTTACGGATTTTTACGGGCTTCCTTATTAGTTATGTTTGACCTCCCACACATCCTTTTAAAATTATAGTGTACACTTATTCAAGTTTGTACAGGTTCCTTTATACTAATAGACAGCGCCATTTCCAAATCTCCAGACATATTTGTTGTTTCCCCTTAGGGGGAAATTTATAGGAAGGCAGCAGTCTTATTGGGCTTCTAGTTAAAAGGTTCGCTTCAGTCCTAAGCGCAGGAATTCCCCCACATATTAGGAAGAATAGTGCCCCATCACTGGTATTAGTGGGAGGAATATTGCCCCATCATCGGTATCAGTGGGGGGAGTAGTGCCCCATCATTGGTATCAGTGGGAGGAATAGTGCCCCCTCATTGATATCAGTGGGAGGAAAAGTGCCCCATCATTGATATCAGTGGGAGGAATAGTGCCCCATCATTGATATCAGTGGGAGGAATAGTGCCCCATCATTGGTATCAGTGGGAGGAATAGTGCCCCATCATTGGTATTAGTGGGAGGAATAGTGCCCCATCATTGGTATTAGTGGGAAGAATAGTGCCCCATCGTTGGTATCAGTGGGAGGATTAGTGCCCCATCATTGGTATCAGTGGGAGGAATAGTGCCCCATCGTTGGTATCAGTGGGAGGAATAGTGCCCCATCGTTGGTATCAGTGGGAGGATTAGTGCCCCATCATTGGTGTCAGTGGGAAGATTAGAGCCACATCACATGTATCAGTGGGAGGAATAGTGCCTCATGATCAGTATTAGTGAGAGGAATAGTGTCCCATCATTGGTATTAGTGGGAGGAATAGTGTTCAATCATTTGTATCACTGGGAGGAGTAATGCCCTATCATTGTTATCAGAGGAAGGAATAGTGTCCCATCATTGGTATTAGTGGAAGAAATAGTGCCATATAATAGGTGTCAGTGGGAGGAATGGTGCCACAAGGGCCAGATTAAGGCAAGCAAAGGAGACCCCTGCTCTTTGCAAAGCAGGAAGATCATGGCTGGTAAGAGGGGCCAGAAGGGTGCTTTTCATAACTTCCTCACACCACCCTACCTCAGTGCTGCTCTATTGAACCCTCAACAGGGGACTAGATGATGCTTGACTTTCTGCAACTTCCACTTTAAAACCAGGCCAACTCTGACACTTTATGTTTACATTTACAAGGATTACCTGTAGGTGACCTGCATATCTCCTAAACCTGCACAGTTTAGGAGATATACAGTGTACTTGCATGTGCCAACGTCATTGGCACATGCGCAGTGAAGAAACTGCTTCCATGCCGTTTCTTCACTGAGATTGTGCCGCGATTGGTGGCTCCCGCATGCATGCGCAGGATTGACGTCACACAGCTCCGGCCAATCACAGAGCCGGAGTCCGCAGCCCCGGGAGGGAGAGGGGCGAAGATGGACACAGCCTGGTGGACTGGTGCGGGGACATTGCAGGCTTCCAATGCAGGTAAGTGTCGCATAATAGACTAGTATGCTTTTACATTGCAGGGTAACATAGAGGAAGTAAAACCAATCAAGGTTTACTTTCTCATTAATACAATCAAACAGAGAAAACAAGCTAATGACAACAATATATGAATTCAGTGGCAAGTATAAGAACACAGATGTGTACAAATGGGCGCTTACAGAAACAAATGGACCCTATTACAGAGTCAAACTAGCCCGTAGTTGGTGTTTTGTCATAAAGGCTTTAACAAGCACCCCATGGAGTCTTGTATTATCTCCAGATCTCCATCCTATGTTCATTCAGTAACATCCATAAACTCCACAGAATCCACCATGGAATTATAATGGGAAGACCCAAATATTGTAAAACCGTATAACATTTTATTGTAATCCAAAAAAGATATATAGAACTACTCACACAATGTTAAAAAACGATCCAAGCATTTACCATTACAAACAAGCGTGGCGAATAAACTTTGCTTAAGTGTTCTCCCCTTGGCCGGAACACAGTCTGGGCTCCTAGGATTTAGACATTATAGACTCTATGGACTTTTCTGCATTACTGAGTAACAATTAATCATGGGGCAATGGCTACCAGGAGGCAACATGGATTATAGAACGTTTGACTGAGACTGTGAACCATGTTGTAAGCAATGTAACATGCTGGAAGCTTTAATGGTTGAAGTTTCTATGAAGTAAAGAGAAGTTCTGTTACCATTGACAAATGTCTGGTCTGAACACATTTCAATACTCAGGAAAGGGGTGCATGCATGGCATATCACTCTACTTGCACATATCAGGGTCTGTGACTACAGTACTAGTATCTAAGTACATTGAAGCAACCAGCCAGTCAGGAAGTTGAGGTGACTTGGGGTAGGTGATGAAGGACCCCAGTAGAGAAGTTGCCTGTTTGCTTGGTTGCTTCCCTAGCATTTTGTTACCCAAACTTGGGCATGATCATGGTACGTGGTGTCCTACTGACTCAGCCTTGAAGTCATGGAAGATGGAGCGAGGCCTCTGAGTATTAAAGCAATAATCAGTAATGGTATAGAGCTCCCTGGGATACACCTCTTGCCAATGCTAAAAGTGGAGATGATGAGTTAAATATGCATATCAGTGTCACTGGGGTGAAATGACTGGTTGCTGGGCTAGTGCAGTCCGGTGCATGCTGTGCGGCACAGCCCCAGAAATGCTGCATGTAGAATGAATTGTATAAATGAACTGTTATCCATGGTGTTTATTTGAGGAAAGGCATGAACCACACTACAGAATTTAAGAGTTGATTAAATGTCTGCTCAGAAGAAGTGTTGCTCTGAAGGTAGAGCTCCGCCTTAACGCCATACCCCATTTACGCATATACTGTACCTCCTACAGCCTGCAGGGGCATGAACGGGGCACCTCTTCAGATCCCCATGTGACTACAGGTCTTCATTTACAGCTCCGCTCAAGAGGTGCTTCTCCTGTGCATGGACAACCTGGGTGCTGGTCACTGTAGACTTAACCCCTATCCTTGTGAGCAAAGCCAGGAGTGGTGTGTAGCACTATTCCTGCAAGGGCTGGTGGTAACTGGCTCCCCTATTCATGCACAGCCCGGCAACATGCATTTCCAACCTGCATCCAGACATAAGAAATCAGTCCCTGGGCTTGTTTTTGTTGTTTTTTATTAGTGATACCATCTTGGAAGGGATAGAGGGGTTATGGCAGGGGTCCTCAAACTATGGCCCTCCAGTTGTTCAGGAACTACAATTCCCATCATGCCTAGTCATGTCTGTGAATGTCAGAGTTTTCCAATGCCTCATGGGATGTGTAGTTCCGCAACAGCTGTAGTTTGAGGATGCCTGGGTTATGGGATGCCCAAATTGACTCAATGAACAACAGATAGGGACAACTTCCTTCCCTTGCGGACTAGGAGCTCTTAGCCTCCTTTGGAAGAATAAGCACAAACATGTTGCATAACTGAATGCAGGAGTATCTCCTCTCCTCTTGTAGAACTTCTCCAAGCTCCACCGTCTGCAGGTACAATAAGCCCTCCTGGCTGCTTGTCTACCAGCCCACCCAGGTGCTTTGAAGATCTCCCAGGACAAGGGATAAAGGGTTAAGCTTAGCATTGTCCTTTGAAAGTTTGCAACATGTGGCAGTCTTTCCCCTGGGTGTGCTGATGTACTCACTCTGTTCTCCTTACTCCCTTCTGCTCTTAGGTAAGATCCCTTCTCAAACTGGATGCTGAAAGGATTCTTCCAAGCCAGCCCAAATCCCAGCCTGGAGGCAAAGCCCCCCTAGACCTAGGGGGCCCCCTTCTAAACCACCAACAGCCTTCTCAACACTCCACCTTCCACCCAACTCCCCTGCTAGCTAAGCTCTCCTATATTTAGGGCTGATCCATCCACCCTGCCATGACATTTTGCCTTGGGATTAGTTAGACTCACCTACGTATGCAGATCAGGACCTCCTGGCCTCCACCCACTGACTTCCAGAAGCTTCTAAAAGTTTCTAGACCCAGGGGGAGGTGCCAGAGTCCTGCACTGTAGAGCCATCCAGTCTGACCTGCAGTAACCTGACCCAATTACAGACTCACACGGTTACCATGAGTCATTCACTTAAATTTACCTACACTAACACTGGTAGCACACTAGGGGGTAAAACGCGTCAAGGAAGGTCATTTTGTTGATAACTAATAAATATGGCAAGAGGAGATAAGAGTCAAGTGCGACTAATACATTTTTTCTCATGCCCACAGGCCTGTCATGTATCCAGAGAACAGAAACAGGCAGTGCTGGGACAAGATCGCCTAGAACCAGTGTTGCCAACCTCCTGCAGCGTTTTTTACTGGCAAAACATGGAAAATTTACTGGCAGAGCACATTTTTTACTGGCAACCTGAAAAATAACAGAACTTCTATTAAAAACGAAGACAATTGATATTTAAACACAACATGGAAACACTGACAATACCCATATCAAGTAGTTTGCCCAGTTTACACTTAAAAAGTCAGCACAGCATGACAAATTATCAGACCCTGATATTTATAGACAGTTGTAAAAATCACAGATTTTTACAAACTGTCAGTAAATTTACTGGCAGTTGGCAACACTGCCTAGAACCCAGGGCACACATGCCAAACGACAACCCCCCCCAAGATGCATGAGCAGTATGTGTCAGCAAAAATCTTCCCACAAAAGCACTGAGTACTAATCTGCATTCTTACCCCCTAAGCATAAATTCCGCCTCCTCCCAGCACAAGTCTGCCCTCCTGCTGAAATCCCCCCTCCCAGCACAAATCTTTGCCCCCCCATCCCCCAAATCCCCCCAGCACAAATCCCCCCCCCCCCCAAAAAAAATTGCCTCTCCTAGCACAAATCCTCTATGCCTAAAATTTCCCCTCAAAGTACATATTACCCCCCCCCCCCACACACACTTCAAATCCCCCCTCCCAGCACAAATCCCCCTAAATCACCACTCTTAGCACACCCCCTCCCGATTTTCCCTCCTAGAACAATCCTTACCCTTTGCTGGCCCCCAAATTCCCCCTTTCAACACAAATCCCTTCCCCCTAATCTCATTTCAGCGCCCCCATACCTTACATGATACCACAGTGCCCAGGCAGCCGTCCCTCCTGCCCACCCCTTGTCCCGGCTCTGAGAACAGGTAAGAAGTTTTATAAAATCCTTGAAACGTATGTAACTAAATTAAGAAGGGGTTCTTTTTCTTGTTTTTTTTTTTTTTGTTTTGTTTGTATTTTTCCATTCAATAACCCATTCACAGTAATGCTAAATGAACATTCCCTAAAACAGTGGTTCTCAACCCCTGTCCTCGGGACCCACTAACAGGCCAGGTTTGCAGGATAACTGAAATACATCACAGGTGATATAATTTGCTGCTCAGTGATTGCAGTATTCTAGTCTGCATCTCCCCAAGGTAATACTTAAAATCTGGCCTGTTGGTGGGTCCTGAGGACCGGAGTTGAGAACCACTGCCCTAAAAACACAAGATTGCTTCCATTAAAGTGGCTCCATTAGAGTTCCCATTTTCCACAATGCCTATACACGGGGCTGACCTCACAAGGATATAGTAATTGTTCTTCATTGGGCGTTGAATGACACATTCTGCTACCTCGTCAACTTGGCCTCCGAGCTGTCACGCCGCCATTGAGCTGTAAATACTCTCTTCTCTCTATTTTGCTGCAACCACAAATTTGTCAACATTTAAAATGAGATGCGGTTGACAAATATTCCTTTCTATAAGATGCCTGTCACATCCAAGCCCTCTGGGAATTTTTCTTCTTTCTCCGGGTTAAGCAGACAAACACAGCTCAGACTTGTCAACCTGCGGTAATTTCACCGCATTAATTTGAACGGGAGGAAAGTTGATGAGCAGAAATACCCTCGGAGCGTCTGTGACATGTTCCTATGGCGCAGGTAGCTCGTCCTCGGTTGCCTTTGTGGTGCAGGTAGCTTTAATTAGCTCTTTTGCCTTCAAGCCATCGACAGGTAGAAGTACAAATCGCCGTGTTGTCTTGACAATTGAAGCAACATATATCTTCAGATTGCTTATATAAAGATTAATGAATGATTGCAGTTGAAGTTCTAGAGTTGGTTAAAAAAAAATCTAAAAAAATTAGCTGTGTCTTCAAAAGTGGAACATAGAGCTTTGATGCCCAACCTGTGGACCCCTTACTTAGGTTGGTAAAGGAAGTATGTCCCTAAATGCCCTGAACTCTAGGCAGATATGAATTACAAAAAATAACCTGTTTATGACTGCCTAACACATACACTGTGTTACCAAAAGTCTTGGGACACCTGCCTTTACACGCACATGAACTTTAATGGCGTCCCAGTCTTAGTCCGTGGGGTTCAATATTGAGCTGGCCCACCTTTTGCAGCTATAACAGCTTCAACTATTCTGGGAAGGCTGTCCACAAGGTTTAGGATTGTCTAAGGTTATGTTTGACCATTCTTCCAGAAGTACATTTCTGAGGTCAGGCATTGATGTTGGATGAGAAGGCCTGGCTTGTAGTCTCCCCTCTAACGCATTCCAAAGGTGTTTTACCAGGTTGAGGTCAGGATTTTGTGCAGGCCAGTCAAGTTCCTCCTCCCTAAACTCGTTCATCCATGTCTTTATGGACCTTGCTTTGTGCACTGGTGCAAATCATTTGGTGGGGGTGGGGGGGAGAGAATATGGTGTAGGGTTGTTTTTCAGGGGTTGGGTTTGGCCCCTTAGTTCCAGTGAAGGGAACTCTTAAGGCATCAGCATAGCAAGACATTTTGGACAATTTCGTGCTTCCAACTTTGGAGGAATAGTTTGGGGATAGCCCAACACCAGTGCATAAAGCATGGTCCATGGACCACGGCAACCTTTTTTTCTTTTTTGGGTGCAGTGGGCAGCGTGATTGACGACGGATTTACATCGGGAGATGCTATTTTTATATTTTTTATTTTTAATAAAGGAATCGTCAAAAACTGTCTCTGCCTTTTAATTATTTTTGACATTTTTTTGGTAAATGGGTAGGGGTACTCCTACCCATTCACATAGGGGGAGAGCCGAGATTCAGGGGCCCCTTGTTATAGGGGGCTCCAGATCTCGATAAGCCCCCCCATCCACAGACCCCCACAACAACAGCCCAGGGTTGTGGGGAAGGGATCCTTGTCCCCATCAACATGGGTACAAAGCACCCCCCCCATGTTGAAGGCATGTGACCTGATATGGTTTCAAGACCTGACAGTCTGCATGCCAAAAAGGGCCCGGTGTGGATTTTGGGTGGGACCCCACGCCATTTTTTTTTTTAACTTTGGCATAGGGTTCCCCTTAAAATCCATCCCAGACCCTAAAGGTCTGGTATGGACTGGGAGGACCCCACACCGTTTTTTTTTTTTTAACCAACTTTTTTTTATTCAGCTGTCAATGGGGAAACCCATTGAGAGCTGATGACTCATCGGTTGTTAAGGATGCCGTAGCCAGCTTTCCAGTCCTGCTCATTAACAACCAGCTTATACTAGCTCATTATGAAATACTCACCTTGAAACGAAGATCCGAGTGGGCTGCTTGGTCCCCTCTGGGGGGAGCGGACATCTTCCCTCGGATCTTGCTTCTGGGTACGCGGTTCCGGCACTGTGACTGGCCGGAGCCACGAGACATCACTCCGGCGCATGCGCCAGGACATACATGGCGCATGCGCCGTGACGTCGCAGCTGCTTGGAGGGGGAATATCTCCTAAACATTACAGGTTTAGGAGATATACATTTTACCTACAGGTAAGCCATATTATAGGCTTACCTGAATGTAAAAATCCCTCTAAAGCAGTGGTTCTCAACTCCTGTCCTCGGGACCCACTAACAGGCCACTTTTACAGGATAAGTGAAATAAATCATAGGTGATATCAGTGTTTGCAGTATTCTAGTCTGCATCTCCCCAAGGTAATCCTGAAAATCTGGCCTGTTAGTGGGTCCCGAGGACCGGAGTTGAGAACCACTCCTCTAAAGGGTAGACAACCGCTTTAACAGGGAAAATGTGCTCTCTATATGTACAATATACAGTATAAATAATAAAGGGCTTATTAGAATCTGGAAGCCCCCTTTACTCATTCATAAAGAAAAAATGAAATATAATTAAACACACACTTTACAAAAAATCCTTTATTGTAAAAAGGACAAGGGCTCAAGCCAGGGACGTGCGTGTCTTTGGGGAAGGGGAGGTTCGGACGTCAGAATATGTAAGCCTCTGTTAAAATTATGGAGCCCCCATATGTCCACCCCCATACATGAATTAGTAAGGGGCATGTAGCACCCTTTAGTTACTTATTCACCAAAAAGGGAAAACATTTATATAAGTAAATACACCCAACATCACAACAGACTCTTGGCGAGAATGACAGCTCCAGTTTGGGTTGGACTCTGCATCAACCTGAGTCAAAAGCTCATCCCTAGACATGTGTAATTTGTTTCGCTCCGAATTTGTTTTTCAACTAATTAAAAAAGTTAGTTAATTTGGAAATATTCAAATTAACAAAAACCCGTTTAACGATTTTTTCAGAAATTGGAAAAGTCGAAAATTCGTAAATTCAAAAATCAGAACATCTGAAAATTCGAAAATTCAAGAATCCAAAAACCCGAAATGCAAAAATCCGCTATTCAAAAATCCAAAAATGTGAAATCTGAAATTTGGAAATTCAAAAATTTGAAAGTTTGAAAATCCGAAAATCTGAAAATTTGAAAATCTGAAATTCAGAAATTCTGAAATCTGGAAATTCGAAAATCTGGAAATAAAAACAAAGATATAAAATGATGACTAACTTATAATAACTATTACTAACTATGAAATTATAGGTTTTGGAATTTCCTTTCAAATTTGGCTGTTAGTGAACTTAACAAATACGAATTTATCAGAAGTTACGAATTATCGAACGCCACATCTAAACAAATTGAACATAACGAATGAATAATAATAAATAATAATGATAAAAAAAGTTTTATTGTAATTATTATTATTTATTATTATTATTAATTTGTTACGTTCCATTTGTTTAGACGCAGCATTTGTTATTTCGGATAATTTGTAACTTTGGATACATTCAGGAGGAAATTCCAATGCCTATAATTTCATAGTTGGTTATTATTTGTTAGTTATTATTTCAAATTTTCGGATTTTAAAAATTTTCAAATTTTTGAATTTGCGAATTTTTCCGAAGTTACAAATTTGTTTGAAATAACGAATTTTGATCATAACGAATGACCCAAAAAAAAAAAACGGGAAAAAAAATAAAAAACAAATGAAACGAAAATGAGTCCACATGTCAACTCATCCCTTATTTTAATGGCTGAAAGCTCTGCGACTGTGTAAAGGTGCACAGGGTGACATGACTAGAGCATGTTTATGTGACAAAAAATATTGTAAGTCAATATTAAATGTACAAAGAAGAGAACAGCAGTCCCAATCAGAAGATGCGCACACCACTGTGTAGTGAAAGGTATCAGAAAGTTCACCAAGCGGGCCATCACCAGTAATTAGCTGGACTCTTACCAGAATCTATGGACTCTGTTACAGAGGCAAGTTGGCCTGCAAACAGTGTCCTAGTGTTCGATGCTAAGGCCCAGGTGATTAAATCAGATCTTCATGATATTGCCGATTCCCCAATGGTTTATTGGCACATATGGCAACAATGATATTGCAGCATTCCTGAGGAGGAGCGCTCACTCCATTCACCCGTACAAACGCCACTCATATCCACACACGGACCGGCCCCGTCGAGCCGGCTGCTGTCCGTTACTGGCACTTTTTTGAAAAAAATGGCAGGGGAAAAAAAAAATGTCCCCTTTAAGAGCATTGGGCGGAAGCTACTTGTGACGTAGCTTCCGCCCGGCCATGTTATGGAGCCGGGTGAGCGGCTTCAGCCGCTCACTCGGCTCACGGACACTGGGGGGGAAGGACCCGATCTTCTCCGCCGCTGCCGGCGGGTCCGGTAAGTGGCGGAGATGACCGGAAAGCGGCGGGAGGGGAGGGGGCTCCGAATCCGCCGCTAAGATCACTTTTATCTGACGCAGAATCGCTTCCTGAAAAAAAAGATACCGGGGTTATGGTATCTATCTGCTACCATAACAACGGTATTCCACTTCAAAGTACCGCCGTCAAACGACGTACGGCGGTCCGGAAGTGGCTAATAGCCCAGTCATGTGAAGAATGAAGCCAAGATTCAGCTATACCAATCAAATCATAGTTTTCCTCCTGCACCAGAGCTTCTAGCTCACCTATTTTGCTTGGCAGACTCCTGGCATTGGTGAACAAACACTTTAATTCACTGTCACCTTTTGCACATGTATCTTGCATATTTTTAATTTTAGCACAAACAGTACCATTTCCAATGGTTGATTGTAACATGGGAACCTTCATATCATCTTTCTTTGCCCTCCCCCCATCTTTCCCCATTCCACCCACCAATAGGGGCTGACCCCTGTCTGACCTGTCTACCCCATTATAATCTAATGCACCCTCCCCCCTCATTCCTAGTTTAAATACTCCTCCAGCCTTCCCATAAACCTCTCCCCTAGCACGACAGACCCCCTTCCATTTAGGTGCAGACCATCTTTAGCATATAGGTTGCACCTCAATGAAAAGTCAGCGCAGTGCTCTAAAAACCCAAAGCCCTCCTCCTTACACCAGGTCTTTAGCCATGCATTCAGGGCTCTAATCTCCCCCTGTCTTTCCTGTGTTGCGCATGGCACAGGCAATATTTCAAAGAATATTGCCTTGGAGGTCCTTCCCTTCAACTTGCAACCTAATTCTTTAAATTGGTTCTTAAGGAGCCTCCACCTTCCATCTATTCTGTCATTGGTTCCAATGTGGACCAAGACAGCTGGGTCATGCCCAGCCCCTCCCAGTAATTTATCAACCCGGTCCCCCACATGCCGAACCCTGGCACCAGGGAGACAGCAAAACATTTGGTTTAGGCGATCCTGGCGAAAAATTATTCTATCAGTCCTTCTAATTATAGAATCCCCAATTACCACCAACTGTCTAGGCCTACCTGCACTACCCCTACCACCCCTACTAGATGGGCTGCTCACCCGGCTGTTAGGGGGAGCAGTGACATCCAGGGCTGCCACCTCTGAGTTTGCCACCCCCACATCTTCACTCAAATTGGCAAATCTGTTAGGGTGCTCAAACCCAGGGCTGGCCTTCCTTTTCTGTGAGCCCCTACCACTCCCTCTAACTGTATTAACCCATCTACCTACCTTATAATCCTGACTTACCTCTCCACCCTCCCCTTTAACCCTACTAGCCACCTGCTCAGTGAGCAGAGAACCCCTTTCAAGGTTGACAGCTCTGTCCAGCGTTGCAATTTGCTCCTCCAGATCTCTAATGCGAGCTTCCAGAAGGGCAACCTGCTCACATCTGTCGCAGCGGTATCCATCCTGGAGCTGTTGCTCCATAGTTGCATACATACGGCACACTGTGCACTGCACAAAACCTTCAATCTTGCTAGCACACATTTTCCCAGATACAACAACACTAATAACAGGACATTTCAGATGTTACTTACAGGTTTGAAGACCTCTGTTATAATCTCCTGTTTTAAACTCTGGTTTTTAACTCACCACTTAGTCAAGGTCCACTTGCTCAGAGGTCCAGCAAGCAAAGAGGTAGCAAGCTCAAGGATGAGCAAGCTCAGAAATGAGTTCTACAGAGAGCTTTATAGGAATTGGATCACCTGTGACCAATTAACCACTCCCCTTAATTAGCAGTCTAAAGGAAGGAAAGAAAAAAAAAAGCTATTTAAAAAGTGACAGAAAAAAATGTTAAAAAGCTGCAAAGAAAAAAACCCCAAAAAACAAAAACTCCAAACACAGCAAACACCAGCAGTCAAAATCAAAGCTGTTTCACTCATAGACTCCATTGCTCTTAACCAGTAAGTTCAGGCAAAATTCCTCCACCATCCTCAGGAATCCTGCAATATCTTCTTTGCTATATATTTTTATTGATTGCACAGTGTCTGATTATTTTTGCCAGTGGCTTCTTGGCACATGCCAGCGCATTTTCATCTACTAATCACTAGAGTATGGGGTAGCCCCTGGAAGTCGCACATCTAGGTGTCTTGGAATGGTGAGTAGAGTGGAAACGTCAGCCTGGACTTCAACCAAGCCACGCCCCCAACATGTTTCACTCCACTCCTTGGAGCTTAGTCTTGAGCTTTCCCCATGACTAAGCTCCGAGGGGCAGAGTGAAACGCATTGGGGACGTGGCCTGGTTGGAGTCCAAGCTGAGGTTGCCAATCTACTCACCATTCCAAGACACCTAGATGTGCGACTTCCAGGGGCTACCCCATTGTTCTCTGAAGTCTTACAAGAACCAGGGCGGGTTCCATCCCCTGTTAGCACTCTAATAACGGCTGCAGAAGCACTGGGTACATACCCCTTACCACCAAGCCTGAGCGGCACACACACATTTCCTAGGTCACAATGAGTAGAGAATGGTTCAATATGTAAAGGGTCTTTGAACGGTGTGAGAGTAATTGTCAGATGGGCAATGCCCCAAAAAAAGAGAATCAGGCTTGTCAGCTTCCCCGGGAGACAGATATGCTGGCGGGAGCAGCATTTGCGTGCAGATACACAAGGAGTCTAGCCTTATAGACAGGGGCTTTGACCAGACTGATGTCTAATGGGAAATAAATGGGTCACTGTCTTTCACAGAGGGAAATGGCACTTAAACAGGCCGACGCCTGGAAGGAAAGCTTTCAGTCTGAACTAAAACAGTATGAGAGTCTGAGAGAAGACCAAACAGTCAGGAGGCTCAATTACAATGTATTACTTGTATCAGTGTGATGCTGAAAACCACTGTGATGATAAACCTGGTGTCCATGTTTTTTTGTTGACAAAGAAAAGTGGGAAAGTGGAGAGGATCCCTAAAACATACTTTTCTGTGAGTTCCTGGGAAGCCATATAGTGTGTATATAAATGGGCAGCACAATGGCA
The DNA here is from genome assembly GCA_018402905.1 of Glandirana rugosa. Taxonomy (NCBI): domain Eukaryota; kingdom Metazoa; phylum Chordata; class Amphibia; order Anura; family Ranidae; genus Glandirana; species Glandirana rugosa. The sequence goes on along the minus strand of BLSH010354784.1, from coordinate 408,763 downwards.
GGTCTAGGGTTGTTGGTTCGAACCACAACCATGCATGGTGTCTACATGTTCTCTCTGTACTTGCCTGGGTTTCCTCCTACACTCTAAAGACATGAAGGCAGATTAATTGGCTCCTGTATTGGCCTAAGGATATGTATGCAGTGGTGTATATTCGTTTTGTGCTGCCCTAGGCAAGACTATAATCGGGCGCCCCCCCCCCCCCATCTAAATTTATCCCACCCCAGCCGCTTTTAAATTGCGCAGACCCGTACAACAGTGAAAAATGATATACATTTTATTATCCATAGGTGAAGCTTTAAAAGCCTTTACAGGTTACTGCTTTAGATTTACAGAGGAGGTCTGGTGCTAGAATTACTGCCCATGTTCTGACGTTCGTGGAGATACTTCACATGTGTGGGACGATCTTTGTTTGCGTGCCTCCCCAAAGTGCCCTTTCCATGTTGAGGGCATATGGCCTGGTATTGTTCGGGGAGGCGCTCACTTGTCCCCCCTATCCTGACCTGCCAGGTTGCATGCTCGGATAAGGGTCTGGCATGGATTTTGGGGGGACCCCACGCCATTTTTTTTTACATTTTGGCACGCACGGGGTGCCCCATAAAATCCATACCAGACCTGAAGGACTGTTCCATTTGAACCACCAGCCTTCCTAACATGCCCACTAGCAGCAACTTATGCCCAGCTTTCCAAGACCCTCTTCAACAGCAAAGGTCCATCCCCTGGTGCTCCAACAAGGTTCCAGCTGCGGGTGCGTGGCCTAGTTGGAGTCCAGGCTGAGGTTGCCACTCTACTTACCTCTCTAGGACATCATGGGTGTGTGACTTCCAGGGGCAACCCCTTTCTTCTTTGTACCCTCGCAGGAACCAGGATGGGCTCCATCACCTGTCGGCACTCCAAATAGCAGCTGCGGATGCACTGTTTACATATCCCCTCTCTACCGAGCCTAAACGGCACACATACCCTTTTAAGGTTCCAGCTGCACTTGTGGATGCACCCTCCATTAACACAGTCCAAGTCTCAGACCCAGATCCACTCTGCGCTTCACCCTCAATAAACAGCAATCTCGGGAGGCAGAGGCCTCCAGCATAGCCTCTTTTGGAAGCAGCATAGGAGGTGAGGTCAACCCAAATATTTATAAAGCACTGGCAATCCACTTTCTCGTGCTTGGACAGGAAGACATAAATATTCATAACTAGAGCTATTGTATTTTCTTGATACCTGGGATACTCCCCAACAGCAAAGAGGAACGTCTTTTAGCATGCAGCATGTAGACAAATGAAAAGTGCTTGCCACAGCCCTGGTTATGCAGGCCACACATGCAGAAAATTATTGGTGCAAAACAACAAACTTACTTTTTCACCCCTATTTTTTCTTTATATTGGCTTTCAGTGACAATAACAAATGGCTGGATAGAAAGTTTAGAGTAGCATGTGTGACAGCATGCGAGACAAAGTGGTAGACGGATGCTACCTGTCGCCTTGTATGCATTCATGTGGACTGGATTAAACAGTGCCCGGTCCGGATTTTGCCAGCCAAATTGGCAGGGCTGGTTCCGGTCCAAAGTTTGTGGTTCACTGCAGTCCACCAGCAGGTGGCTTAAATGATCAAGAAGAGATCTCACTAGGGCTCTAACCTGGAACTCAGAGAGGTATCTGAGGGAGCCCTGTGTCTGTTTAGACTTTAAGGCCTCATACACATGGACTTTTTTTGATGCCGGCGTTTTCTGGCGTTTTTTGCAGCTCTCCATGTTAGTCAACGGCCCCATAAAAATGCAGACGTTTTTGAGCTGTAGATGGCATCGGCGTTAGTGAGCTGAAACTAGAACCCACGGCCAGTGTGTTCTGAGGCTGTAACGTTTTGGCGTTTTTTGACGCCGACGCCGCAAAACGCCAACCAATACTGTACCGGCGTTAACCGTTTTTTGACGCCAACGTTTTTAGGTTGAAAAATAGCAGAGGGATGATTTTTTTTAAAAAACGCCTATTGACGCCGAAGCTCACTAACGCTCACTAACGCCAATGCATAACGCCGAAAAACGCTGATTTTTTCTCCTTGACGTCGGGCCCGACGTTTTGTTTATTTTTTTAGAAACGTCCTTGTGTATGAGGCCTAAAAGACAAGGTTTTGCATTGTGGCTTATGTTTTGTGTGTGTCGGGGGCCAGCCCCACATCGTATAGGGAGAAAACTATACTGTTTACTTTAGCTCCAGACGGCAAGGATTTATGTTCTGTTTTGTTTGTTTTTTACTCTGCAAATATTTCACCAATTAACCTGCCAAGCCGCCAGATTTTAAAGAAAGTTGCCTGCATGCTGACTATTTTCCTCAGGAATGTTGATCCCCACGAGCTAATCTCCCACACATGACACATAGTAGCATAGTTAAATAGTACATTTTATATAGAGATGTACACATCAGACCAAAAAAAAGTACAACTGAAGCTGCATGAGGAACAGGAGGTGTTGTACTCAAAAAAAGGGACAGTCCCTTCAAATGAGGGACAGTTGGGAGCTATGCAATACACTGAGCTTGGAAAATAACATTTGAATTAGAGCTATAAAAATTCAGAGCTCATGCTGACTACAGCCTAGCAGCAACACTAAATTTAAACTAGAGGAAGCATGCTTTTTGCAGTCGTTCTTTCTCTACTCCCTCTTCCTACCTCCCCTACCTTAACTACCCTTGTCTCCACCTCCTACCTCAGAGTACCTGCCCTTGTCCTCGCCCCCTAACCACCTCTCAGTACCACCCGTTTTACCAAATATAGAACCAAGTATTATTTTGTGGTCCTAAGTAGAGTTGAGCGAACCCGAACTGTAAAGTTCGGGTCCGTACCGAACTTTTGGGTGTCCGGGACCCGGACCCGGACTTTTAAAAAAAAGTCCTGGTTCGGGTCCGGGGTTCTGGTATTTTATTCCACGTGTTGAAAAGCTGCCAAGGGCAGCCAATCAACAAGTGTTTCACTGGTTATCCTTAGAAGCCATCACAGCCATGCCTACTAATGGCATGGCTGTGATTGGCCAGTGTACCATGTGACCCAGCCTCTATATGGGGCTGGAGTCACCATGCTGCATGTCATATACTCTCAGGATAGTTTAGGGAGAGGATGCTGCTGGGTCTGTGAGCGACAGATTGCAGAACATCTCATCCTGCATTACTGAACGATCTGATTGTGGATTGGTAGAGATATTAGTACTGCTGCTTTGAAGGACAGATTGCAGACCTCATCCTGCTGCACAGAACGATCTGACTGGACTAGGTAGAGTCTGTTGCTTTAAGGGAAAGATTATTCTTCTAAAATCATCATCAAGTTGTACAGGGAAAGGTTCCAGCTGTTGCTTTAAGGGAAAGATTAGTGTTCTAAAATCGTCTTCAAAGTGTGTGGGTAAAGTCTATTGCAGCCGCATAGAGCCATATTAGTGTTCTAAAATCATCTTCACAGTGTGTGGGAAAAGCCTGTTTCAGCCGCAGAGAGCCATATTAGTGTTCTAAAATCATCTTCACAGTGTGTGGGAAAAACCTGTTTCAGCCGCATAGAGCCATATTAGTGTTCTAAAATCATCTTCAAAGTGTATGGGAAAAGCCTATTGCAGGGGCATAGAGCCAAATTACTGTTCTTCCAGCCGCATAGAGAGCCATATTATTGTTCTAAATTTTAGAACACTAATATGGCTCTATGCGCCTGCAATAGGCTTTTCCCACACACTGTGAAGATGATTTTAGAACACTAATATGGCTTTATGCGCCTGCAATAGGCTTTTCCCACACACTGTGAAGATGATTTTAGAACACTAATATGACTCTATGTGGCTGAAACAGGATTTTCCCACACACTGTGAACATGATTTTAGAAAAGTAATATGGCTCCATGCGGCTGAAACAGGCTTTTCTCACACACTGTAAAGATGATTTTAGAACACTAATATGGCTCTATGCGGCTGTAACAGGCTTTTCCCACACATTATGAAGATGATTTTAGAACACTAATATGGCTATATGCGGCTGAAACAGGCGTTTCCCACACACTGTGAAGATGATTTTAGAACACTAATATGGCTCTTTGCAGCTGAAACAGGCTTTTCCCACACACTGTGAAGATGATTTTAGAACACTAATATGGCTTTATGCGGCTGAAACAGGCTTTTCCCACACACTTTGAAGAAGATTTTAGAATACTAATATGGCTCTATGCAGCTGAAACAGGCTTTTCCCACACATTTTGAAGATGATTTTAGAACACTAATATGGCTCTATGCGGCTGAAATAGGCTTTTCCCACACACTTTGAAGATGATTTTAGAACAGTAATATGGCTCTATGCCCCTGCAATAGGCTTTTCCCACACACTTTGAAGATGATTTTAGAACAATAATCTTTCCCTTAAAGCAACAGCTGGAGACTTTCCCTGTACAACTTGGAGATGATATTAGAATCTAAAATCATCTCCTAGTTCTATAGGGAGAGGTTCCTACTGTTGCTTAAAGGGGCAGGTTATTGTTTCTTGCACAAAATTAAAAAGTGCATCTACATTGCTGGTTTAAAAAAAAACAGGGTTGGCTACCTCCTCCTCCTCCACTGCCACTTTCACCGCCTCCTCAACCTCCAACTCCACATCCACCTCCATTTTTGATTTTTTTTATGTGATTTTAGCTTTAAAATTATTTTAAGTTATTTCCCTATCCCCATTTCTTTGTAGGGCACTTGTCTGACCCTTACCCCAATTTCCCTTCCTTTTGCAGACCTCTAGGACTTTCCAGGACTTTGTTACAGCCATTTTTGTGCCTAAAAGTTTGGGTCCCTATTGATTTCAATGGGGTTCGGGGTCCGGGTCAAAGTTCGGGTCAAGTCCGGACCCGAACCTGGACTTTGTCCCGAAGTTCGGCCGAACCAGCAAAACCCGAACTTCCAGAGGTTCGATCAGCTCTAGTCCTAAGTAATTTGTATTGAATTGGTAGATAACAAGAAAGGCTGTAAAATAGCCAGAACAAATAGATCCCCTAGCAAAAATAGAACCCCCAAGAAACCCCCCCCCCCAGGATCAAGAGACCTTCCTCCCTCAACGGTAGATTACCCCAACAGCATAAGAATCCCAGAGCGACAATAGATCTACCACCAGCAACAATAGACCCCCCTCCACAATAATAGATCCCCAGCAACACTACACCCAACAGCGACAATAGATCCCCCCAGCAGTTAGCATCAATAGACCCTCCAACACACCCCAGCATCCTTTGCCAGTACATACATTCTTCTGGAGGTGCCAGAACTGTGTACCACTGTGCTCCTGATGACAAAAAGACGCATATAGTATCTCACAAAAGTGAGTACACCCCTCACATTTTTGTAAATATTTTATTCTATCTTTTCATGTGACAACACTGAAGAAATTACACTTTGCTACAATGTAAAGTAGTGAGTGTACAGCTTGTATAACAGTGTAAATTTGCTGTCCCCTCAAAATAACTCAACACACAGCCATTAATGTCTAAACCGCTGGCAACAAAAGTGAGTACACCCCTAAGTGAAAATGTATAAATTGGGCCCAATTAGCCATTTTCCCTCCCTGGTGTCATGTGACTCGTTAGTGTTACAAGGTCTCAGGTGTGATTGGGGAGCAGGTGTGTTCAATTTGGTGTTATCACTCTCACTCTCTCATACTGGTCACTGAAAGTTCAACATGGCACCTCATGGCAAAGAACTCTCTGAGGATCTGAAAAAAAGAATCGTTGCTCTACATAAAGATGGCCTAGGCTATAAGAAGATTGCCCTGAAAGACCCTTAAACAGAGCTGCGGGCAAGACAATACAGCAGTTTAACAGGACAGGTTCCACTCAGAACAGCGCCTCGCCATGGTCAACCAAAGAAGTGGAGTGCACGTGTTCAGCATCATATATAGAGGTTGTCTTTGGGAAATAGACGTATGAGTGCTGCCAGCATTGCTGCAGAGGTTGAAGAGGTGGGGGGGGGGTCAGCCTGTCAGTGCTCAGACCATACGCCGCACACTGCATCAAATTGGCCTGCTTGACTGTCGTCCCAGAAGGAAGCCTCTTCTAAAGATGATGCACAAGAAAGCCTGCAAACAGTTTGTTGAAGTCAAGCAGACTAAGGACATGGATTACTGGAACCGTGTCCTGTGGTCTGATGAGACCGAGATAAACTTATTTGGTTCAGATGGTGTCAGGCGTGTGTGGCGGCAACCAGGTGAGGAGTACAAAGACAAGTGTGTCTTGTCTACAGTCAAACATGGTGGTGGGAGTGTCATGGTCTGGGGCTGCATGAGTGCTGCCGGCACTGGAGAGCTACAGTTCATTGAGGGAACCATGAATGCCAACATGTACTGTGACATACTGAAGCAGAGCATGATCCCCTCCCTTTGGAGACTGGGCCACAGGGCAGTATTCCAACATGATAACGACCCCAAACACACCTCCAAGGTGACCACTGCCTTGCTAAAGAAGCTGTGGGGCATCCTCAAACAGAAGATGGAGGAACGCAAGCTCTCTAACATCCACCAGCTCCGTGATGTCGTCATGGAGGAGTAAAAGAGGACTCCAGTGGCGACCTGTGAAGCTCTGGTGAACTCCATGCCCATGAGGGTTAAGGCAGTGCTGAAAAATAATGGTGACCACACAAAATATTGACACTTTGTGCCAAATTTGGACATTTT
>BLSH010354784.1:379432-391103 GCA_018402905.1 Glandirana rugosa | reverse complement strand
CCCCCCCCCCCCCCCCCCCCCGGGCTGCTAAGTCTAAAATGCCCGGGCCTATTTTTTTGTCCCAGTCTGGGCCTGATAATGTGGGTAAGGCATAGGAAGCTGTGGGCTGTGGGACACTCCAGGAACACAGAACAGCAATCAGAGGGCACTCTCCACTTTATTACTACTGCTTAGGACAGTCCATCTAGCAATAGCCCAGGAATAATGGATAGCACTAGGGCACCATTAAACATGTTCTAGGCCAAGGAAGTTTGGATGCACAAGGAATAGCAGCTACAACAGTCATCAGGATCCTACACTCAAGTCTGTACTCACAATGTACCTAAATATTTGCATGCCTTCTTGAAATATCAGCCAGGTATTTATCCAGTGAAGTCTTTAGCATCGATCCTCAGTGAAATATCTTGCTTAGCTTCAGAGATTATTAGCAGAACAGGCTCTCCAGCTCTGTCACAGCTGGGACCTCGATGAACATATGAATTTCAGCTGGGGCTGCCTAGAAGGGCAGCAGCCCTTCAGGCTGGAAACTTCTCCTCCTATACAAGAAAAGGACTGCCTAAGGCCACAGACTATTTATTCACTCCCGACCAGCTACTGGACATCCCACCCCCCCAGGGATTGGCTGAGACATCATAAATATTCAAAGGAAAAGTGTGATCTGGCACAACCACCATGATCAAACCTCCATCCCTATTAATACATAGAAAAGGCAAAAAAGTGGTTATGGGACTTTAGAGGAGGCTTGACATGAAAAAATAGGTATAGTAATGAAATGTAAATTCAAAAGTATTTATTGGCAACCATATTGAATATTGCATAGTCATGATATACAAGGCATATGTCAGAGAAATAAAATTCCTATAAGATAAACACATGATGAGACACATGATAGAATGGGTACATACACTCATATTATATAATACATGGCAGTACATAATTGATAATTGCATGGCAATAAAACATAAGTGTGTTCTAAAATGTGTGACCAACTATCTCTTGACGTTAAAGACCAATGTGGTTTGAATCTGTTGGCTGGTTTCTTGGTTGTTTTCCTCCGACTGGGGTGGTTTATCCTGCCTCAGCCCCGGGTCAGATGTTTTGGTTGCCTGCTTAACTTTTTGAGCCACATGTAAGTAGAGGGGCGGGTTGTCCCCTTTAGAACCTTTCTCTTATCCCCCATTGGGGAACTAGTGATCATTATATTTTTACTCATTGACATTTTTACCTATATTATAGATACCTCTTGTACGATACTCCTGATGAGCGGACAAGCTCCACGAAACACGTTGAGTTTTTTAACGTCAAGAGATATTTGGTCACCCATTTTAGAACACACTTATGTTTTATTGCCATGCAATTATCAATTATGTACTACCATGTATTATATAATATGAGTGTATGTACCCATTCTATCATGTGTCTCATTATGTGTTTATCTTATATGAATTTGATTTCTCTGATATATATCTTGTATATCATGACTATGCAATATTCAATATGGTTGCCAATAAATATTTTTGAATTTACATTTCATTACTATACCTATTTTTTCATGTGAAGCCTCATCTAAAGTCCCATGACCACTTTTTTGCCTTTTCCATTATAAATATTCAAACTGCTGATTTGCCTCCTCCCAATCCACTATATCCTGGAATCTACCAGAAGACAAGGGTAGCAATTAACCCCTTCAGATCCACGCTAAAGTCAAAGTATGGCTCCAGCGCGGATCTGAATTTCCGGGTGCACGTCCATGGACGTCCTGCCCTTGTGCACGCTCCTGGTGGGCACTCACAGGTACTGCATGGGTGTGCCCGTGGGTCGGGAGGACTTGATGTCCGCCCGAGATCCGCGATCGCCTGTCAGAGCTGCAGAACGAAGAACCGCCGATGTAAACACGGCGGTAATCCGTTCTGTGACAGGGGGCATGACATATGTACTGATCCTTGTTCTATCCTGGCCAGCCCTGCCCCCCCCCCACAGTTAGAACACATACAGGGAACACAGTTAACCCCTTCACTGCCCCCTGCAGGTTAACCCCTTCACTGCCAATGACATGTATACAGTAATCAGTGGCTATTTAAATTTCTGATCGCTGTATAACTGTCATTGGTCCCAAAAAGTGTCAAAACTGTCTGACATGTCCACTGCAATATCGCAGTCCTGATAAAAATCGCAAATCACTGCCATTACTAGTAAAAAATAAATAAATAATAAAAACACCATAAATCAATTCCCATAGTTTGTAGACGCAATAACTTTTGCGCAAAGCAATCAATATACGCCGATTGTTTTTTTTTTTTTTTGCCAAAATAAAGTAGAAGAATATATATCGGCCAAAACTGAAGAATATATATATTTTTTTTTTTGAATTTGTATTATAGCAAAAGTAAAAAATATTGTTCTTTTTTCAAAATCTTTGCTCTTTGTTTGTGTATAGCAGCGATCAGAAATGACGCAGAGGGGATCAAATACCACCAAAAGAAAGCACTATTTGTGGGAAAAAAATGATATAAATTTTGTTTGGGTACAATGCCGCACGGCCGCGCAATTGTCATTCAAAATGCGACAGCGCTGAAAGCCTAACATTGGTCTGGGCAGGAGGGGGGTTTAAGTGCCCAGTAAGCAAGAGGTTAAACTTGCTGCCTGCAGAGCCCAGATCAGTCCAAAACAATCACAAGCTGTTCCACTGATTACATTGAAGCTAAAGAAATGAAATGTACCTAGGTTTTCTTGCAACCTATCTAGGAGGGTGCTACATCTATAGTTGATGTTAAGGTATCCACATACAGTCAGGTCCACAAATATTGGGACATCGACACAATTCTAATGTTTTTGGCTCTATACACCACCACAATGGATTTGAAATGAAACGAACAAGATGTGCTTTAACTGCAGACTTTCAGCTTTAATTTGAGTGTATTTACATCCAAATCAGGAGAACAGTGTAGGAATTATAACAGTTTGTATATGTGCCTCCCACTTTTTAAGGGACCAAAAGTAATGGGACAATTGGCTGCTCAGCTGTTCCATGGCCAGGTGTGTGTTATTCCCTCATTATCCCATTTACAAGAAGCAGATAAAAGGTCCCAAGTTCATTTCAAGTGTGCTATTTGCATTTGGAATCTGTTGCTGTTAACTCTGAATATGAGATCCAAAGAGATGTCACTATCAGTGAAGCAAGCCATCATTGGGCTGAAAAAACAAAACAACCCCATCAGAGAGATAGCAAAAACATTAGGTGTGGCCAAATCAACTGTTTGGAACATCCTCAAAAAGAAAGAAAGCACCGGTGAGCTCAGCAACACCAAAAGACCCAGAAGACCACGGAAAACAACTGTGGTGGATAACCGAATAATTCTTTCCCTGGTGAAGAAAACACCCTTCACAACAGTTGGTCAGATCAAGAAGACTCTCCAGGATGTAAGTGTATGTGTGTCAAATTCAACAATCAAGAGAAGACTTCACCAGAGTGAATACAGAGGGTTCACCACAAGATGTAAACCATTGGTGAGTCTCAAAAACAGGAAGGCCAGATTATATTTGCCAAACAACATCTAAAAAAGCCTTCACAGTCCTGGAACACCATCCTATGGACAGATGAGACCAAGATGAACTTGTACCAGAGTGATGGGAAGAGAAGAGTATGGAGAAGGAAAGGAACTACTCATGATCCAAAGCAAACCACCTCATCAGTGAAGCATGGTGATGGTAGTGTCATGGCGTGGGCATATATGGCTGCCAATGGAACTGGTTTTCTTGTATTTATTGATGATGTGACTGCTGACAAAAGCAGCAGGATGAATTCTGAAGTGTTTCGGGCAATATTATCTGCTCATATTCAGCCAAATGCTTCAGAACTCATTGGACGGCGCTTCACAGTTCAGATGGACAATGACCCGAAGCATACTGCGAAAGCAACCAAAGAGTTTTTTAAGGGAAAGAAGTGGAATGTTATGCAATGGCCAAGTCAATCACCCAACCTGAATCCAATTGAGCATGCATTTCACTTGCTGAAGACAAAACTGAAGGGAAAATGCCCCAAGAACAAGCAGGAACTGAAGACAGTTGCAGTAGAGGCCTGGCAGAGCATCACCAGGGATGAAACCCAGCGCCTGGTGATGTCTATGCGTTCCAGACTTCAGGCTGTAATTGACTGCAAAGGATTTGCAACCAAGTATTAAAAAGTCAAAGTTTGATTTATGATTGTTAATCTGTCCCATTAGTTTTGGTCCCTTAAAAAGTGGGAGGCACATATACAAACTGTTGTAATTCCTACACCGTTCACCAGATTTGGATGTAAATACCCTCAAATTAAAGCTGAAAGTCTGCAGTTAAAGCATATCTTGTTCGTTTCATTTCAAATCCATTGTGGTGGTGTATAGAGCCAAAACATTAGAATTGTGTTGATGTCCCATTGTGTTTATCTTATATTTATTTCTCTGATATATATCTTTTATATCATGACTATGCAATATTCAATATGGTTGCCAATAAATACCTTTGAATTTACATTTCATTACTATACCTATTTTTTCATGTCAAGCCTCATCTAAAGTCCCATGACCACCTTTTCCATCATAAATATTCAAACTGCTGATTTGCCTCCTCTCAATCCACTATATCCTGGAATCTACCAGAAGACAAGGGTAGCAATTAAACCGCAGAGCCCAGAGCAGTCCAAAGCAATCACAAGCTGCTCCATGGATTACAGTGAAGCTAAAAAAACGAAATGTCCCTAGGTTTTCTAGCAACCTATCCAGGAGGGTGCTACATCTATAGTTGATGGTAAGGTATCCACATATAGCGGGAAATGTGTCAAAATTGGAGCCGCCAGTATCATGACAACCAATCAGCTTCAGCTTGTTCACTCAAGCTTTGAAAGTGAAAGATAGAGGATGATTGGATGCCATGCACATTTGCTCCAGGTTACCGACTTCTCCAGTTTTGATAACCCCCCCCCCCCCCCATGGCATATACCGAAATACCGAAATAGTGCAGCCAAATTCCAAGGACCTTTACAGCCCTACCAATTTTGTCAATGCTATATATAGTCTACTTATACTATTTGTTACTCAAAATATTTATTCAATGCTTTCATAGTTACATTTGAAAAATAAATAAGTAATCAGCCTCTCCTTCATAGACAACCTGTCAATGGGAAGGTATTCCATATTAGTCTAATAAGTGCCGACATCCGCTCACATAATTCCCCCAGTATCTCTTGGAAATCAATGTTCACCCTGAACTAAAAGCTTACATGCTCCTTGTGTCATACATTCTGATTGATGATTTAGTACAACTGGTGCCAGAGATGTTGAAGTGGACGAGCCATGAAAGCTTATCGATTTACATCGCTCATGCAAATTTCAAACTAATTAAAAAGACCTTAGTGCTATTTTCAGGCATTGCAAGAAGTTTGGTGGTTTTTCCCCAAGTTTGCCTAACTTCCTAATTTTTTTTTTTCCTACAAAAAAACATAAGAATTTGGGTAGCTCAGGTCCAGTAAGTAATAAGTAATAAGACAGCAACATTTCTTAGTCTAGCCTCTTTATTTTGACAAAGTCCAATAATGTAATTGCCTGTAAAATCATTAATAATTTCGCAGACATTCTAATAAATCTTAGCGCACTCAAGAATCCAATTTTTTTTATTGGAGTTTTTGGTGGTATATGGAAGTATTTTCTTTCATTATGCAGCTCAGAGATGTGTTTTTTCTCTTCAATATAAATAACGATCAAACATTCCAATAGCTATTTTTCCTGCATCAAATAAGAAAATAAAATCCAAACAATCCTTTAATTATGATAAATTGAAACCACTTTAGACCACAGTGCCTTCAAAGAGGAACAAAACTCTCTCAATCCTATTTTTAAGCCTTATGCATTCGTATGTTGTAAATAGATATCAAGGTACATTTTTATAGTTATTTTAATTATTTTTTCTACATGTTTTCAGTTGCTTCCTGGTTTCTGGCCTAGGCCACAATTATGTCATACATCTAGGATTGCACCGACCTAGTGCAATACCATTAAAAATATTTATTAAAAATATGAAATAAAATCCATATACTCAAAAACGGAGCAAGTTATAAGGCATTTAAGGTGAATAAATTTTCAACGGAGTAGACACACAACACCTCAGAAAAGGGACTGGACGGAGTCTGTATGGCCAGGCTGATGCGTTTCACCCTGGAAACGCGTCAGCCTGGCCATACAGACTCCGCCCGGTCCCTTTGCTGAGGTCTTGTGTGTCTACTCCGTTGGAGGTTTATTCACCTTAAATGCCTTATAACTTGCTCTGTTTGTGAGTCTATGGATTTTATTTTATATATTTTTTTTAACTCTTTTTATTGAAAAATTAAATTCAACATTACATAGATATGAAACGCTCCACACGAGCGCAAATATAAGCATACATACATGGGTACTTTAACAATGTTCAGTTAAAAAAAGAAAGGGAGTTACAGTACAAGCACATTACAAAATGTAATTTATCCAGTACCTCAGTCCCCATAAAAGGAAGAATGCATCCTCCCTCCTCATCCCGAGTCCTTAATGAGGTAATGCTAAAGAGGACCCCGTCCTGTATACAACTCCACTATCTACTGGAAGCAGTCAAAGGAGAACTGCACCAGGGATCCCACACTTTATTGTATTTAGTCGGGCAGCCTCTGTGTTCATAAATAATTTTCTCAAAGGTAATATTTGATTTACCAGCCACTGCACCACGGACGGAGGAGTGGACTGAATCCACTTGCGTGCTACCGCCTTCCTTGCCATAAAGAGCGTCTCCAGCAGCATAGTTCTTGTATGTCTAGGCCACAACTCCTCATCTAGAACCCCCAGAAGGCACACCAGTGCATCGCATGGGACCGGCACTGACAGCACCGCAGACAGAATGTCCGTCACCTGCTGCCAGTACCTAGTGATCTCTGGGCAGAGCCACAGGACATGAACAAAGTCAGCGCGTGGAGCCAAGCATCTCGTGCACGCTGACGTGGGCACCCGATGCATGGCATGCAGCCTAACAGGAGTGAGATTATTTTATATTCTTAATAAACATTTTTAATCGTATTGCACTAGGTCGGTGCCCCCCTCTTGTTTTTGTGTTTTTTCTGTAGTAAATTGGATTCCCATTATCCTGAAGAGGGCAGCAAGACCACAAAGTTCTGATTAATCACTACGTTCATAGAGACTCTGTGTGTAACTAAAGTGCCTTTGCTACATGGTCTGATGTCTGGTAGAGGAATTTGAGTGCAGGAGATTATTGGTTTTCATACATCTAGGGTTGCCACCTTTTCTTTAAGCCAAACCTGAACACTTTAGCGACACAGGGCCAATTTTTTTTCCCCATAGTATACTCTATAGCAGGGATATGCAATTAGCGGACCTCCAGCTGTTGCAAAACTACAAGTCCCATCATGCCTCTGCCTCTGGGTGTGATGCTTGTGGCTGTCAGAGTCTTGCTATGCCTCATGAGACTTGTAGTTCTGCAACATCTGGAGGTCCTCTAATTGCAGATCCCCGCTCTACACCTTTGGGTGCCCCAAGAAGAGAAGTAACTATGCGTGCTGTGGCAAACAGTGGGTGTGGCCAAACTGTTCTTGCTGACATCATTGCCTCCCCCCCAGGGATCCCAAACCTGCCCCCAGACAGCCACCTGCAGCTCCTGGACAGCAACAGATTTGTGTGTGGCTATCTTGGTTACTTTGGGAGCCACAGCCCAGTCTGAATAATATATGACTAAAAACCCTGACTGTCCGGGTGAATCCTGGACAGGTGGATACCCTATTATTATACAGAATTTATATAGGGCCAACAGTTTATGCAGCACCTTAGAACTTGGGGTACAAATACAATACAATCAACTACAGTAGGAATTAGAGGGCCTTGCTCATTAGAGCTGACAACCCTAGATACATCCCCGGAATTTTCATGGGAGGAGGGGCTTTCTCAGCTAAGCATATCATCCTACCTGCATGCCTGAATTCAAATGCATTCGAGATCTTCAGTAGGGTAGGGTAGAGGTCAGGACTCTAGAAACCTACATTCCTTCACATCAAATTGGTCAAACCATGTCTTTATGGAGCCGTCTTTGTGCGAAGGGGTATAGTCATGCTGGAACAAAAAGGATCGTCCCCAAATTTTTGTCAAACGGTTGGCAGAGCACAATTGTCTAATATGTCTGCCATGTACCTGGTTTCTGTCCTAGGCCACAATGATGTCATACAGCCCAGGAGTCTTCATGGGAGGAGGGGCTTTCTCAGCTAAGCACACCCTCCTGCCTGCATACCTGAATTTAAATTAATTCCAGATCTTCAACATGGTCGAGGTCAGGACTCTATGCAAGCAACTTATGTTCCTTCACATTAAATTGGTAAAACCATGTCTTTATGAAGCTATCTTTGTGCAAAGGGGTATAGTCATGCTGAAACAAAAAGGATCTTTCCCAATTTTTTGCCACACAGTTGGCAGGTCCCAATTGTCTAATATGTCTGTTGTGTACTGTACCTGGTATCTAGCCTAGGCCACAATGATTTCATACATCACAGGAGTCTTCAGGGGAAGAGGGTCTTTCTCAGCTAAGCACACACTCCTGCCTGCATGCCTGAGCTAAGTGCAGACGGATTCCAGGGAGTAAATGCTACATGAATCATCCGGCCTGACTCAAGATGGCGTGCGGCTAGAAAGGATTGGGGGGGGGGGGGGTGTTTTTCGCAGTGATTCATCAAAATAAAGATTTCTAAAAATAAAGAGTGGAGGCATGGGTAGATGAGTAAGTTTGCTTTGAATATTAAAAGTTATTTAAATAGCATTTTTGGTTTCTGGTGCTCAGATACAGTTAAGTTCCACTTTGACACTTGATTATTTTCGAAAAATGGACTAAAATTTTTTAAAAAAGAGGATTTGGTGTTTCATAGATAGCAAAGTAGCATGCATTATCAAACAACTGGATAGATACATATTCTACATATGCTATATGGTCAAAGGTTTTTGGACAACTGATGCACCTAGATGAACTTGTTGGATATCCCTTTTTAAAACCCATGAATATGGATTTACCTTCCTTCCCCTTGAAGTCCTCATTCTTTTTAGGAAAGCTTTTCACCAGATTTTGCAGTATGTTTTGGGGAATTTATGTCTATTTAGCCATTTGAGGACTGCTGGAACAGAAGACCTGTCTCACAAGTGGAATACAAATTAATTCCGAATCTTAAGTAGGGTTGAGATCAGGACTCTATGCAAGCAACTTACGTTCCTTTACACCAAACAGGTCAAACCAGGTCTTTAAAGAGCTGGATTTGTCTTCCCGAAATGTTTGCCACACGGTTGGCAGGGCACAATTGTCTGTATATTTGTGTCACATGCCTGGTGGAGATCAAGCTGGAGAAGGGGCTCCCCTGGCAGCTCTTGTTCAACACCCCTGGTAGCAGTGACAGGAGGTGTGAGGACACAGGGCCAATGTAGCGTGTTGCACCAGTTGGTGTTTGCAGGAAACAGATGACCGCGGATCACCAGAAGGTAACCAGGAACCGGAACACAGTGATATTTGATCAGCATAGAGAAGCGTAGCCAGGACACAAGCTAGAAGGTCATCGACAGCCGGGCAATGAGATAAAGGAACAATAGGCAGAGGCAGGATACAAGCCACGATTTGTACACAGCCAGGTAAGCGAGGTACAGGAATGTAGGACAGGAGCAGAGTCAGAGCACAAGCCAAGGTCACAACAGGGAAGCAGGAATCCAGAGGCAGGTCAGGAACCAGAAGGGTCATGCTTGGGATGACAAATAAAGCAGGTCAGGGAGTAGACCACTTAGCAATTTGTTCATGTCAAAGTCTAGCATAAGCAGGCTGTTTGGTGCCAATGCCAATGCTGGGCATGCGTGTGCAAGTCTTCTAATTCCAATACGTACTAGGCTTTTCTTAAAATGTCTTTGTAAGCTGTAATAGCAACAGAACCCTTTCAAGGAAAAGTCTAAATTTGTTAAATTGGGGGAATGCAAATATACTTTTGGCCATATAGTGTAGGTGTGGTGGCCAAGTGTCCACACATCTTTAGTGAATGTGTGCGCGTTAAGAGTAGAGTTGAGCGAACACCTGGATGTTCGGGTTCGGTGGGTTCGGCCGAACTTCGCAAAAAAGTTTGTGTTTGGTTCCAAACTTGACCCGAACTTGACCCCTAACCCCATTAAAGTCAATGGTGACCCGAACTTTTTGGCACAAAAATGACTGTAAAAAAGTCCTGGAAAGTGCTAGAGGGCTGCAAAAGGAAGTAAAATGATTTTAGAACACTAATCTGTCCCTTACAGCAACAGCAGGAACCTCTCCCTATAGAACTAGGAGATGATTTTAGAACAATAATCTGTCCCTTACAGTAACAGCAGGAACCTGACCCTATGGAACTAGGAGATGATTTTGATGATTTTGTAATGCAGGATGAGATGTTATTAGATCTGCAATCTGTCCCTAAAAGCAGTAGTAGTAGTAATCGCTACCTAGTCCACAGTCAGATCGTTCTGTAATGCAGGATGAGATGTTATTATATCTGCAATCTGTCCCTCACAGCACCGGCAGCATCCTCTATCTACCCTAGCCAGAGAAAATGCAGCACTACGTGACTCCAGCTTATAAAGAGGCTGGGTCACATAATGGACTGGCCAATCACAGCCATGCCATTAGTAGGCATGGTTGTGATGGCTTCTAAGGGCAAACCAGTGAAACGCTTGTTGATTGGCTGCCCTGCAGCTATTCAACATGCGTGATCAAATACCCAAACTTTTTTCAAATTTCCGGGTTCGGGTCCGGGTCACGGACACCCCAAAGTTCGGTACGGACCCGAACTTTACAGTTCGCTCAACTCTAGTTAAGAGTTATCAAATATGTCAAGTGCGACCTTGTATATTTATGATGCAAACATGGGAGACCATTTTTAATGTGTCATACAAAAAAAACCTCTTGAAATTCACCAGTAGTCAACAAAAATTAGCACAAATATAAAGAATGGCCTTCTTGAACTGAGTTGCCATATCCTTTTGTAACGCGTTTGTAGCCCCAAAATGGATCTCTCCTATCCAGAAGCTTAAAATAGAACTACAGGCAAAACTTTAGGTTATAACTAGTGTTGAGCGAACCCGGACTGTAACGTTCGGGTCCGTACCGAACTTTCGGGTGTCCGTGGCACGGACCCGGACCCAGACATTTCAAAAATCGTTCGGGTTCGGTCCGGGGTTCTGCTATTTTACTCCACGTGTTGAGAAGCTGCAGGGCAGCCAATCAACAAGCGTTTCACTGGTTTGCCCTTAGAAGCCATCACAGCCATGCCTACTAATGGCATGGCTGTGATTGGCCGGTGCATCATGTGACCCAGCCTCTTTATAAGCTGGAGTCACAGTGCTGCAGTCACATGCTCCTTGGGTTAGTGTAGGGAAAGGTAGCTGACTGCGTGAGGGACAGATTTGAGCCATTTTAAGACCTGATCCTGCATCCTGAGATAGATTACTTTACTACTGCTGTCTGTGCTGTTGCTCTGAGGACAGATAGCAGAAATTAGGGATTTCACATACCGCTGCTTTGAGTTGCAGATCAAGCTCTGCATAGAACAACGATCGCTACGATCGTGCTCTACGATCAGATTGTTGGGGGAATTTAAGATTTAGATGTGTATAAGAGA
>BLSH010354784.1:351916-377885 GCA_018402905.1 Glandirana rugosa | reverse complement strand
TTCAAGGAGAAATTCATCATCTACAGAATACATTCACCACTTACACAAACCTAATAAAAACCTGTGATACCTATGGAAATCACAGTGAAATTTCATATTGATTTTCGTTTAGGAAAAAAGAAAATCAAAACCTATCTCACCTCTTCTTTGGGGACAGTCAAAAATAACGACAGACACGGGAGCAATTCACGGAGAGATAAACAGGACAAATGGTAATAACTTTCCTCAACTTTCTCAACAGGGGTCTTTTCTTTATCTCCCCTTAAGAAGGTTACCCCAGTGATCAAGACTACTGAACACCCAGGTGTTCCTTATAGGAATTAAAAGTCCATAAAGGAGCGTGCAGGACAAACCGACACCCTGTCCTTCACTTCCTTTTAGAGTCGTTAACCTGTGTATACCGCTTTTATGTAGACTGTCCCCAATATTGATCTCAACTCGCTCCGTGCGAGCGTTCGGGTTCCGTCCGGACCCGGACCCGGACTTTGTCCCGAAGTTCGGACGGACCAGCAGAACCCGAACGTCCAGGTGTTCGCTCAACTCTAGTTATAACCCCTGTCAGATGTATTTTCGCCATATGTGTCCAATTGCTGAGATTTTCCTTCACTTCCTGTCCCACAGCCAAACAGGACGTGCGAGGAAATACCTGAAAATTAAGGATATTCCTTGTGGACCCACAAGTCATCAGAACTAGTGACCCCATTGGAAGAATTCCCCTCTATTTCTTTTCTGGGGACAACTCTTTCAACTCCTTTCAATAATGGTAAACAGGACAAATAGAGAGGCACTTAACGAGGGCACAGACAGCAATAAAAACTGACAGGGGTTTCTTCTCCACTCTATCCAAAACTAAAAGAAAAAAGGATTTGCTTTTAGTTATACTTTAAAGTGACACTAAAGGTATCCATAGTGTCCAAAAATAATCCAAACACATTCACCACTTACATAAGACATCTACTACTTAAAGAGGAACTTCAATCCCCCATAATTTGGCCCCATGCTCCCTGTGGCACTACCATCTTTAGAAACCTGGCATCGGGACACAATAGAGACCTGTGGCAAATGTGCAGATTTGTGGCAACCTGAGATCCCCACATTTGCAGGCACCCTAAGATCCTGGACCTCATACCTATGGCACCTTTGCGCATGCAGGGGAAAACCTTTGCATGCATGTAGATGTGTTGCAGCTTTCCAGTGGGTCCCAAAGCCTTGCAACAAATCTGAAAGCACCATCAGTAGCTGGGGAGTGCAACATCATTCTCGCCTAGGTGAGAAACAGGGAAGTGCTCCACAGCAGCACAAAAAATGTCAAAAATACAAAAAAAAAATCTAAATCTATGCACACTGCAAATCCCATAATCCATCTCAGGAGCGAGCAAGATAGGATAGCTATGTTCCTTCATACAGTCGGACCATGGAGAAAGAACATAGCCACCATCCAACACTAAGTCAGATCACAGCAGGAACAAAAAAAAGAAGGAATTTAGAGATTTGGAGGAAGCCAAGAGCAATAGAAAGGACATTTCTGAATTAAAGTGTTTGTAAAGAAAAACTTTTTTAATAACAAACATGTTATACTTACCTGTTCTGTGCAATGGTTTTGCACAGAGCAGTCCCGATCCTCCTCTTCTCGGGTCCCTGTCGGCGCTCTGAGTCCTCCCCGTTTGCCGACTGCCCCCATAGCAGTGCACTCAGTGTGCTCAGCCCCGCCCCTTGCTCCCTCCTCACTGGCTTTGGTTGACAGCAGTGGGAGCCAATGGCTCCTGCTGCTGCATCTCAGCCAATGAAGAGGGAAAGACCCAAGAGAGACCCTGCTCTCATGCACATCACTGGATCGAGATCAGGCTTACGTAAGTATAAGTGAGGATGAAGGCATGAGAATGCATGAAGGTAAAAAACCTTCAGCCTTTAGAACCACTTTAACTACTTCCGGACCATCCACCGCACATATGCTGCGGCAGGGCGGCCAGGCTGCATGAAACAACGTACCTGTATGCTGTTCGTGACTTCTGGGTTGGACACAGAAGGAGGCAATCAGCAGGTCTGGGGGCCGTGATGGCCGCCGGCCACCCGCGATCGTTCGGAGGAGAGACAGAAACAAGGCAGACCGTTGTTCTGTCAGCGAGGAAGAGAAATCTTGTATTCAGGAACACAGATCTCTCTCTTCCTCCAGTCAGTCCACCCCCCACACAGTTAGGAAGCACTCCCTAAGAGCACACGTAACCCTTTGATTGCCTCTGATGTTAACCCCTTCCCTGCCAGTGTCATTTATACAATGACAGTGCATTTTTTTAGCACTGATCACTGTATTAGTATCACTGGTCCCCAAAAAGTGTCACTTAGCGTCTGATTTGTCCACCGTAATGTTTCAGTCCCATTAAAAATCACTGATCGCCACCATTACTAGTAAAAATAAAAATTCCATGAAAATATTCCGTAGTTTGTAGACGCGATAACTTTTGCGCAAACCAATCAATATACGTTAACTGGGATTTTAATATGTAGCAGAATACAGATTGGCCTAAATTGAGGAAGAAATTTGTTTTTTACATTTTTTGTTGGGAATGTGTTATAGCAGCAAAGTAAAAAAGAGTGTGTTTTTTTTCGAAATTGTCGCTCTTTCTTTGTTCAAAAAATAAAAACCGCAGAGGGAAACAAATACCACCAAAACAAAGCTCTATTTGTGGGAAAAAGGGACATCAATTTTATTTGAGTACAATGTCGCACGACCGCGCAATTGTCAGTTAAAGTGACGCAGTACCGTATAATAGAAAAGGGCCTGGTCATAAAGGTGGGGTAAAACCTTCCGGGGCTGAAGTGGTTAACCACTTAAGGACCGGAAGGATTACCCATGTTAGGACCAGAGCACTTTTTGCGATTCGGCACTGTCGCTTGCGTGGTCATGCGACGTTGTACCCAAACTAAATTTGCGTCCTTTTTTTCCACAAATAGAGCTTTCTTTTGGTGGTATTTGATCCCCTCTGGGTCATTTCTGATCACCGCTATAAACAAAAAAAGAGCGACAATTTTGGAAAAAAAAAACAATATTTCTTACTTTTTGCTAAAATACAAATAAAAAAATAAATAAAAAATAAATAATAAAAAAAAAAATATTCATCGGTTTTGACCGATTTATATTTTTCCTCATATTTGTGGTAAAAAAAATTGCAATCTGCTTTTATTGATTGGTTTGAGCAAAAGTTGCCGCATTTATAAACCATGAGAATTAATTTCCGATGTTTTTAAAAATTTTTTTTACTAGTAATGGCAGCGATCTGCGAATTTTATCGGGACTGCGATATTGCAGCGGACATGTCGGACATTTTTGACACTTTTTGGGACCAATGTCATTTATACAGCGATCAGAAATGTAAATATCCACTGATTACTGTATAAATGTCATTGGCAGTGAAGGGGTTAACCTGAAGGGGGCAGTGAAGGGGTTAACTGTGTTCCCTAGGCGTGTTCTAACTGTGAGGGGCTGGGCTGGCAGGGGCACCAGAGATCTAAATGATCCCGAGTACAGGGATCAGTAGATCTCTGACATGCCGCCTGTCAGAATGGGATGTTTACATCTGCGGTTCCCCGTTCTGGCTCTGTCAGAGGGCATCGCGAGTCACCAGGGGACATCGGGTCTGCCCAACCCGTGGCCCCCTAGCTGCCATGCACTAAAGTGATGACTATAAGCGGCGATTCGCGGGACAGAGCCACACCGTCGCCGCTTATAGTCGTACGCCAGTTGGCAAGTGGTTATGAATACATACTTTTATATATATTGTTTGCACTCACATTTACACAGTGCCCCACCCGACACTAGGGAATACAGACATAAACATGTTTCCCAATCGTCCCCGGCTGCTAGATTCCAAAGCAAGCCGCAGTCCCGGTCATGTAGAGCGTGTTGACGTCAGTGTCCTTGCCCCGCCCTACGCGTTTCGTCATAGACGTCTTCCCGGAACTGTTTTTGTATCTAATTTAGGGCTTAGGTCGTTCTGTGATCCACATTAGATCAGCTATAAGGTATCACCTTTTAGGACCAGCGCGCCTTCTCTTCCATATTTGCCAATGTTATTTTTTGGTCCTGCCGAAAATTTGGGTTGCTGCGATCCGAACTGTTTTTTGTCCTTTTTTTCTCTTTTTACATTGTTTTTTAAAACTAGAATTTAATGCCAGCTGAGAAATTTAGTGCACAGTGCAAATGGCAGTACTTGTATTCATCTCTGGCAGCAAAAGTTATTTTCCAAAAACCTTGAGCGAAATTTCTCATTTTCTTTTTTTTTTTTTTATATAAAGAGAAATATGCATGTGTATATTTATTGTTACCTTACATAAAGATAACATGTCAACAACAAAAAGGAGGCAAAGCAATTACCTGTTCATAATACGTGGCGCATTGTATAGGCTTATACAGTTGGGGCTGTAAACAATTCATCATTTGATTGGCACTTATTGTTGAGATTTTTTTGCAGAATAAAGACTTTACCTTATTGCTTTATGGATTTTCCTCCCCTAGAGTGCCTCTCTTCAATATAGAACTCTGATGAATAGTCATCCACGTTGTACTAGTTATTAGCACTGCTACAATACAAACACCATTTTCTTGACATTAGAATGTGTAATCCGGTTGACATACACTTTTTTTGTGTGTTTTTGTTATATACATATATACAGTAAGCAATGTATTAACTCTAACTTTTAAATTGGAATGTTAAATTGCTGTTCTTCTTTGTTCTCTTCGGTGGCTCGGAGGAATAGATTTTTTCATATTTACAGGGACTCGTTTTATTTGGGGACCAAGGCTTTTGTTGCATGTGGGAATATATTTTTCACATTTCCGCAAATTACATTGATGGATGGAAACGTTTGTTCTCTCCTTTCTTTGGGGACGTGTACTGGCGGACATAGTCAGCAAAAAGCCCTTGCGATATTAGTTATAGGAACCCCTACATTCAATTAATGGCCAAAAAACAAAGGCTTATTCATTCATAACCATAATATGAAGCTGAGCTCAGATATCGAAAAAAAAAACTCTTTAATCCCTGTCCACGTGAATATCCCAACTGAGATGGGAAAGAAGGTTAGCTTTTAGTGGTATGTAGGCAAAGGACACAGGCCCAGTCCAATTATTCCAGCCATGAAGAATGAATACACTTTGGTTAAACCCATAAGTGATTATTTTTAGAGTTGAGCGAACACCTGGATGTTCAGGTTAGGCGGGTTCGGCCGAACTTCGCGGAAACCTTTGGGTTCGGTACCAGATGTTTGCAGAACAGTACTTCAGTTTGTCCCGGTTTGAGTTAAAGTGACACACACAGTTTCCAGATGTTTGCAGAACAGTAGTTCAGTTTGTCCAGGTTTGAGTTAAAGTGACACACATAGTTTCCAGATGTTTGCAGAACAGTACTTCAGTTAGTCCCGATTTTATTTAAAGTGACACACACAGTTTCCAGATGTTTGCAGAACAGTAGTTCAGTTAGTCCCGGTTTTATTTTAAGTGACACACACAGTTTCCAGATGTTTGCAGAACAGTGATATGGGTTCTTCCGGCTTGTTTATACTTTTTTGACACAGTTTGAAGATGATTTTAGAACAGTTATATGGCTCCTACCGTTAATTAATACTTTTCAGACCCAGTTTGAAGATGGTCCACATCCACCTCCATTTTTGATTTTTTTATGTTTTTATTTTTTTAAAAATGCTTTTAGTTATTTCCCTGTCCCCATTTCTTTGTAGGGCACTTGTCCCACCCTTACCCCCATTTCCTTCCTTTTGCAGGCCTCTAGGACTCTCCAGGACTTTTTACAGCCATTTTTGTGCCTAAAAGTCCGGGTCCCCATTAATTTCAATGGGGTTTGGGGTCCGGGACAAAGTTTGGCTTCTGTCCGGACCCAAACCCGGACTTTGTCCCGAAGTTCGGCCGAACCAGCAGAACCCGGACTTCCAGCAGTTCACTCAACTCTAATCTCTACCTAGTTATTATCACTGCAATCTGTCCCTCACAGCGCCGGCAGCATCCTCTCCCTACACTAACCTGAGAGCATGTGACATGCAGCACTGTGACTCCAGCCTCTTATAGAGGCTGTGTCACATGATGCACTGGCCAATCACAGCCATGCCATTAGTAGGCATGGCTGTGATGGCTTCTAGGGAAAACCAGTGAAACGCTTGTTGATTGGCTGCCCTGCAGCTATTCAACATGCGTGATAAAATACCAGAAGCCAGAACCCGACCCCGGATTTTTTCTCAAATGTTTGGTTTCGGAACACGGACACCCGAAAGTTCGCCACACACCTGAACGTTACAGTTCGGGTTCGCTGAACTCTAATTATTTTACTACTGCTTTTTCATTATATCGGGGCTTAAAAACACGCAATGGTATATTATACAAGTTGTAGCTGTTTTACCACCTGGGTGGGTAACCCATGTGCCAACATTCCAATATATATAAACAATTAGATATGTAACCCCCAAGTTACGTGGGACTTTTAAGGCAAAATAGAAACAGGCTATAAAAAAATCTGTAAAGTTTATTGATACAAATGCCTTAAAAGTTGAGTGTATATACTTTCCATTGAAAGGGTATTTATACAAACAAATTGTAAAAGTAATATTCAGGTAGAGAGTATTGAGGTAGGTAGCACTTCTCAATGACCGCCCGACATGTTTCAGAAGTATAATCCTTTCCTCAGGGGCATTGTGTATTGAAAAGTACACTCTTGTTAGGCCATGTGTGTGACCACCCCACAAGGAATGCAAACGCTGGAAGCCTCACCGCCAATGAAAGGCCACGCCCACCAAAGTCACCCCAAAGGTAGCAGGGGACAGGCTGGAAAAAGTTAGGCAGGAGTGGCTGCTGGTGCAAAACAGGAAAGACCCCACTGAGTTCGCCAAAAGGAGTCCGCATGCAATTCCTGCAGAGCAGGGAATCTGGGAACAACTGGTGCAGAGCTCCTTTTGGGGAACTCAATAGGGTCAATGGAGGCGCTTTCCTGTTTTGCACCAGCAGCCACCCCTTTTTCCATCCTGTCCCCCGCTAGTTCTCAAGACTCTCTACCTGAATATTGCTATTACAATTTGTTTGTATAAATACACTTTGAATGGAAAGAATATACACTCAACTTTTAAGGAATTTGTATCAATAAACTTTACAGATTTTTTATATCCTGTTTCTATGTTGCCTTAAAAGTCCCACGTAACTTGGGGATCTAATTGTTTAATGGTATATTATAAGAGGGGAGGCCAATAAGTTCTTACCCTCACCAAGATCCAAATGTACTAGGGATCTGAAATTTAATTCACTGATTCTTCCTTCTCTACATAACCCCCTCCTATGGTTACACACTTCTCACATCTATGGAACAGACCTTTAATACCTTTTGTGTAGAAGTATGCAGATTTGGAGGAAAACCAGCTATCAACTTCAGTAATGACTGCCTCATCATTGTGGAAATGTCTTCCCCGTAAATGTTTCTTCAGATTTGGAAACAGGAAGAAGTCCGAAGGTGCCAGGTCAGGTTAGTAAGGTGAACGGGACAGAGATTCATAGCCATGATCGCAAACAAAAGTGACAGTTGGTACAGATCCAAAATGCTTTGTGCACATTCAAAACAAGTTATCAACTTCAGTAATGACTACCTCATGATTATGGAAATGTCTTCACCATAAAAATGTTTCTTCAGATTTGGAAACAGGAAGAAGTCCTAAGGTGCCTGATCAGGTGAGTAAGGTGGATGGGGCAGAGATTCATAGCCATGATCGCAAACAAAAGTGACAGTTGGTACAGGTCCAAAATGCTTTGCGCACATTCAAAACCAGCTATCAACTTCAGTAAAGACTGCCTCATTATTGTGGAAACGTCTTCACCATAAAAATGTTTCTTCAGATTTGGAAACAGGGAGAAGTCCGAAGGTGCCAGGTCAGGCGAGTAAGGTGGACGGGGCAGAGATTCATAGCCATGATCGCGAACAAAAATGGCAGTTGGTACAGGTCCAAAAGGCTTTGTGCACATTCAAAACCAGCTATCAACTTCAGTAATGCCTGCCTCATCATTGTGGAAACGGCTTCAACGTAAAAATGTTTCTTCAGATTTGGAAACAGGGAGAAGCCCGAAGGTGCCTGGTCAGGTGAGTAAGGTGGACGGGGCAAAGATTCATAGACACGATCGCAAACAAAAGTGACAGTTGGTACAGGTCCAAAATGCTTTGTGCACATTCAAAACCAGCTATCAACTTCAGTAATGCCTGCCTCATCATTGTGGAAACGTCTTCACCGTAAATGTTTCTTCAGCTTTGGAAACAGGAAGAAGTCCGAAGGTGCCAAGTCAGGTGAGTAAGGTGGACAGGGCAGAGATTCATAGCCATGATCGCGAACAAAAGTGACAGTTGGTACAGGTCCAAAATGCTTTGTGCACATTCCAATCTTTGCTGTTGGTGGAAATGTGTCAGTAACCTGGGAACCCAACATGCAGCCACTTTGCTCATATTTAAGATGTTATGTAATATGTTGTAAACTGACCCCCTACTAATGTTCACGTCCCTAGCTAAAAAATGAATAGTCACATGCAGTGGTGGCTGGTGCTCCATCGGTCAGGGGGGGCGGCAGATGGACCTGACCCCCCCATTGCTCCAGCCCGCCACCACCCGCCAATCACCCCGCCCGGTCGCCGGCTCTCTTACCCTGTGTTGGAGATAATAGGGGGCTTTGTGCAGGCTCCGTTTTCCCAGGGATGCCAGGTGAGTTTGGTGGCGGGGGGGGGGGTCAATGTTGGTGTGGATCCATGATGTGTCTGCGGTGTCATAGGGGCAATTGGTGTGTGCTCCTCTCTTCTGCAGCCACAGGAGGAGCTAACAGCACTCTGCATGGAGGAGCCGGTGGATCGGACTTGGCAGCTAGTGGGTCAGTCACTCGGCCATCAGCCATGCGTCTCCTCCCTCCTCATCCAATGGAATTGCTTCTCTTTTCAGCCAATCGGGAAACAGGTTTCATGACCAGCTTCCTGATTGGCTGGGAGGAGAATCAGTGTAACAATAGCATATATTCATTCACTATTTGCACACAACTGGGTGGGCTTCGGGTGCAGTGCTGTGTGCGCCCAGCCCACCCTTTTCTGAAGCCTATTAGAGCCTCTGGCCATACACAGCTGACATCTCTTCATGGATTATTTGGGCAGACTTCCCTTGAAGATGGAGGAACCTAATCACAGCTTGATATTCAACTTTGTCCGACATGACACCTACTCCATTTCACTTGGCTCTAACTATAATTCACCACAACCAAAAAAATGGCATGCATATTACTAAGATATCCACATATAAACCTGCAAAATTTCAGATCCCTAGCACATCTAGATTATGGTAAGGGTAAGAACTTATTGGCCTCCACTTATAGAGGCCCCTTTGGGTATTTTAATGGTATATTATAGGGACCACTTACATTTTTAATGGTACTGTATATTAAAGGGACCCCTTGTGTTTGATCTTCAATTGAATCCAATAAGCATGACAGATACAATCAAGAATATATTTCAGTAATGCATTGGTAGAAAAAAAAAATAAGTAAAAAAAGAGAAACTACTAAAAAAATATAGATTTGATGCAGAATTCCACCTGTTTTTTTTTTTCTTTACTTGGGATCAATCCAATGCCCATCCTCCTCTACACTATATTACCAAAAGTATTGGGACATCTGCCTTTACATGCACATGAACTTTAATGACATCCCAATCTTAGTCTGTAAGGTTCAATATTGAGTTGTCAAACCCTTTGCAGCTATAACAGTTTCAACTCTTCTGGTTTAGGAGTGTGTCTATGGGAATGTTTGGCCATTCTTCCAGAAGCGCATTTGTGAGATCAGGCACCGATTTGGACGAGAAGGCCTGGCTCACAGTCTCCGCTCTACTTCATCCCAAAGGTGTTCTATCGGGTTGAGGTCAGTACTCTGTGCAGGTCAGTCAAGTTGCTCCACCCCAAACTCGCTCATCCTTGTCTTTATGGACCTTGCTTTGTGCGCTGGTGCGCAGTCATGTTGCCAGAAGCAATCAGCCAGGAAACTGTCAGAAGGATTGGGCAGCCAGATGACACAGAGCGGGGATCTCCCACTGAGATGCGGCTCCTATATGAATAGTCGACCACTGTCAAACAAAGTCCTGTCTCCTGGATCGGCATTGGACTAGTGTGCTGTCTCTTAGAGTAGCCGGTCTAGGAAGCGGGACTTGTCTCAGCGGGAAATCCCCGCTCTGTGTCATCCGGCCGGCAGATCCTCCTGATTACTCCCTGATGATAGGCTGCATTGATGGGCAATTGTATGCTGCACTGATGGCCATTGATATGGTTCAGGTATGGGCAATGATAGGCTGCAATGATAGGCAATGATACGCTGTACTGATGGTCAATGGTATGCTGCACTGATGGGCAATGATACGCTGTACTGATGGTCAATGGTATGCTGCACTGATGGGCAATGATATGCTGCACTGATGGGTAATGATAGGCTGCAGCTATGGGCAATGATAAACTGCACTGATGGGCAATGATACGCTGTACTGATGGGCAATGGTATGCTGCACTGATGGGCACTGATGGGGCTGCACTGATGGCCACTGATAGGATAAACTGATGAGCACTGATATGCTGCAATAATGAGCAATGATAGGCTGCACTGATGGGTAATGATAGGATTCACTGATTGGCAATGATACGCTGCACTGATGGCCAATGGTATGCTGCACTGATGGCCAATGGTATGTTGCACTGATGGGTAATGATAGGCTGCACTGATGGGTAATGATAGGCTGCACTGATGGCCAATGGTTTGCTTCACCGATGGCCAATTATATGCTGTACTGATGGGTAATGATAGGCTGCACTGATGGCCAATGGTATGTTGCACTGATGGCCAATGATATGCTGCACTGATGGGTAATGATAGGCAGCACTGATGGGTAATGATAGGCTGCAATGATGGGTAATGATACTCTGCACTGATGGGCAATGATATGCTGCAATTATGGGCAATGATATGCTGTGCTGATGAGCAAGGATACACTGCACTGTTGGGCAATGGTATGCTTCACTAAGGGGCACTGATACGCAATGATAGGATGCACTGATGGGCACTGATGGGGCTGCACTGATGGCCACTGATAGGATAAACTGATGAGCACTGATATGCTCCACTGATGGGTAATGATAGGCTGCACTGATAGACAATGGTATGCTGCACTGATGGCCAATGATATGCTGCAGCTATGGGCAATGATAGGCTGCACTGATGGGCAATGATACGTTGCACTGATGGGCAATGATATGCTGCATTGATGGGCACTGATGGGGCTGCACTGATGGCTACTGATAGGATAAACTGATGAGCACTGAAATGTTGCAATAATGGGCAATGATAGCCTGCACTGATGGGTAATGAAAGGATTCACTGATAGGCAATGATACGCTGCACTGATGGCCAATGGTATGCTGCACTGATGGCCAATGGTATGTTGCACTGATGGGTAATGATAGGCTGCACTGATGGCCAATGATATGCTGCACTGATGGGTAATGATAGGCTGCACTGATGGGTAATGATAGGCTGCAATGATGGGCAATGATACGCTGCACTGATGGGCAATGATATGCTGCAATGATGGGCAATGATACGCTGCACTGATGGGCAATGATATGCTGCAATGATGGGCAATGATATGCTGCACTGATGGGCAATGATATGCTGCAATGATGGGCAATGATATGCTGCACTGATGAGCAAGGATACACTGCACTGTTGGATACACTGCACTGCACTAAGGGGCACTGATAGGTTGCACTGATACGCAATAATAGGATGCACTGATGGGCACTGATGGGGCTGCACTGATGAGCACTGATATGCTGTACTGATGGATAATGATAGGCTGCACTGATGGGTAATGATAGGCTGCACTGATGGGTAATGATAGGCTGCAATGATGGGCAATGATACACTGCACTGATGGGCAATGATATGCTGCAATGATGGGCAATGATATGCTGCGCTGATGAGCAAGGATACACTGCACTGTTGGATACACTGCACTGCACTAAGGGGCACTGATAGGTTGCACTGATACGCAATGATAGGATACACTGATGGGCACTGATGGGGCTGCACTGATGGCCACTGATAGGATAAACTGATGAGCACTGATATGCTGCACTGATGGGTAATGATAGGCTGCAATGATGGGCAACGATACGCTGCACTGATGGGCAATAATATTCTGCAATGATGGCCAATGATATGCTGCAGCTATGGACAATGATAAGCTGCACTGATGGGCAATGATAGGCTGCACTGATGGGCACTAATGGGGCTGCAATGATGGCCACTGATAGGATAAACTGATGAGCACTGATATGCTGCAATGATGGGCAACGATAGGCTGTACTGATGGGCAATGATAGGCTGCACTGATGGACAATGATAGGCTGCACCAATGGCCACTGATGGGGCTGCACTGATGGCCACTGATAGGATAAACTGATGAGCACGGATATGCTGCACTGATGGGTAATGATAGGCTGCACTGATGGGTAATGATAGGCTGCACTGATGGGCAATGATACGCTGCACTGATGGGCAATGATACACTGCACTGTTGGGCAATGGTATCCGGCACTGATGGGCACTGATAGGCTGCACTGATGGGAAATGATAGGCTGCACTGATGGGCACTAATGGGGCTGCACTGATGGCCACTGATAGGATAAACTGATGAGCACTGATATGCTGCAATGATGGGCAATGATAGGCTGTACTGATGGGCAATGATAGGCTGTACTGATGGGCAATGAAAGGCTGCACTGATGGACAATGATAGGCTGCACCAATGGCCACTGATGAGGCGGCACTGATGGCCACAGATGAAGCTGCACTGATGGACGCTGATGAGGCTGCACTGATAGGACTATACTTGGGGCACTGATTGGCTGCACTGATGGACAATGATAGGCTGCACCAATGGCCACTGATGAGGCGGCACTGATGGCCACAGATGAGGCTGCACTGATGGACGCTGATGAGGCTGCACTGATAGGACTGTACTGGGGGCACTGATTGGCTGCACTGATGGGCACTGATTGGCTGCACTGATGGGCACTGATATGCTTTATGTTAATATTGTTAAAGTTGTTGTTAATATTTGTTGTTGAAGCTTAATTCTGCATAAAACATTTAACAGTGTCATTTCATGAGATAATTTACAAGGGCGTATTTAGGGGCGGACTTAGGGGTAGGGCAGGGTAGGGGTTAAAAACAGATTAGAAATTGCTAATCACACAATGGCAGCTTGATCCTTCTATTAAGCTTTTGCATCAGGTTTCTCAAACCTTTGCATGCCAATGCTTTATATGATGACTAAGCCCCTCTCCTTCATGACATTGTCAGTGTGGGTGACCTTAAAATGATGCCCCCATCATGGATGGATGTATATAGCCCATTGAATGGTACTGAACAGTGTATGCACCAGTTTTTGGCGAGGGGGCAAGACCTCTGGGAGTTCAGCATAGAGAGTACACATCTGGTATGTCAGTGTAATTGGCATGACCGTAATCTGAAACACCTTAGTAGTGGCCCACTGCCATAAAGACCAGAGCTCTACGGCTCTAAAAAGTGTGAAGGAGGCTGCCTCTATCTTGACAGCCCCAGAAGCATGTTTCAGGTACTAAGGGGAAAAACCTGTGGAGTTTATCAGGGGTGTAGTACCAGCAGGTATGAAGCTTAACCACGACCTCTTTGATGGCAATGGAGCACGCGCATTTATGCATGTTGGAGACCATATCTAGCGGACCCCTTGTGTTGTACAGTGCCTTGAAAAAGTATTCATACCCTTTGAAATTTTCCACATTTTCTCATGTTACAACCAAAAACGTAAATGTATTTTATTGGGGTTTTATGTGATAGACCAACACAAAGTGGCTCATAATTGTGAAGTGGAAGGAAAATTATAAATGGTTTACAAATAAATATGTGAAAAGTGTGGGGGGGCATTTGTATGGCGCCCCTCTGAGTCAATACTTTGTAGAACCGCCTTTCCCTGCAATTACAGCTGCAAGTCTTTTTGGGGAAGTCTCTACCAGCTTTGCACATCTAGAGAGGACATTTTTGCCCATTCTTCTTTGCAAAATATCTCAAGCTCTGTCAGATTGGATGGAGAGCATCTGTGAAAAGCAATTTTCATGACTTGCCACAGATTCCCAATTGGATTTAGGTCTGGACTTTAAATGAGCCATTCTAACACATGAATATGCTTTGATCTAAACCATTCCATTGTAGCTCTGGCTGTATGTTTAGGGTCGTTGTCCTGCTGGAAGGCGAACCTCCACTCCAGTCTCAAGTATTTTGCAGACTCTAACAGGTTTGTTTTCTAAGATTGCCCTGTATTTAGCTCCATCCATCTTCCCATCAACTCTGACCAGCTTCCCTGTCCCTGCTGAATAAAAGCATCCCCACAACATGATGCTGCCACCACCATGTTTCACAGTGGGGATGGTGTGTTCAGGGTGATGTGCAGTGTTAGTTTTCCACCACACATAGCATTTTGCTTTTAGGTCAAAAGGTTCCATTTTGGTCTCATCTGACCAGAGCACCTTCTTCCACATGTTTGCTGTGTCCCCCACATGGCTTCTAGCAAACTGCAAATGGGACTTTGTACAATGGCTTTCTTCTTGCTATTCTTCCATAAAGGGCAGATTTGTGGAGCGCGCAACTAATATTTGACCTGTGGACAGATTCTCCCACCTGAGCTGTGGATCTCTGCAGCTCCTCCAGAGTTACCATGGGCCTCTTGGCTGCTTCTCTGATGAATGCTCTCCTTGCCTGGCCTGTCAGTGGACAGCCATGTCTTGGTAGGTTTGCAATTGTGCCATACTCTTTCCATTTTCGGATGTTGGATTGAACAGAGCTCCATTGGATTTTCAAAGTTTGGGATATTTTTTTATAACCTCACCCTGCTTTAAACTTCTCCACAATTTTATCCCTGACCTGTCTGGTGTGTTCCTTGACCTTCATGATGCTGTTTGTTCACTAAGGTTCTCTAACAAACCTCTGAGGGCTTCACAGAACAGCTGTATTTATACTGAGATTAAATTACACACAGGTGGACTCTATTTAATAATTGGGTGATTTATGAAAGCAATTGGTTCCACTAGATTTTAGTTAGGGGTATCGGAGTAAAGGTGGCTGAATACAAATGCCCCCCAACACTTTTCACATATTTATTTTCAAACAATTTAGAAATCCATTTATCATTTTCCTTCCACTTCACAATTATGTGCCACTTTGTGTTGGTCTATCACATAAAATCCCAATAAAATACATTTACGTTTTTGGTTGTAACGTGACAAAATGGGGAAAATTTTAAGGGGTATGAATGCTTTTTGAAGGCATTGTATAATATTATTATTATTATACAGGACTTATATAGCGCCAACAGTTTGTGCAGCGCTATACAATAAAGAAGGGACACAGTACAATTACAATACAGTTCAATACAAAAAAAATAGGAGGGCCCTGCTCGTGGGGCTTACAATCTAAAGGGAGGGGGAGGTGGTACAAAAGGTAATGGCTGCAGGGGATGATCTGATAGAGGTGGCTCTAGCACAGGTCTTGGGTGGACATTGGGTAGGCTTCCCTGAATAAGTGAGTTTTCAAGGATCGCCTAAAGGCGGACAGGGTGGGGGCTGACCAGACATTCTGGGGCAGGGAGTTCCAGAGGATGGGAGAGGCTCTGGAGAAGTCATGTAGGTGAGTATGGGAGGAGGTAACAAGGGAGCTAGAGAGCAGGAGGTCCTGGGAGGAGCGGAGAGGACGATTGGGGTGATATCTGCAGATGAGATTGGTGATGTAGCTGGGGGCAGTGTGGTGGATGGCCTTGTATGTTGTGGTTAGTATTTTGAATGTTATATGGTGGGTTAAGGGAAGCCAGTGAAGCGATTGGCAGAGCAGGGCAGCAGTCGTGGATTGGTTAGTAAGGTGTGTAAGTCTAGCAGCAGCATTCATGATAGACTGAAGGGGGGATAGCCTGTGTAAATGTAAGCCAATAAGGAGGGAGTTGCAGTAGTCAAGGCGGGAAATAAACAAGGAGTGAATAAATTGTTTTGTGGTGTTGTTGATCAGGAAGGGGCAAATTCTAGAGATGTTGGGGAGGTTAAGGCGGCAAGATTTAGCCAGTGATTGAATGTGGGGGCTGAAAGAGAGGTCGGAGTCTAGGATTACACCCAGCACCCTGGCATATGTGGAAGGACCAATGGTTGTGCCGTTGATCTCAATGGTACGAGGAGGGGTCCGGGGAGGAGGAAATATTACAAGCTCAGTTTTAGAGAGATTGAGTTTGAAAAAGTGGAGTGACATCCATTCCGATATGTCATTCAGTAAGTTTGTGATGCGTGAGGAGATTGAGGTGCAGAGTTGAGGAGTCATGAGATAGATCTGGGTGTCCTCAGCATAGAGGTGGTAATTGAAGCCATGGGACGTTATCAACTGGCCCAGGGAAGAAATATAGAGGGAGAATAGGAGGGGCCCAAGGACAGAGCCTTGTTGTATGTGACACTGAAGGTGCACTGAGATAGGTAGGAGGAGAACCAGGAAAGAACAGAGTCACAGAATCCAAGGGAGTGGAGTTTATTGAGGAGGAACGGGTGGTCAACTGTGTCAAAGGCAGCAGAGAGGTCTAACAGTTTGAGTATGGACTATGGAGTACTGGCCATTGGTTTTAGCAGTTAGTAGGTCGTTTTTGTAGCTTTTGTAACCTCTTCATCTTCAATATGATACTAGCATGCAACAAAAAAAGGGACATCTTTGGCTTTATAATGGTATATTGTAGGGACCAGTGGGTGTGATGTAACGCGTAGGGCATCCCGGACGGGAAGCAATGTCTTGGAGATCTGAATATGATGAGGCAAATAGGCATTGTTACTGCTTTGCTGATGTCAGAGTTACTCCTTTAATAAAATTATTTTTATAATACTACACTATGTGAGGTTACTTTGTTTTTACCCTAACATTTGGATAAGCACACGTGGGGGAGTCTTAAAGGGAACAACACCAGAGGATATCTAAATCAACTGAAATGGACTACAAGTGGGTGAGCATTGCTGGAGGATGTTTTCTATATGTAAACAAATGCGTATTTGATTACTCATTAAAGCAGAGTTCCACCCAGATTTTTTTTTTTTTGGCATCCACTCTTTTAATACTAAATAGATGTAACATTTTGTTTCCTTACTTTCAAACCGCCTAGTAATTCCATGTATTTTTTACTAACAATTTCATTTCTCTCACTGCTGGACTTTTCCATTTTAGGTGAGGGCCTCTGAAGCCCATCTGTAGTCTCCTGGCATCCCTTCCTGAAAGAAGTGCATGGTGGATAACCATCATGCCCTCCTCGATCTCGGTCCGCCTTAAATTGCGTCATTTGCTGTCTGGAAATAACACAATTTTACAGTAGAGGGAAGCCCACTGACTCCTGGGAAATGATGAGTAACATCTCCCAGGAGGCCAGGTGAAGCAGGAAGTGAGGAGAAGCGCCTAGGACCAAAAAAGGGGCACATTACAGAGACTACCTAGCAACAAGAGACTTAGGATGAGTATAATTTTTTTTTCCTTCAAAGGTAAGTCTATATAGGCAAAGGACTTGAATGATGTAAAGAAAAAATTCTGGGTGGAACTCCGCTGTGAGCACTGAGGTGTCACGTTCGGGTGGAAGTACACCATTTGTTTATATGTTGTCACACTGAAGCTGCCTGAACTGAAGAAAGAAAATTGGGCACTTTATTTATAATTTGATAAGGATTATTATGCACTTTTAGCACCCGTGCACTTTACTCTAATTGGACTTATTTAATGCACTGTGAATTTATTTGATGATTTGATATATTTTTATCACAGATCATTTGAGGATATTTTTTCACATTATTAGTTTGTATTTTTTGGTTTGCACAACACTTATTCATTTTTACTATATTGTAGGGACCCATTGGATTTTATTGGCAGCTATTTTTTGCTTGCGGTTGATGGCTTTTCATAAGTCTCTGGGTTGATGGGTGCAACACGTGAATGCGTTGTAAATACTATAAATCCGTGGAATGTATATTTACTTTATGAATCATGAAACTATTTTGACATATTTATTGCTCATGTGACAGATCGTATGTCTTCCTGTTGAAGCATACCATAAAATGTGTTAAAGAATCATATACCATCTGTATACAACCTGTACCCATACTAAAGGTTATGTGTAACCTAACCTATTGCTGTAATGCAATGCATATACACTATATTACCAAAAGTATTGGGGCGCCTGCCTTTACAAGCACATGAACTTTAATGGGATCCCAGTCTTAGTCCGTAGGATTCAATATTGAGTTGGCCCACTCTTTGCAGCTATAACAGCTTCAACTCTTCTGGGAAGGCGGTCCACAAGGTTTAGGAGTGTCTATGGGAATGTTTGACCATTCTTCCAGAAGAGCATTTGTGAGGTCAGGCACTGATGTTGGACGAGAAGCCCTGGCTTGCAGTCTCCGCTCTAATTCATCCCAAAGGCGTTCTATCATGTTGAGGTCAGGTCCAGTCAAGTTCCTCCATCCCAAACTCGTTCATCCATGTCTTTATGGACAGGGTGAAGCGGGAGAGAGGCTAATCCCAGAGCTCGTAGGCCACAACTCTGAATGATGGGAGTGGCCAAATTGCACCAACAGTTGAAGGGGCTATGGTTAAGTAAAAGATGAGACTACTCTACTCTAGGTGAAGACTCCGGATGACGCGTTGCTTCCGCTGATGTGAGAGAATCCATACAAGCCTGGCTGTGTATGTGGTAATGTGTATGTGCTAATGCACCCAGCACTCAGTAGCACATCCCATATTAAATCAATGAAAGATAGGGCACTTAGCTTTCACATCCTGGACAAGCCCATATTATATGGGATGGGTGGCAACCCCACTCAATCCTCCCAGCAGCTGCTTGACTAAGATTTAATGTAAATTGCCCCCTGTATTCTAAAGTCTCTTGTACAGCTATACAAATGGCATGTCCTTACTTGGTGCCATGGGGATCATGTTGGGTTGGTGGCGCTAATACTGTTGGCTCTCCTTATATTGCCCTGGAGAGAGTCGTAAAGCAGAAAGCTTCTGGAATAGCGACTGTTGAGCAAGTTATGGGTATTACCCTATGGGTTTGATTTATTAAAGGCAAATAGCCTGTTCGCTTTGCAAGAGATGTTGCACTTTGCATGGGAATTTGTCCTAGAGCTTATTGAATGTGGAAAACTTTCACTTTGCAAAGAATACACAACCACGTGCAAGGAAAAAAAAAATAATTCACATTTTTTCATGCACACGATTGGGTGATGGAAGTCAACAGAGCTTCACCTCATTCCCTAATTTCCTCAACTCTGGGGCAAGGTCACATGCTCCCCATATCCTGGACATACTTACCAGTTTATTACTTTACATGCTTGGACCTTACTTTTAAATATGGTGCTCTCTTCATTCCATACCCTATAAAACAGAAAATGTTACTTAAAGGAGAAGTAAAGCCAAAGCTTGTTTGGCTGTACTTCTCCTGGAAATCACAGGAGAGCAGTTCGTTCTGTGACCCGTTTTCAGCAGACAGTGGGCTGAAGCCCCCATGTTGGCTGATGTCACAGAGCCGATCCAGGTTTTGGGAAGATCACGGCCATATGGTCAGGATTCACCAACATGCTTGGACCGACCCCCGGCTCAGCCTCCCAGCGAGCTGTTGAGAGCCTGAGTCAGGCTCTACTGCCCACTCCACAGCCCAGTGCTCCAGAAAACATGGGGGGTAAGGGCAGACCAGAGAGCTCACCGCACAGTCACCAGCTCTCTGCTCACGGAGCCTTGATAACTGAGCCATCGGCAGTGTTTGATCGCTCGGTTCTCAGTGTTAGAGCCGACGGGAGACAGATGCAGCATCCGACCACTGCTGTATCCACCTAGGTAAGTATGACTACAAAAAAATTATTATTCTCATACTTCTCTTCTAATTCAGTTTTAGTATTCAAAGCAAACTCCCCCATCCACCCATGTCTCCATTCTTCATTTTATTAAGAAATCACTATAAAATACACCCCCCCCCCCTCCACCTAGCATGTCTAGCTGCGGCCAACTTGAGTAAGGGCGGATGATTCATATAGCATTTACTTCTTAAAATTCATCTGCCCTTAGCTCAGGCATGCAGGCAGGAGGGTGTGCTTAGCTGAGCAAGCCCCTCCTTCCCTCCTCGAGATGAAAGACAAAAAAATGCCAATGAAGACTCCTAGGACATATGACATCATTTTGGCCTAGGCCAAAGATCAGGAAGCAAATGAAAAAATGTAAAAAAAAAAAAAAATGTAATACAAGTAAATATAATATACCTTCCTATCTTTTTACTAATGCTAGAAGCATAGGGGATTAAACATAGTTCATGTGGATTGATAGAGTTATAAAAATAATACGTACAGTACATACATATGTAGTGCCTACTTCCCCCACTAACAGCATGACCAGCCAGGCATGCTGCATTTTCAGCATTCTTCCTTTGGCTCAAGAATCAGTCTGGGTGTTTCTTTTTGGGTGTTTATTTGTAAAAGGAACTTGGATAGGGATGGGCCTCATGGGATACCCTGGAAATGTGGAAATGCAATATTTTAGGACTGCTGGGCTTCTAGCTGCTCTGTACTGAGATGCAAGCTGTAGTGCATAACTCTGGCTGCACTGAACACACGCTCCTGGCTGTCTTGCACAATTTCTGGCTGCACTGCACTGGCTTGTGTGATAAATCACCCACAGTCACATTTCCCTTTTCTGTATAGCAGGATCAATTACTTATTAAGTCCTGTAATGGTCGGATTTCCTCCCACCAACTCTCTTCTGGCTCTGCTCAGTCTCTAGACAAGGCTCTCTTTGTTAGGCCCCTCAGCTAAGCCTAGCTGGGATCCAGAGAAAAACTGCACACTGCTCAGGCTTAATAGGTGGATCTGCAGATGATCATGGGTGCCTGCCTCGGCCCACCGCCGGGTGTCAACCAAGAAAATGAACAAATTGGCTGCACTCCATGGATGAATTCTTGAGCTTGCAATGTATTGTATGAACAGGCACATACAGGTACAGATAGACTAGCTGGGACCTTGATGTCTTCAAAGGTCCCTCAGCTTCCTCTCCATTTTTCTCTCTCTCTCTCTCTGCTTCAGGGGCAGAGCCCCCTGCACAAGGGTCTCCTCCAGAAGGAATGGACCCAGGAACTTTTTTTTTTCTAATGACCTGGTCTTTCTTTCACAGAAGTTCTCCTGATGAAGCGAGCACTGACTCACGAAATGCATAGAGAGATTTGTGCAAGAGCCTATTTGCTATGAATTATCTGTGATGCTGAAAAATTTATGTAATGGTCTATATATAAATATAGTTTCAGTTTTTCTTTTTTAATAAATCTGCAAAAATGTCAACAATTCTGAGTTTTTCTGCCAATATGGGGTGCTGTGTGTACATTAATGAGGAAAATAAATTAAATTAAATGATTTTAGCAAATGGCTGCAATATAACAAAGAGTGAAACTTTTAAGGGGGTCTGAATACTTTCCATACCCACTGTATATATATATATATATATATATATATATATATATATATATATATATATATACTATTGCTTTATGCGTGTCTATCTAATAATTACTTTTATACCAATTGTACATTTTTAAGATGTCTATTTTGAATAAAATTTAATTTTTTTTATTATATTTAAATATGTCTCACAAAGTCTCCTGGGCAATTCTGTTGTTTTTGTACCCTGCTGCTAGACCTCAGCATATTTATAGGCTCCCATCCACTTTCTGGGCACACAACCCCAGGGATTGGCCGGAGCCCCATAAATATTCAGATGGCCTGCTCTAGAAGCCAGGGAGTAGCAGAACAGCAGCACTACACTATACCTCCCCATAAAAAAGAGTCCCTGTCCTCATAGGTCGATGCACAAAAATACTCCAGGTCTCAGGAGCATGGGAATCCCATGAAAAAAGGGAGAAATGGGAGGGGAGAAGGGAATTACCAATAACAAAACATGTTGCACTCTATAGGGCAACAAAGGCACTTCAGCAACTGCAACAGCAACTATAAAATACTTGAACCACCAGATATAAATGCATACATACATAAATAAATAAATAGGGTGTCAAATAAATGTGTATATAAACTCTGTAATATAAATTGGGTGACCAGCTCCAAATTCACCAGAGCCAGCCTCAAAGACAGCAGCCTGGGAGACACTGAACGACCCTAAGTAGTCATCCCCTGCTCCACTGTTTACAGAGGAGCTAACTAAATTTACCTAGCAGTAGACATGTGCAATTCGTTTAGTTCCGAATTCATTTTTTAACGAATTTCGACAAATTTGTTAATTCCGAAATATCCTAATTAACAAAAAAACAGTTTATCGTTTTTTTTCCCGAATATTCATAAATTCGAATATTCGAAAATTCGTAAATTTGTAAATTTGAAAATTCGGAAATTTGAAATTCAAAAATCCGCAAAACCTGACAACTCAAAATCTGAAATAATAACTTACTAATAATAACTTAACTATTAAATTATAGGTATTGGAAATTCTTTTCAAATTTGGCTGTTAGTGAACATAATGAATACAAATTTATCCGAAGTACGAATTATTCAAAATAATGAATGCCGTAGCGAAACCAATGGAATGTAACAGATTAATAATAACAAATAACAATAATAATAATAAAAAGGTTTTATTATTATTATTATTTATTATTAATTTGTTCCGCTCCATTTGTTTGGATGCAGCATTCGTTATTTCGGATAATTTGTAACTTCGGATAAATTCATATTCGTTACATTCACTAACAGCCAAATTTGAAAGGAAATTCCAATACCTATAACTTAATAGTTAGTTATTATTAGTTAGTTAGTTATCATTTAGGATTTCCGGATTCTTGTTCTTTCGGGTTTTCTTCTTATTTTCGGATTTTCTGTTTTTTGGATTTTCAAATTTACGAATTTACAAATTGCGATCATAACGAATGACCTGAAAAGCTAAAAAAAAAAAACACGAATGAAATGAAAATGAACACATTTTTTGGCAGTGCACATGTCTACAGGCAGTCCCCGGGATACAAACAAGATAGGGATTGTAGGTTTGTTCTTAAGTTGAATTTGTTTGTAAGTGGGAACAGGTACATTTTTTAAGTGTAGCTTCAGCCAAAAAACAATTTTTAAGCTTTTTGGATAGCATAGGGAAGGGGTAACACCCCTGTAATGTTTGTTTTGCTGTCTAGGTTTCTGATCAGAAGATTTCACTTCACTTCCACTCCCAATGATAATTGGATTTTGAAAATGTTGGGTTGTTGTGGAAACAAGGATTAGTGATAAAGCTTCAGTGGAGACCCCTTTTTCCCATAATAACTCTAAGACCCCTTTCACACTGGGGCGCTTTACAGGCGCAATTGCGCTAAAAATAGCGTCTGTAAAGCGTCTCCCCATTCAACCCAGTGTGTCCTGGGGCGGCTCAGGGTGGTGCGCTTGCGGGAGGAAAATTAAACTCCTGCAAGCTTGATTTTTCAGGAATGTGGGGAGCGGTGTTTACACCGTTCCTCCACCTGCCCTGCCATTGGATTGAAAGGACACTGCTCCCTGTACACCGCTCCGGGGCCGGAACTTTTAACCCCTTGTGGGGGGTTTAAAATTGCTGTGCTGATGCCCAAATAGCGGCGCCATAGTGCCGCTATTACAGCGGTAGATGGCCGCTAAATTAGCGTCAGTTTACCGCTGACAATCAGGCGGTCCCAGCGTGAAAGGGGCCTTACAGCAGTGAATTGCCCTTCCTAGGGGGAGATTTCCTCTCATTTCCTGTTGTCTACCTCCGTTTGTAAGTAGGAGTCGTTTGTAACTAGGGGACCGTCTGTACCTAGTAGCCTACTCTGAACTAGGAGGGTGCTACACAATGCTGTATCTTGGCCTAGGCCAACAAGGCCCAGGCCTAGGGCTGCACTTTGCAGGGGGGCAGCACAAAAAGAGTCTCTGCCGGCTTGCGCTCTTAGTGTAGCGCCAGTCTTATGGGGCAGACTAGGCCGGGAGCCAAATCAGTCTGGCACCCCCAGGGGGGACAGCCCATACATATGTAGGGGACCCGGGCGTCCCGAGGGGCCCAGACGACAGACCCCAACCAATGAGTTGTTGTGCTACCCCATAGCCAAACAGGAAGTGTGAGAGATTCTCTGCAAATTAAGGGAATCCATTGCCCCATTGCCCCCCCCCCCCCCAAAGTCCTAAGAACTAGTGTCCCCACTGGAAAATTTCAAGGTGGGTCCTAAATAGGAAGGGGTGTGGCCTTGACTGGAAGGGGTGGCTCATTTTTAAATTAGGGGGTGCATGAGTTTAGTCAGGCCTAGGGCAGCACAAAACCTAAATACACTGCTGGTGCTACATCGACATGCATAGATACACACTGTACATAAACACATAATTAAATATTTTTCTTGGCAAATGCTTATCACGTTTTCACTTGAAAAATTAACCGATGACGAAGCCCCAAACCAGTATTTTTGAATTTCGCTGTTTTTTTTTTTATTGCTACATAACTAATGTAATTTCTTTTCCAGAAATATGAAGTGTACAGCATACATACTTTAGCTATAAAGAGAAAACTATAAAGCTTCTAGAAGCATATAACAACCCATTAAACAAGTCTTACTTACTGTTTATTGACTACAATGTAGCCAAGTTACACCGATCAGCGGGAAATGTGTTTTTTTTTTCCCCCGATGTTTTGTAATTGGGAATAAAGGGGGTTTTATGCTTTGTCACGGTGATTGGAAAATAGCTTTAATAAAGACTTTGAAGAGTTAGAGATATTCTTTTTTTTCTAGTATTTTTCCATTGCTGGCAGATTCCAAGCTTGAATGATCTAAGCCTCTTCTCAAGTAGCTGACATATCTTTGCATTGTGTGTTCTGTGGGGTATAGAATCCACAAAGAGCTGTCTATAAATAATAAAGGTTTTCTGCTTCACCTGGACCTCAAAAAAATATCCAAGTGAGATTGCTCTGCGCGATAGATGTTGTACCGGTCTGTGGTCAACGTTGGACTTTTGTTTGAGGAGGAAGGGGCCAAAACCAACAAACAAAAAAATAAGAGCCTGGTGGTATGTTTGTGTTTGCTTTGATAAAGTGTTGCAGTCGTTTTTGCCATTTTCATTTGATGCCGAAATAGATTTGACAAGTAAAGTCAATTGTATCAGAAAAAAATATATCCCTCTTGAAAAAGTAAGGCCCAGTAGGTTACAATGTTCTTCAATGTTCTTCTGCCATTTGCATGTCTCTGATCCCTTGTGGGCT
The DNA here is from genome assembly GCA_018402905.1 of Glandirana rugosa. Lineage (NCBI taxonomy): Eukaryota > Metazoa > Chordata > Amphibia > Anura > Ranidae > Glandirana > Glandirana rugosa. The sequence continues at coordinate 352,511 of BLSH010354784.1, read as the reverse complement.
GCATGACCTCATCTTCCATGCTTGGGACCTCCTTAGGACATGTTGTAATATTTTAACTCTTTATCAGGTCTATTCAGGGCCGGATTAACATAGGGGCTATTGGAGCTGCAGCTCCAGGCCCTTTCCTTAAGATAGGCCCAGCCCAGTGGTTTGAGTGAGTCATTAATGCTACCCGGCCCTGCTCTGTGTGCAGTGTACACATGATTGATATGTAAATTGCGGCACAAAAATTGCTCTCACCCCCTCTTTCTCTTTTACCCCCCTCTCTCTCACCCCCTCTCTCTCACCCCCTCTCTCTCTCACCCCTTCTCTCTCTCTCATCCCCTCTTTCTCTTTCACCCCCCCTCTCTCTCACCCCTTCTCTCTTTCTTTCACCCTCTCTCTCTCTCTCTCACCCCCCCCTCTCTCTCACCCCTTCTCTCTCTCTTCCCCTGTCTTTCTCTCACCCCCTCTCTCTCTCACCCCTTCTCTCTCTCTCATGCCCTCTTTCTCTTTCACCCCCTCTCTCTCTCACCCGTTCTCTCTTTCTTTCACCCCCTCTCTCTCTCTCTCTCTCTCTCTCACCCCCCCCCTCTCTCTCTCACCCCTTTTTCTC
>BLSH010354784.1:329190-351445 GCA_018402905.1 Glandirana rugosa | reverse complement strand
CCGTCACCAGCAGAACCTCCACACAAACTTCACATGTTCGACATGTGAGTGATGCCCCCCTTTAACCATTACTCTCTCACCCCCACCCTACTCTCTCTTACCCCCACTCTCAATTGAATTTCATTTGTTCAAATACTTAATTTATTTTAACATAACATGTTTGCATTTTCATTTTATTTATCTCCATAAAAGGTCCACCAAAATCCTCAGCACCAGGCCTATGATGCTCTTAATCCAGCCCTGGGTCTATTCATCTATGTGAGTTAAATTTTCTGTGTTTGCACCATTGGATTAATATTATTATTTATTATATTTTATACTTGTTATTTTTTGATTTTTTTTAGATATATTCCACCTACAGTATCTCACGAAAGTAAGTGCACCCCTCACATTTTTGTAAATATTTTATTCTATCTTTTTATGTGACAACACTGAAGAAATGACACTTTGCCACAATGTAAAGTAGTGAGTGTACAGCTTGTACACTTCAAACACACCTCCAAGACGACCACTGCCTTGCGAAAGAATTTGAGGGTAAAGGTGATGGACTGGCCAAGCATGTCTCCAGACCTAAACCCTATTGAGCATCTGTGGGGTTTCCTCAAACGGAAGATGGAGGAGTGCAAGGTCTCTAACATCCACCAACTCCGTGATGTCGTAATGGAGGAGTGGAATAGGACACCTTCCGTTTGAGGAGCCCCACGGATGCTCAATAGGGTTTAGGTCTGGAGACATGCTTGGCCAGTCCATCACCTTTACCCTCAGCTTCTTTAGCAAGGCAGTGGTCAACTTGGTGGTGTGTTTGGGGTCCTTATCATATTGGAGTACTTCCCTGTGGCAGGGGATCATGCTCTGCTTCAGTATGTCACAGTACATGTTGGCATTCATGGTTCCCTCAATGAACTGTAGCCCTCCAGTGCCGGCAGCACTCATGCAGCCATAGACCATGACACTCCCACCACCATGCTTACTGTAAGCAAGACATACTTATCTTTTGTTCAAAAATGTTTTGTACAAAATGTGAGGGGTGTACTTACTTTTGTGAGATACTGTATGCTATGATATTTCTACTCCTAAATAGGAGACACAAGCAATAGACCAGTAGTCATGCTGTCTAGACTAGAGGAATTTTAACATTGTTGTTTAATAAACATTTTTTTAATTTATACTACAAACTTGTGTGCTTGTGAGCATTTTTGATGCGTTAAAGTCCCATGGGAGATGCATATTTTCTACTATGTTCTCCGCTAGCCAAAATCTCAAAATAAGCCCTAACAATAACCTTAACCACTTCAGTCAGGGGGCTGTTTTTTGGGTTCGTTGTTTACAAGTTAAAATCATTTTTTTTGCTATAAAATTACTTAGAACCCACAAACCTTATATATATATATTTTTTTTCTAACACCCTAGAGAATAAAATGGCAGTCATTGCAAAACTTTATGTCACACCGTATTTGGTCTTCCAAGCGTGCTTTTTTTTTTAATAAATTCAGTTTTTTTAGTTAAAAAATAAGAAAACAGTAAAGTTAGGCCAATGTTTTTCCATATTGTGAAAGATAATGTTACGCCGAGTAAAATGATACCCAATATGTCATGCTTCAAAATTGCGTCCGCTCGCGGAATGGCAACAAACTTTGCAGCTTAAAAACCTCCATTGGCGACGTTTAAAAAATTCTACAGGTTAGCAGTTTTGAGCTACAGAGGAGGTCTAGTGACAGAATTATTGCTTTCGCTCTAACGATTGCGGCAATACCTCACATGTGTGGTTTGCACAGCGTTTTCATATGTGGTCGGGCCTTACGTATGCATTCGCTTCTGCACGCGAGCTCGCAAGGACGGAGCGATTTAAATTTTTTTTTTTAATTATTTATTTTACTTTTTACAATTTATTTTTACACTGTAATTTAAAAAAGAAAAAATTATCACTTTTATTCCTATTACAAGAAATGTAAACATTCCTTGTAATAGAAAAAAGCATGACAGGTCCTCTTAAATATAAGATCTGAGGCCGAAAAGTCCTCACATCTCATATTTACACTAAAATGCAAAAATTAAAAAAAAAAAAATCTGAAAAAAGTGACAGGACAAAAAAAAACCGGGCCCTTTAAGACCGTTGGGCGGACGTGACTTCTGACGTCATTTCCGCCCTGCCGTACTATGGAGCCGAGTGAGCGGCTTCAGCCGCTCAGTCAGCTCTCGGACACTGGGGGGGGGCGGATCGGATCATCTCCGCCACTGTCGGCGGGTCCGGTAAGCGGGGGAAATGACCGGAAAGCAGCGGGAGGGGGGGGGCACCTCTCCCGCCGCTGATAAATGTGATCTTGCGGCGAATCCGCCGCTAAGACCACTTTTATCAGACGCAGAATCGTCTGAAGAAAAAAACAATATCTGAATGGTGCCTGCAGCAGGCACCATTCAGATATCACTTTTCAAAGGTAGCGACGTCATATGACGTCCACCCAACGAGAAGTGGTTAAAATTATTTTGTAGATAAGCCATGGACATTCAAGCTTTAACAAATTTTAAACAAGCAGTACATGATTTTTAAAACAGTCCCTCACTGACCTATGAAGCTGCAGGCACTGTGGAGCAATGAATAGTTCAAGTTCACAGTACAAGCACTGAAGTCCTTCAAGCTTTCTCTTAGCCTTACCCCCTCTTTCCAGCTCAGCAGCTCAGTTTCTTCTGCTTTATTTTTTCAGAAGTGACTCTTTAGCATAGTTCCTCCTTAGCAGCAGTGTCTCACGGTCAGAAGTCTGGAGTCAGGCTGAAAGGCCAGTAGCTATAGCAGTAGAGAGGCTCCTACCAACCAGCTGAATAAGTGTAGCAGCAGGTCACCCTGGTGGCTGACACTGGTTCAACCAAGGTGTGGAGTCTAAGCACTAACCGGTGTTCATCAGAGCTCCTGATGGTAGAGATGGGTTTTGCTGCCTGTTAGTACCAAGTTGTGGTCCTCAGTATCGCTCCACCAGGAGGTGAGCAAGCCGCTGTCCAGCATCAGATACAGTATAGCAGGTAGGGATCAAACAGAAGCGTAGTCAGTAAACAAGCCAAAGGTCAGTAACAAGTGGTCACAGGTTGGGATTAAGCAGAAGCGTAGTCAAGGAACAAGCCAAAAGTCGGTAACGAGTGGTAGCGGAGATACGGACAGCAGCAGGAATGACGAGAGCAAGATATTGGCTGAAGAAATCAAAATAATCTGGCAAACAGGAGATGCAAATACATGGTCTAAAGAGGAAGTTAGTGAGAGGAACAAGGAGTTCAAGGTTCATCAGAATCAAGGCACAAGGCAGGATTGTCCAATGGATCGGACGGTGCTGTCCAGCATCTCAGGTGACTCAGCAAGAAGAGACATTGCCAGACATGACAGAGGTCATTCAGACCCAGACCTGACACAGTGACCTAGAAGCTCAGCACTCCCTGTTCCCCCTCCAAGCAGTGCCAACTTACCTTCCTCAGCTCTTCTTATTTAGCAGTGACCCAGCAGTTCCCTTCCCCTTTCAGCGATGACTCAACAGCTCTGATCCCCCTATTCTGCCTCCTAGCAGTAACTTGGCTCAGCAGCCTTCCAGCTTTCTTCAGGAGCTCTGGAAGGGGGAGCAGGATAAGCTGAGCTGCTGATAGAATGATATGTGATGTGAACTTTGTGGATGAATTGCTCCACAGTGCCTGCAGCTACAGACAGTTGTTACAAAAGCTCATTTACTTAATGGGAATATGTAAATAATGTATTACTTCAAGCCTTTCCACTGGTTCTTATTAACCTAACCCCCATGTCCTAAATGTAACCAGAAGGCACTCCTAAACTTGAAAGCATATTTAACCCCTTCACGCAGACAGTATTATTATTATTATTATACAGGATTTATATAGCGCCAACAGTTTGTGCAGCGCTTTAGAATATGAGGGCAGACAGTACAATTACAATACAATTCAATACAGGAGGAATCAGAGGGATTGACGGCAGGAAAGTGATCCGATACCGCTAATCGGCGTCACCTGGCGGCGGCTGCGAGATCACGCATTGTGGGCGTGTGCGTGTCGCTGGTGGTGCACTTGCGCTCTTACTGTGTTACGGGGGAGCCAGGGAGCGGGTAGGGTGGACTCATTGTCCACCAGCTAGCTGCGATCGGTCCCCAACAAATGACAGAATGGGGACCGCTAATGTAAACAAGAGGATCCCCGTTCTGTCAGTGGGGAATGTGATCGTAGGCTCCCTGTATATGGGAGCAGCGATCACTCTCCTACTCCACTCAGCCCAGCAACCACACAGTTTGTAACACATCCCAGGGAACACAGTTAACCCTTTGATCGCCCCCTAGTGTTAACGCCTTCCCTGCCAGCGACATTTACACAGTAATCAGTGCATTTTTATAGCACTGATCGCTGTATAAATGTCAATGGTCCTAAAAAAGTGTCAATATGGTCCGATATGTCCATCACAGTCCCGCTAAAAATTACAGATCACCACCATTACTAATAAAAAAAATAAAAACGCCATAAATTAATTCTCACCGTTCGTAAACGTGGCAACTTTTGCTCTAACTAATCTATATACGCCTATTGCAATTTTTTTTACCAAAAATATGAGGCAGAATATATATCGGCCAAAACTGATGAATACATTTGTTTTTTATATATATTTTTTTGGATTTGTATTATAGCAAAAAGTAAGAAATATTGTTTTTGTTTTGCAAAATTGTCGCTCATTGTTTGTTTATAGCTCAAAAAAAAAATCGCAGAGGTGATCAAATACCACCAAAGGAAGGTCTATTTGTGGGAAAAAAAAGATGCCAATTTTGTTTGGGTACAACGTCGAAACGACTACGCAATTGTCAGTTAAAGCAACGCAGTGCAAAATTGCAAAACGTGCTCTGGTCCTAAAGTGCAAACCTCTACAAAGGTTTGGCGAAAAAGTACACAACCTTATAAGGCAAATAATCAGTTCAACACCAATACTCCCCTGAACTGTGCCAGCTACACGCTGATAAGGAGCAATCCCTCTTTACCAGCCAAACACTTACTTAGGCATCTCATTATTGCAGCTCACAGCTTGATCCTCCGGTTTATGGTAGACACCAACAACGCATTCAGTGAAAGACTGGATAGATCAGGTGGATACCTTTTTTGAGATGGAGTCCATAGATTGTAAGCTCTAGCGAGCAGGGTCCTCTGATTTCTCTTGTACCAAATTGCATTGTTACTGTACTGCCTGCCTTCATTTTGTAAAGTGCTGCGCAAACTGTTGGCGCTATATAAATCCTGTATAATAATAATATTTATTATGCATTACAAACTTGACAGATTGCAACAGTTTAAGCACTGCTAAGTCATTACTGCAATGGGGTATCAGGGTTTATCCAGGGCTCCCCAGCATTTGACAGCTACCTACAGCCTAAGGAATTGCCTATCAACCATACTTACAAGCACTTGGGTATAGCAACATAGTGTGCTAAATTGACCTACTAGCCAGGGCTTCCTTGCTGTTTAAAAATCAAAGCCCACAACTGCATTTAGAAGGTTCTTCTTTTTTTCAACCAGTATTGGCTCCATCCCGTGTTATTGTAGGGACAAAATAGTTATTTGGGACCAGCGCCCACTAGTACCATGGGATGGAGTGCCATCCTGTTCTTTTTGGCCACACATGTGGAGTATGTACTCTATCTTGTCACAGCTCTTCACAGCCTGTGGACAAGCACCCCCTAGTGCCATGGGGGGAGAGCCACACTGTTATCTTGGGCCACACACGCAGCGTATGTATTCTATACTCTTGCAGCTCATCACGGCCTTTGGGACCAGTGCCTCCTAGTGCCATGGGAGGGAGCGCCATCCTGTTCTTTTGGGCCCCTCATGCAGAATATGTATTCTACCCTCTCTCAGCTCATCACAGCCTTTGGGACCAGTGCCCACTAGTGCCATGGGAGGAGCACCAGCCTGTTCTTTTGGGCCATACATGTGGAGTATGTACTCTATCCTTTTGTAGCCCATCACAGCCTTTGGACCAGAGCCCCCTAGTACCATGGGGAGCACCACTCTGTTCTTTTTGGGCCACACATGTGGAGTATGTACTCTATCCTATTGGAGCTTATCACAGCCTTTGGACCAGCACCCCCTAGTGCCATGGGGGAGCACCATACTGTTCTTTTGGGCTGTACATGCAGAGTATGTACTCTATACTGTTGCAGCTCATCACAGCCTTTGGACCAGCACCTCCTAGTGCCATGGGGGAGCATCATCCTGTTCTGTTGGGCTTCTCATGCAGAGTATGTATTCTACCGCAGTTCATCACAGCCTTTGGGACCAGTGCTCCCTAGTGACATGGGGGGAGAGCCATCTTGTTCTTTTGAGCCGCACATGCAAAGTATGTACTCTATCCTGTCGCAGCTCATCCCAGATTTTGTACAGCACACCCTAGTGCCATGGGAGGGAGGCAGGAAGTGCCATTCTGTTCTTTTAGGCAACTCATGCAGAGTATGTAATAAAGGAACAAAAATTGCAGCGCTCTCACCATGGGAACCTCCTGGGTATATAAGAGGAGTCCACTTAAGACACAAAAAGGAGTTACTAGTGATAGATGGACTAACATACAATCAGTTAAGACATTTAGAGACATTGTCAACCCAATAAGATCAGGAAAAAGCGTATTACCATTGGAAAAACTGCTCAACTTACAGGAAGCACCAAGGCATGGAATTTTTGAGATTCTTACTCTAATGTAGGAACAATTGGTACCTTTCTTGGACAGGTGGGAAGCAGAACTTGGTGGAACTTGGAGTGAGCAAGAGAAAGAGAAAATGTTGAAATTAGTAGATGGAACAGCAATAGATATAAACACAATAGAAATTAATTATATATTTTCATGTGACAACATTGAAGAAATTACACTTTGCTACAATGTAAAGTAGTGAGTGTACAGCTTGTATAACAGTGTAAATTTGCTATCTTCTCAAGATAACTCAACAGCCATAAATGTCTAAACGGCTGGCAACAAAAGTGATGACGTCCAAATTGGCTGAATTAGACATTTTCCCTCCCCGTTGTCATGTGACTTGTTAGTGTTACAAGGTCTCAAGTGTGAATGGGGAGCAGGTGTGTTAAATTTGGAGTTATCACTCTCACTCTCTCATACTGGTCACTGGAAGTTCAACATTGCACCTCATGGCAAAGAACTCTCTGGGGATCTGAAAAAAAGAATTATTGCTCTACATAAAGATGGCCTAGGCTATAAGAACATTTCCAAGACCATGAAACTGAGCTGCAGCATGGTTACCAAGACCATACAGCCGTTTAACAGGACAGGTTCCACTCAGAAGAGGCCTCGCCATGGTCGACCAAAGAAGTTGAGTGCACATGCTCAGCGTCATATCCAGAGGTTCAGAAATAGACGCATGAGTGCTGCCAGCATTGCTGCAGAAGTTGTGGGGGGGTCAGCCTATCAGTACTCAGACCATATGCCGCACACTGCATCAAATTGGTCTGCATGGCTGTCGTCCCAGAAGGAAGCCTTTTCTAAAGATGATGCACAAGAAAGCCTGCATACAGTTTGCTGAAGACAAGCAGACTAAGGACATGGATTACTGGAACCATGTCCTGTGGTCTGATGAGATGAAGATAAACGTATTTGGTTCAGATGGTGTCAAGCGTGTGTGGCGGCAACCAGGTGAGGAGTACAAAGACAAGTGTGTATTGTCTACAGTCAAGCGTGGTGGTGGGAGTGTCATGGTCTGGGGTGCATGAGTGCTGGGAAGCTACAGTTCATTGTGGGAACCATGAATGCCAACATGTACTGTGACATACTGAAGCAGAGCATGACCCCCTCCCTTCGGAGACTGGGCCGCAGGGCAGTATTCCAACATAACGACCCCAAACACACCTCCAAGATGATTGCTGCCTTGCTAAAGAAGCTGAGTGTAAAAGGGATGGACTGGCCAAGCATCTCTACAGACCTAAACCCTATTCAGCGTCTGTGGGGCATCCTCAAACGGAAGGTGGAGCAGCGCAAGACCTCTAACATCCACCAGCTCTGTGATATCATCATGGAGGAGGGGAAGAGGACTCCAGTGGCAACCTGTGAAGCTCTGGTGAACTCCATGCCCAGGGCAGTGCTGGAGAATAATGGGGGCCACACAAAATATTGACACTTTGGGTCCAGTTTGGAAATTTTCACTTAGGCGTGTATTCACTTTTTTTGCCAGCGGTTTAGACATTAATGGCTGTTTGTTGAGTTATTTTGAGGGGACAGCAAATTTACACTGTTATACAAGCTGTACACTCACTACTTTACATTGTAGCAAAGTGTTATTTCCTCAGTGTTGTCACATGAAAAGATAGAATACCGGACTTGACCCGAACTTTGTCCCGGACACTGAACCCCATTGAAATCAATGGGGACCCGATCTTTTAGGCACAAAAATGGCTGTAACAAAGTCCTGGAAAGTCCTGGAGGTCTGCAAAAGTAAGGAAAATGGGGGAAAATGGTTGGACAAGTGCCCTACAAAGAAATGGGGATAGGGAAATAACTTAACATAATTTTTAACCTAAAATCACATAAAAAAATCAAAAATGGAGGTAGATGTGGAGTTGGAGGTTGAGTAGGCGGTGGAAAGAGGAGGTAGCCAACACTGTTTTTTTTATTTTTGTGCAAGAAATGCTCCGCTGGCCGCAAATGTAGTTTTTGCAATTTTTTTTTTTTTTTTAAACCAGCAATGTAGATGCACTTTTTAATTTTGTGCAAGAAACAATAATCTGTCCCTTTAAGCAACAGCAGGAACCTCTCCCTATAGAACTTGGAGATGATTTTAGACTCTAAAATCATCTCCAAGTTGTACAGGGAAAGGTTCCAGCTGTTGCTTTAAGGGAAAGTTTATTGTTCTAAAATCATCTCCAAGTTGTATAGGGGAAGTTTCATCCAGCCGCATAGAGCCATATTATTGTTCTAAATTTTAGAACAATAATATGGCTCTAGGCGGCTGCAAGAAACTTTGCCTATACAACTTGAAGGTGATTTTAGAACAATAATCTTTCCCTTAAAGTAACAGACTCTACCTAGTCCAGTTGGATCGTTCTGTGCAGCAGGATGAGGTCTGCAATCTGTCCCTCAAAGCAGCAGTACTAATATCTCTCTCTATTCCACAATCAGATCGTTCAGTAATGCAGGATGAGATGTTCTGCAATCTGTCCCTCACAGAGCCAGCAGCATCCTCTCCCTAAACTATCCTGAGAGGATATGACATGCAGCACAGTGACTCCAGCCCCATATAGAGGCTGTGTCACATGGTGCACTGGCCAATCACAGCCATGCCATTAGTAGGCATGGCTGTGATGGCTTCTAAGGGCAAACCAGTGAAACACTTGTTGATTGGCTGCCCTTGGCCGCTATTCAACACGTGGAATAAAATACCAGAACCCCGGACCCAGACTTTTTTTTTTAAAAGTCTGGGTTCGGGTCCGGGTCCTGGACACCCCAAAGTTCGGTATGGACCTGAACTTTACAGTCTGGGTTCGCTCAACTCTAGTCATTACAGAGAAGATAGGATAGAAAAATTTTCAAATGCTTGTAAAGGATGAAAAGAGTTTAAGAATACAAAGAGTTGACTAGAGTGCTCATCCGCTCCGAAATGGAAGCTATTGAAAACAACAAAATACGTAAATTTGAGAAGATATGGAGACCTTGAATTAAACACTTCCTATCCCCAGAATTTGACGACACCCTTTTAATGCCTTGGTGAACATTCTGCCATGATACCTCTACGTTACCATCACATACCAGGCCCATCGCCTCTTGACCCCATTCTGCTCCTCCGACCTGGGAAGACCACCTTCTCTTCATTCTTGCCTCCCCCTGGATCTTACCCTCGAAAGGTGAGCTACAACATTCAGTCACATGTCGAATCCCAGCATTTCAATACCTCGCACTTCAAGTTTTTATTTCACCCCCTACTCTCTTCTTTCGCATCCTCCTCTCTTTTCTCTCTCGCCTAACTTCTCTTCACTTCCTTGATACTCTAAGCTGGGTGGAGAGACACTCTCCCCCTCATTCTTTCTTTCATACGTACAGCATGACTATGCCTTACGCCTGTATTATTGTTATGCTAGTCTGATTACATGGGTCCGCAAATGATATGCTATTTTTTTTTGGTCTTTTAAGGGGCTACGGACCACCCTACCTTAGACTTGCTAGCCTTAACCTAGTTTAATATTGTTAATCACAGAGGGTAGGGCTAAGGTAATGATTTCACTTCTTCTTTCGGCACTAGCCACCCGTGAGTCGGAGGCGTCTCCTTCTCCATAGGACACAGCATGTTCCCTTTTGGGGTGCCCAAGGAGACAAAGGCTGCTCCTATTTACTTGGTTGACCTATATCTGTGTAACAATAGTTAACTTTCATTCTCAATTCCACCAGAGTACAGTAATGGTTTGTTTAAGTACTGAATTTTGCTTTATTGTGAAGAGCAGTTGTACCGTATTTCGCTTTCTCTGTATCCTCTGAAAAAACGTAATAAGACTCTTTGACAAGGAAGAATACAAAGAAATACTCTGAGATAATGAGAATCTGAAAAAAAGGATAGGTAAAGGGAATAAATGAAGGAAGATTATAACACATGTTTAAGGAATGTGGGATGGGGAAGTCGAGGGGAGGGGAGATAGGGGAAAACTACGGTATATTTTTATGAATGAGAATTTTGAACAAAGTATTTTATATTTTGTATAATGTGAAATTTAATAAAATGTAAATAAAAAAAAATAAAAAAATGAGTAGAGTCTACGATTGGGTGCTCTGGCTGTTGGTTCCTCCGACCAACACTTTAGGAAACAATATAGATAGGAAAAGCTGGCAACTCCATGTCCATATCCAAGTATATTATTGGTACATGAAAAAAGATACAAGACTGACGCGTTTCAGCACACTGCCTTGGTCACAGCACAAAAATAAAAAAGGCAAACATACTTTATATAGTAATTGGGAAGGAGAAACAACCCCACCCACCGCATGGGCAATAATCCAATCATGCTAATGAGTCTGTCGGACTGCCCAGCTGGTGGAAATGGGGAGTGGAAGAAAGATCATAAAAACATCAGAAAATAGAGAAATAAAGATAAAGATAAAATGAGCCAGAAAGGGAAGACAAAAAGAGAGGAAAATGATGACAAATAAATAATTATGGGAGTATAAGGTGCAGCGCTTAAATATTAATAAACATAAATATCCAATTTTTAAACTGATATTAGAAATTCAATATATAGACGATGTATATAATACACGGTATATTGTAACAATACACCATAACTAAAGTGACACAATTTAAAGTGTCAAGTGCATGTAAACAGATAATAAACAATCGTAGTCCAATGTCCACTATGTAGACTCTAGACCAGTGGTTCTCAACTCCGGTCCTCGTGACCCACCAACAGGCCAGATTTTAAGTATTACCTTGGGGAGATGCAGACTAGAATACTGCAATCACTGAGCAGCAAATGATAGCACCTGTGATGCATTTCAATTATCCTGCAAACCTGGCCTGCTAGTGGGTCCCGAGGACCGGAGTTGAGAACCACTGCTCTAGAGCATATCTCTTGTGGAAAAATAAATAAGCATAGTTCCATGCTGAAAATAAATATTCAAAATTTTGTGACGAATCCACCACTGTGATTAATATGTGCTTACCAGAAGCTGGTAAACCACCAGCAAAGGCGCAAGATGTAGAGAAGATATCCACTGGACAGTAGATGGTAAAATCATTAATAGGACTCCATCGATCCCTTTTGTTCACATTGCTAGTAGATGGAGATAACCTTGTGGGCAGCGGCAGCAGGTCAATAAGGGGCGCCACCTCCCCGCCGCTGACAAGAGAAAAAAAAAGTCAGCTCGACCCCCTACAGGAGGCGCAGGTATATTGACTTTTTTTCTGGGCTCCTTGCTGTCTACTGAGAGCAAGTAGTGAGCCGATTGGTCAGTCATTAAAGATTATGTGTGAGCGCTGAACAGACGCAGCACTCCGCCGGGTTTCAGTCCGGACTCTCGCGCCGCAGACCATCCACTCCAGCATGCTGTTCGCAAGCGAAGCTCTGCACAGTGCCAGCCTGCTCTCCACAAGCCGAGCTCTGCACACTCCTGCCTGCCTGTTAGATGAGGTAAGTGCGGGACTTGACCCAACATCGGGGGGGGGGGGCTGTCAGTGCCAAGAGCCTCTATCTGGGGCTCTGTATACTGCTATATAGTGACTCTGGTTACCCTATCTGGTGACTGCATACTGCAATATGGTGGCTCTGTATACCCTATCTGGTGACTGTATACCCTATCTGGTGCTATGTATACTGCTATCTGGGGCTCTGTATACCCCTATCTGGTGACTATATATATCCTATCTGGGGCTCTGTATACTGCTATCTGGTGACTCTGTATGCTGCTATCTGGGGCTCTGTATACTGCTATATGGTGACACTGTATAATGCTATATGGTGGCTCTGTATACCCCTATCTGGGGCTCTGTATACCCCTATCTGGTGACTCTGTATATCCCTATCTGGTGACTCTGTATACCCCTATCTGGTGATTCTGTATACCATATCTTGTGATGCTGTATACCCTATCTGGTGATGCTGGGCTGTATACTCCTGACACAAGGGGTGGAAATTATGAGGGGTGGGGTTTATGATAAGTGGGAGGGGTCCAACAGGAAGGGCAGGGTCTGGTGCCCCCCCCCATCCTAAAATTTCACCAGCTGCCACTGCTTGTGGGCATCCGAAGTTCTTGTCACAGAAGTTATTCACCATACTTGGGTTCAGCTCTACATTTCTATGGATATGGACAATATGCATTCTATTAAAAATTCAGAACAAGACTAATAGTTTGTAACTAATGAGAGAAATGTTTACTGCTGTCCTTCCAGAGGCCCACCACTGGCTTCGTGGCAATCACTTCTGTGATTCGGTCCACGCCGCAGGCTTTGGCTTTCCAAATTTTAATGATACGAAGCCTGTGTACTACTATGACGAGATCAGTATGAAAACATGGATGGTGAGTTATTCAGGCATTTCAATCCTCCAAACAGTCAAGACATTATTGCTTCTAGTAGGCAACCCATCACATCGGTGGAAAGCAGTTTTCAGTAAACAAGCTATCTTGCTGATGCAGAACACAGATACATATATTTGTGCAATGAAATAATTATGAATGACATTATAAACACTGGCAAAAACCTCATGCAGAGTATGTATTCTGTCCTGTTGCAGCACAGGGCAGGGTACAGAAGAGAGTTCACCCTGTGCATGTGAAGCCCAAAGAACAGAACAACACTCCCTCCCATGACACTAGGGGGCGCTGGTCCCAATGGCTGCTCCTCCCCTACAATATTTCAGGATGGTGTCATCACTGGCGGTGGAGGATTTGAAGAAGCTTCTTCCAAATGCAGTTGTAGACTTCATTGTTTAAACTAGGGTTCCGTGGAACCCTAGGGTTCCTCCAGAGGTTGCTAGGGGTTCCTTGAGCAATTGTCAATTTCTAACTCTCAGATAAATTCCCAATGACATCATTGATCTTTTTAGCTATCTGGAAGTGGTTGTTCTTCCCAATGACCACAAGTGGGAAGAGCATTCTTCCCACTGACCATCACACTAATGCATCATGAGTTGTAGATTTTTAATTTTTATCAGGGGTTCCCCGAGACCGGAGAATTATTTCAAGGGTTCCTCAGTGTTGAAAATGTTTAGAAAGGCTGATCTAAACATAAAGGGAGCCTTGGCCATTAGGTAGGTTTAGCACACTATGCTACTATACCCTTATGGGAACCCACACTTTAAAACATAAAATATCAATATTTTGCTCAGATCCAGTGCCATTTCCAACTCCACATGTCAATACTCAGTGAATCGTTGACCTTGAAGAGCTATGCAGGCAGCAAAGTCAGAGGTTAGTGATACAGAGAGCAGGAAGGCAGTTTATGTATTTGCGGCTGTCACTTTCTATATTTCTTTGACAGGTTGTTCCTGGTGAATCTGAGATCGCTCGTATGAGAAGTCATGTAACTCAGGAAGGCCAAAAACTATCCAACTGTAACTTGAATTTGCATTGTACAGCCAGGACATAACTGACATTTTTTTTTTACTGGTTGATATCATCAAGCCTAACATTTTGCACATGAATAGATTTTGTCGTCATGGCATTTACATTTCCCTGGTATAAATTATGGCCGGAGCAGCAGTGATAGGAGATTGTATCTTCCATGATGGACAAAATGTTATTTTTACACCTTTTCTTAGTGATAACGCTTTCATATTTCAGATCTCTTGCAAAAGAATTACTTTTCATGTTTACAAGAATTGATCATTTTATTGGTATTCTCGCTTATTGGGGTGATTTATGACCAAAGTGAACTTGGGTGGCTTTCCATATCAGAAATAAGCTTTCCATATCAGTTGCCAATGGCCTGGTACTGTGTTAGCGATGAGCTGAACAGCCCTGGGTTCAGATCAGTAAGACCCCTTTCACACCAAGGCGTTTTTCAGGCGCTTTTGTGCAAAAAGTAGCACCTAAAACGCCCCCCAATACAACCCAGTGTGAAAGCCCGAGTGCCTTCACACTAGGGTGGTGTGCTTGCAGGATGGTAAACAAAGTCCTGCAAGCCGCATCTTTACAGCGGTGTGGGAGCGGTGTATTCACCGCTCCTATACCGCCCCTGCCCATTGAAAACAATGGGGCAGCGCTCCCGAAGTGCCTGAACACCGCTTCAGGAGCACTGCAAACCGGCACTTTTAACCCCTGTTTAACCCCTTGTGGGGGGGTTAAAAGCGCACCACCGCCGCCCGAATAGTGGTAAAACGCAGCTAATTAGCGGCGTTTTACCGCTGACGCTCGGGCGGCTCCAGTGTGAAAGGAGCCTCAGGGTTCTCCAAACCCAATTTAAATGGGAGCCAATTCTATCAAATATAAAATACCCATTTTCTGGGCTAATATACAAGGGGTGTCAACAATAGCATGGGGGATGGGGACTGCCAAAGAAAAAAAAAAAGGAAAACAAATTCCATGTCTCCAAGAGCAGTGCTTTTTTTAGCTTTGACATCTACAAAGAAAAACGTTTTAAAATTGCCAGTAAATGACTTTGGTACACACTGTATCACCAAAAGTTTCGGAACGCCTGCCTTTACAAGCACATGAACTTTAATGGCATTCCAGTCTTAGTCTGTAGGGTTCAATATTGAGTTGGCCCACCCTTTGCATCTATAACAGCTTCACCTCTTCTGGGAAGGCTGTCCACAAGGTTTAGGAGTGTCTATGGGAATGTTTGACCATTCATCCAGAAGCGCATTTGTGAGGTCAGGCGCTGATTTTGGACGAGAAGGTCTGGCTCACAGTCTCCACTCTTATTCATACCAAGGGTGTACTATTGGGTTGAGGTCAGGACTCTGTGCAGGCCAGTCAAATTCCTCCACCCCAAACTCGCTCATCCATGTCTTTATGGACCTTGCTTTGTGCAGTGGTGCGCAGTCATGTTGGAACAGGAAGGGGCCATCCCCAAACTCTTCCCACAAAATTGGGAGCATGAAATTGTGCAACATGTCCTGGTATGCTGACCCCTAAAGAGTTACCTTCACTGGAACTAAGGGGCCAAGCTCAGCCCCTGAAAAAAAACCCCATATCAAAATCTCTCCTCCACTAAATTATTTAGACCGGTGCACAAAGAAAGGTCCATAAAGACATGGATGAGCGAGTTTGGGGTGGAGGAACTTGACTGGCCCGACCCGATGGAACACCTTTGGGATGAATTATAGCAGAGACTGCAAGCCAGGCCTTCTCATCCAACATCAGTGCCTGACCTCACAAATGCTCTTCTGGAAGAATGGTCAAACATTCCCATAGACACTCCTAAACCTTGTGCACAGTCTTCCTCGAAGAGTTGAAGCTGTTATGGCGGCAAAGGGTGGGCCAACCCAATACTGAACCCTACAGACTAAGACTGGAATGCCACTAAAGTTCATGTGCATGTAAAGGCAGGTGTCCTAATACTTTTGGTAATATAGTGTATATTTGAAAACTGATCACTTTTCTTGAGGACCTAAAATGTCAGAGTAGTACAAATACCCACATATGACCCCCTTTTGGAAAGTAGACAATTCAAGGCATTTAGCAAGGCTTTAAAGTTATATTAAATGCTTTCTAAAAAATAGCAAATATGTCATACTTACCTGCTCTGTGTAATGATTTTGCACAGAGCACCCCTGATCCTCCTCTTCTTGGGTCCCTCGCTGGTGCTTTTGGTCCCTCCCCCTGCTAAGTGCCCCCAGAGCAAGCCAAGCCAAGTACCCAAGCCGCGGTTCTGCGTGTCCATTCACACACAGAGCCAGGGCTCAGCCCCTCCTCATTGGCTCACTGGCTGTGATTGACAACGACGACCGCCAACGGTTTCCTCTGCTGCCTCAGCCAATGTGGAGGGAGAGTCCCCAGAGAGCCAAGGCTCTCGTGCACATTGCTGGATTGAGATAGGGCTCAGGAACGTTTTTTTTTTTTTTGGGGGGGGGGCTGGTGAGGCTGCTGCGGCTGCTGCACAGAGAAGGTTTTTCACTTTCATACATAGAATCCATGAAGGTAAAAAACCTTGAGCCTTTAGAACCACTGTAAGGAAAAAAATGTTGTGTTTGTGAGACATATTCAGCCTAATTCAGTAATAAATGGTCAAAATCAATGAAGACGACACAAGGAAAGGCTCACACAAACAAGCTGGGGTCCGGAGGCCTTAAGAAATATCTGGGCGATTAGTGAAAAATAGTTGTTTGTGGCGTCAAGACACCTCGGTTTGTTTTTTTGCTCCTCTCCATGTCATATTTTACGTCTCTCCTAACAATAAAACATGGAAACTCACAGCTTCTGACATTGAATATATTTTAAATAGAGAGATATTGGTGAAAATGAATGGTCTAAGGTAAAGGATGTCATCCATTAAGCAGTAAGTGATACATCAGCGTGGCCTGGTGCCTTTGCTTTCCCACGCAAAATGCCGCTCTGTTGAAATGTTTGCAATGTCAGAAGATTGTGCTTTTTATACACGGGTCATGACCATATTGAGGTGCAGTAACTAATACATTCTGACCGATCTGGTTTGTCTTACTTTAGGTAAGGGGCTCCAAGTACAACATCCATAACTATTAAAAACACAAAAAGTGGAAATATGAGACTTTAATAATATCGTACAAGAAAATCTTAACCTAAAACAATTGCATATTTATTAGTAAATATGGATCCTTAAATGATCCTAGCATGCAACACAATGTTGTAGCATAGATATATAGCAACTCGTGAAAATGTCTGTTCCCATAGGGAGGAGCTCTTAGGAACCAGCGGCTCCTTAGTACAGTTTCACAATTCTTATTTACTGATACTGAAAATGTTTGAGATGCAGAACCAAACACCTGCACAAAAACTACCCACATCCCCAAACGCCTGGGCACTCTGCTTTTCTTCAGCCGACGTAAGGAAGACCCTGTTCTAGGTCAACCCAAGGAAGGCTGCTGGCTCTGATGACATACCTGGACGTGTGAATAGAAAGGAGTGTAAGTATGGGATGTCCCGCTAGCAACCCAACACCAATTTGAGAGACATGGATTATTTTGGCACCCAGGGATCACACATATTGTATAAAAATATAACAATTTATTTGAAGTTACAAGTATATACGCAACATATAAATTCCAGACACAGATGAATTATAAAATATAAAAACAATGGATTTACAGCCATTGCAGAGGGTTTGGAGGCACTGTCTGTGGCCCTCTAGTGAGTCCAAAGGCCAGAATGGTACCAATCTCAAATTCGTTCTTATGTTCTCGACCAGTTTCGCAGAAATTCCGCTTCTTCAGGAGAAATGACATCTAGAACATCTAAAGCGTTTGGAAACTGTATATATAATACAATAATGCAGTCAGGAAGTGTAATCAAATAATATCATCAAGGGGTGATTTCAGATACCTGGACATGTACTGAGAGACTGTGCTCTCCAGCTGACAGATGTCCTTGCAGATATCTTAAATATTCGCTGAGCCAGATTGGGTTCCCTACATGTCTTAAAACCTCCACCATAATTCCAGTGCCAAAGAAGACACCTGTGTCCCGTTTGAATGACTATCGTCCCATAGCACTAACTCCAATAATGATGAAGTGCTTTAAGAGGTTAGCCATGCATCACATTAAGTCTAGTCTCCCATACACGCTGGACCCATACCAGTTTGCATACCATCCAAACCATTCCACGGACGATGCAGTATCCACTACCCTCCACCTGGCCCTTACGCACTTAGAACAGAAAGACCCTTGTGTTAGAATGCTGTTCATTGACGTTATCTCAGCATTTAATACAATAATTCCTCAGCAACTTAACACTAAATTGAACTTGCTGGGCCTCAACCTGTTCCTCTGTAATTGGATCCTGGACTTTTTAGCCGGAAGACCTCAGTCAGTCCGTTTCGGCTGCAGCACCTCGAGCACCACCACATTGAGCACGGGTGCCCCACAGGGATGTGTGCTCAGCCCGCTACTCTTAACACTGCTGACCCACGACTGTGCTGCCAAGTTCTGCTCCAACCATATCATCAAGTTTGCAGATGACACAACTGTGTTAGGTCTCATCAGTAACAATGATGAAACACTCTACAGAGAGGAAGTGGCACAACTGGTTAAATGGTGTAGTACAAACAACCTGTCCCTTAATGAAAGCAAAACAAAGGAGGCTGTAAAGTATTTCAGGAGAAACTCTGTTGATCACCCACCACTGACCATCAACAACTCGACTGTGGACTGAGTCAGCAGTACTAAATTCCTGGGAGTGCAAATCTCAGAGGATCTTACCTGGACAACCAATATCAAGTCACTCACCAAGAAGGCACAACAGCGCCTATAATTTCTCCACCGCCTTAAAAAAGGCAGTCTCTCTCCACCTATCCTTACTACATTCTATAGGGGAACCACTGAGAGCGTGCTGACCAGCTGCATCATTGTCTGAACTGCAGTTCTGCTGACCGCAAGACCCTGCAGCGGCTAGTGAAGACAACCTAAAAGATTATTGGTGTCCCTCTTCCCTCCATCCTGCACATTTTCCATACCTGATGCTCCAGCAAAGCTACCAGTATCGTGAACGATCCTACCTATCCCTCGCACAGTCTCTTCAAACTCTTGCCATCAGGTAGAAGGTACTGGAGTATCAAAACCTGGACTGTCAGACTGCTCAACAGTTTGTCCCCCAGGCTGCGAGAGCCCTCAACTCCAATCGCCTTTGACACCTCTTTTACAACCTATATACTGTGACCAGGAACATCTCACTTCCCTTCCATTTTACTCTTGAAAATGCATTAAACACTTTTACAAACACTTGCTGCTACAAAGACTCTTACCAGATTTTGCCGTGGTGATCAGAGAAAATGTTCATGTGACAGACTCAACCATGACAGGGGCTTTAGGAGAGGATTAGGGGAAAGCCTGCTACCCTCTGATTATGGCCTATGGAGAGAGCAGATCATTCTCTAATAATGGATGACCACATGATGAACGCTGAGAACAAAGCTTGAATTCTCTGAATAAGGACAACAAAACTTCCCTTCTGGAGTGGATGGAAAGGTATAATAGTAATCCTCTACAGGTTAATGGTCTGGGGAAATATGGTGGGCCTCTTTCAGACTGGGTTGGAGAGGTTCCTTCACTTGGTTCAGAAATATCAACAATATCCCTCAAGAAACCTATGAAGATAAATGAATTCCTCCTTTTCAGACTACTGTAACATTGTATGCATTTATCTCTTAGACTGTTGTAGACTTCTGCAGCACAATCTGAGGTGGGGAGGGATCATTGTTTGTTATGTGTGTCTTTGTCCCAGTGTGCTTCCTAGGTGTGCATCCCCCATTGTTAATTGTGTCACCTATTGTTTTTGTCTGTCTGATCATCTCTTAGAGAAGTGATTAATATTGTGACCAATGTACCTTTTTATCGAACCACTGTGGGGTGTTATGTGATAATGCTTATAATAATGTGTAATGTACTTTATATTCAGGGTTGTATGTATTGGACTGTCTAGGTTGGCCAGTTGTTAATTAGTTCATGTTAATTAGATTACTGTCAGCTATTATTTGCTAGAAGGTCCTTCTTTCCTGATGACATGCACTTTCCATTGGTTGGATCCTCACAGCACAGTAACTAAAATGTCATGGGCAGCTCCCAATGCACTTGGGAATGGGAAATTCTGATCATGTGACCACTCTGACAGCCAATCACAGCAGTCACACAATTGAAATGCCCACCTCCACCTCTTAGAGCAGCGGCAAGGGATTAAAAAACAATCTCCATGATGTACATCTATCACCAATCACGTTGTCCAGCAATGCAGATCCAAGATTGACATACACGTCTGATCCAATTTCTCCAGTTAGCCTTCCTGAATACATTGAGTGGAAAGTAGCTTCATGGTGATTACTGTGCACCAGATCCAACACTAGAGACTGAGAAGGAACTGATAGAGGCTAGTGATACAGAGCCAAAGTCCTGATGAAGGGTGATCTTCTGGTCCCCGAAAAACGTTGTCTACTTTGTTTCTTCTGCTTGTGACTTTACTGGAATTTTGAATTAATAATATGGCACTTGGTTTCTTCTGTTCACATACAGTATATAGATTAATGTGCAGTGCCAAAATTATTATACAAAAAATAATATACACATACAGTCAGGTACATAAATATTGGGACATTGACACAATTCTAATCTTTTTGGCTCTATACACCACCACAATGAATTTGAAATGAAACGAACAAGATGTGCTTTAACTGCGGACTTTCAGCTTTAATTTGAGGGTATTTACATCCAAATCAGGTGAACGGTGTAGGAATTACAACAGTTTGTATGTGTGCCTCCCACTTTTTAAGGGACCAAAAGTAATGGGACAGATAAACAATCATAAATCAAACTTTCGCTTTTTAATACTTGGTTGCAAATCCTTTACAGTCAATTACAGCCTGAAGTCTGGAAAGCATAGACATCACCAGATGCTGGGTTTCATCCCTGGTGATGCTCTGCCAGGCCTCTACTGCAACTGTCTTCAGTTCCTGCTTGTTCTTGGGGCATTTTCCCTTCAGTTTTGTCTTCAGCAAGTGAAATGCATGCTCAATCGGATTCAGGTCAGGTGATTGCCATTGCATAACATTCCACTTCTTTCCCTTAAAAAACTCTTTCGTTGCTTTCGCAGTATGCTTCAGGTCATTGTCCATCTGCACTGTGAAGCGCCGTCCAATGAGTTCTGAAGCATTTGGCTGAAATTGAGCAGATAATATTGCCCGAAACACTTCAGAATTCATCCTGCTGCTTTTGTCAGCAGTCACATCATCAATAAATACAAGAGAACCAGTTCCATTGGCAGCCATACTTGCCCACGCCATGACACTACCACCACCATGCTTCACTGATGAGGTGGTATGCTTTGGATCATGAGCAGTTCCTTTCCTTCTCCATACTCTTCTCTTCCCATCACTCTGGTACAAGTTGATCTTGGTCTCATCTGTCCATAGGATGTTGTTCCAGAACTGTGAAAGCTTTTTTAGATGTTGTTTGGCAAACTCTAATCTGGCCTTCCTGTTTTTGAGGCTCACCAATGGTTTACTGGCTCTTGTGGTGTTGCTGAGCTCTCCGGTGCATTCTTTGTTTTTAAGGATGTTCCAAACAGTTGATTTGGCCACACCTAATGTTTTTGCTATCTCTCTGGTGGGTTTGTTTTGTTTTTTCAGCCTAATGATTGCTTGCTTCACTGATAGTGACAGCTCTTTGGATCTCATATTGAGAATTGACTAGTGTTGAGCGAACTGTAACGTTCGGGTCCGTACCGAACTTTCGGGTGTCCGTGGCACGGACCCGGACCCGGACATTTCAAAAATCGTTCGGGTTCGGTCCGGGGTTCTGCTATTTTACTCCACGTGTTGAGAAGCTGCAGGGCAGCCAATCAACAAGTGTTTCACTGGTTTGCCCTTAGAAGCCATCACAGCCATGCCTACTAATGGCATGGCTGTGATTGGCCAGTGCATCATGTGACCCAGCCTCTTTATAAGCTGGAGTCACAGTGCTGCAGTCACATGCTCCTTGGGTTAGTGTAGGGAAAGGTAGCTGACTGCGTGAGGGACAGATTTGAGACATTTTAAGACCTGATCCTGCATCCTGAGATAGATTACTTTACTACTGCTGTCTGTGCTGTTGCTCTGAGGACAGATAGCAGAAATTAGAGATTTCAAATACCGC
>BLSH010354784.1:313451-325212 GCA_018402905.1 Glandirana rugosa | reverse complement strand
TAAACTTTAATTTGTTTATTCTACACGAAAATGACGTCTGAAAGTCGAAATTAAACTCCCATAATGTAGGTTTAGTCCACTTGCCACATCCTTAATGTTGTCAAATATATACACGAAGGGTGAAAAATTCCCTTGTTTTCATTACCCTGTTAACCGACGAGTCGACAAGGTACCGGTCCACACACAATAAGGGAGTAATAGGGTAAATGTGCCTCGTCTATTTTCCAGGTCTCAATTAAAGTTCACACGAAAAACGTAAACCTTAGACAACGACAGTTAAGATCTCAACTCGCTTGTGCTCTGGGGCTTTCCAGGACTTTGCTACAGCCATTTTTGTGCCTAAAAGTTCGGGTCCCCATTGATTTCAATGGGGTTCGTTGTCCGTGCGATCGTTCGGGTTCCGTCGGACTTTGTCCCGAAGTTCGGACGGACCAGCAGAACCCGAACGTCCAGGTGTTCGCTCAACTCTAGAATTGACAGCAACAGATTCCAAATGCAAAAAGCACACTTGAAATTAACTCTGGACCTTTTATCTGCTCCGTGTAAATGGGATAATGAGGGAATAACACACACCTGGCCATGGAACAGCTGAGCAGCCAATTGTCCCATTACTTTTGTTCCCTTAAAAAGTGGGAAGCACATATATAAACTGTTGTAATTCCTACACCGTTCACCTGATTTGGATGTAATACCCTCAAATTAAAGCTGAAAGTCTGCAGTAAAAGCACATCTTATTTGTTTAATTTCAAATCCATTGTGGTGGTGTATAGAGCCAAGAAGATTAGAATTCTGTTGATGTCCCAATATTTATGGACCTGACTGTAAATGTGAGTTAAATATCCGTGAACCATTAAACATAAAATAATGTAAACTATACTGTCAAAAATATTGGGACTCCTGCATTTATACGCACATGAACTTTAATGGCATCCCAGTCTTAGTCCGTAGGGTTTATAATTGAGTTGGCCCACCCTTTGCAGCTATAACAGCTTCAACTCTTCTGGGAAGGTTGTCCACAAGGTTTAGGAGTGTCTATGGGCATATTTCCAGAAGCACATTTGTGAGGTCAGGTACTGATGTGGACGAGAAGGCCTGGTTTGCAGTCTCCGCTCTAATACATCCCAAAGGTGTTCTATCAGGTTCAGGTCAGGACTCAGTGCAGGCCAGTCAAGTTCCTCCGCCCCAAACTCGCTCATCCATGTCTTTATGGACCTTGCTTTGTGCAGTGGTGCGCAGTTATGTTGGAACAGGAAGGGGCCATCCCCAAGCTGTCCCCACAAAGTTGGGAGCATGAAATTGTCCAAAATGTCTTGGTATGCTGACACCTTAAGAGTTCCCTTCACTGGAACCACTGGCACTAAGGGGCCAAGCCCAACATCTGAAAAATAACCCAGACTATAACCCCCCCTCCGCCAAATGATTTGGACCAGTGCACAAAGAAAGGTCCATACAGACATGAATGAGCGAGTTTGGGGTGGAGGAACTTGACTGGCCTGCACAGAGTCCTTTGGGATGAATTAGAGCGGAGACTGTGAGCCAAGGCTTCTCACCCACATCAGTGCCTGACCTCACAAATGCGCTTCTGGAAGAATGGTCAAAAATTCCCATAGACACTCCTAAACCTTGTGGACAGCCTTCCCAGAAGAGTTGAAGCTGTTATAGCTACAAAGGGTGGGCCAACTCAATTATGTACCCTACGGACTAAGACTGGGATGCCATTAAAGCTCATGTGCGTGTAAAGGCAGGTGTCCCAATACTTTTGGTAATATAGTGTATGTGTGCATGGACACATGTACAGGCTAATGTGCACAGGCTAATGTGCAGGGGTGTTTAAAGACAGGGGAAAAAATGGCAGACGCCCCTAACAGAAGAGATAAGAACATGCAGTGTGCATGAGACCATAATCTTGTGGGTTTTTGGTGGGAAGAATATTCTGAAGACAGGGTCTCTTTAAGTAAGTAGACCAGAAGTAACGATGTTGAATAGTTTTATTGATTTTTTTTTAATCCACAATCTTCCTTTTTGAGTCGATCCAAACAATCCATCTATCACTATTATTATACAAACACCAAACGAGCTAAGAAAAGGGTAGGCTTGTTCGAAATGTTTTGTTCCTTCAAAGTCCTGAAAACAAGTGTCATCCTTTGACATCTAGAGCAGCACGTCTCTTTGATTGAGATGGATTGAAACCTATTTGCTACAATATTTGCTTTTAACAATTTAATTTTTCAAACTTGGCAGAGAAAAAAAAGACATCAATATTTTATGACGGAAGTTTTCCATTTTATATTACATTAGTTTGGCCTGTCTAACCATCCCGTTCTGATGACACCTTTCTCTATGACTCTATTAAATCCCATCACCGCGAAGAAATTCTTTGTTGGAATGCTTTTCACATACACCAGCCTACATTAAGTCTACATTCATTGAATAAAGGGAAGGCATAGAAATGTAATGCGTAATTTCATAATAACTGGTGTGCTAAGCTGTACAAATCACTTGGCTCAGTCATTTGATGCTATGTTAAATTGTTCTCTCTTGAGCTATATTACCGTGCAGGTTAAAGGCATGTAATTACCTGTGTATAAACGAAATTATAGATTGCACGTGGTTGCAACCCTCAACGATTTTAGAGGATTTTTTTTTCCATTCTTTTTATTAATTTCAATTTAAAGATACAAAAGTTGTACAAAAGCAAATACAACACGTTTACAAAAGGTTTACAAAAGGTAAGGGGTAAAGAAAAAACAATAGGGTTAGGTCCAAAGTGTAGGCTTCCACGTGTAACAAAATCGGGCAAACTGAGCTATATATCTCTCTAGTTCTCTATGGAATTATTAAATAAGAACATTACAACAATTACTTCACTGTAAATCTATCAGTCCTTAATTGCCAACGTAAGTCAAAACTCATTCTATTACCTTGTTTGGTAGCAATTATAGCTTCATACTTGTGGTGCAGACGGACAATCTCAACTGCCTCTGAGAGGTTTGGGACTTTGCCTGATTTCCACCCCCTTGCTTTTGATAATCTAGCAGCCAAAAGAACGTGAGTGACTATGGCTCGGCAAAAGGGAGGAAATCCGCCAACCCCCAAACTGAGTATCGCCAGACCTGGTTCTGGTGATGTGAGAATTAGAGTTGATCGAATCCCTGGAACTTTACCCCGAACTTTACCCCGAACTTTACCCCGAACTTTACCCCGAACCCCATTGAATTCAATGGGGACCCGAACTTTTCGGCACAAAAATGACTGTAAAAAAGTCCTGGAAAGTGCTAGAGGGCTACAAAATGATTTTATAACAATAATCTGTCCCCTACAGCAACAGCAGGAACCTGACCCTATAGGAGTAGGCGATGATTTTAGAACAATAATCTGTCCCTTACAGCAACAGCAGGAACCTGACCCTATAGAACTAGAAGATGATTTTAGAACAATAATCTGTCCCTCTAAGCAGTAGACTCTACCTAGTCCAGTCAGATCGTTCTGTAATGCAGGATGAGATCTGCAATCTGTCCCTAAAAGCAGTACTAGAAGTAATCTCTACCTATCTATCTATCTGCAATCTGCCCCTCACAGCACCGGCAGCATCCTCTCCCTACACTACCCAGAGAGCATGTGACATGCAGCACTACGTGACTCCAGCTTATAAAGAGGCTGGGTCACATGATGCACTGGCCAATCACAGCCATGCCATTACTAGGCATGGCTGTGATGGCTTCTAAGGGCAAACCAGTGAAAAACCCTGCAGCTATTCAATATGCGTGATCAAATACCCGAACCCAGAACTCGAACCCAAACTTTTTTACAAATGTCCGCGTTCGGGTTCCGGTCCGGGTCACGGACAACCCAAAGTTCGGTACAAACCTGAACTTTATAGTTCGGGTTCGCTCAACTCTAGTGAGAATACCTGTGATTTCAGAAATGAAGCTAAAGACATTATTCCAGAAGCCTGTACAATTTTTACAGGTTCAGAACATATGCACGAGGTGTCCAACCTCTCCACACTCTCTCCAACAAAGAGGTGAGGAGGACTGGAGAAATTTGGATGTGCGTAAGGGGGTGAGGTACCACCTCATTGCAATTTTTAGGGACATTTCCCAATGAGTGGGAGGCCTTGTATATGGATCTGAAGGTAGATTGCCACTGCTCTGAAGTATAGGAAGTATCCAAGTCTGTTTCCCATTTTAGATATGGAGTGGACTTAGTCTAGGTGAGTTTATCTTGGAATAGGTTATAAAATATACACAAAGAATCTATTAATGTGGCTATTCAAGAAAATAACTATAAAATATTTACACGCTGGTACCGCACCCCAGCACTTCTCCACAAATTTGATGCTACAACCCCAGACCTCTGCTGAAGTTGTCACCTAGCAAAGGGTGACCTTCTATACATCTGGTGGGAGTGCCCTCATATAGCTGACTTCTGGAAGACGATACATCAGAAAACCATCTCAATCACTACTTGTCCACTTGACTTTACACCAGCCCACTATCTCTTGCCTCACTGTGTATACACCGAGGCATCCTACACCAAATCTCTAGCCATGCTAATAATCAACGCAACAAAACTAGATTGTGTGGATCCCAGGTCCCCCCCTCCCTCAAAGATTGGTATTCAAGAATAGAAAAAAAAGCGGAAATGGTAGAACTAATTGCCATTGCACATGACTCCCCCTCCAAATTCTCTAAAAAATGGGCATGCTGGATTCACTTCCGCTCATCAACTGAATATGCCCAGACAATGGGCCATCCCTAGCCTACCCTCACCTAACTAGCCTTCCAACCAGCCACAAACCAAACCCAACTGGCCCACACACCTTATAAGACCACTGGAGACAGTGAAGAGGCTTCTCACTCCGCACCCCACCCCTCACCCCCCCCCCCCTCCACCAGAGGTGCACACCCATACCTACAGCCCGACACCTTTTTTTTTTTTTTGGTTTTTTTCTTTGATTCTCAAGAACACGCATTGAGCATAGGAACATAAACGCTTTTGGTAATATGATGCACCTTTTCAAACCAAACCTGCTCATCCGGTAGTTCACTGTTATGTGCGCAAAAATCTTGATACCTCCTTTCGTTTTGCTTTGTAATTGTATCACGTTTGTTATCTGTGCATTTCTGTATGCTGTATTCTCTTTTCCCGTTAAAACAATAAAACTCATTTTGGAAAAAAAAAAAAAAAGAAAATATAGAGATTCCCTTAGGGCTAAGTGGGAGAGCAGTGAGGAACTTCCATGCTGCAGTAGAAAGAGTGATATCGTAAAATTGTGAAGTTCTCAATGGTGGCAAATTTGAAAGTGTACATATTGATCTGTGAGTGGTGTGTGAGTGAGTGGTTAAATTTTATTGGTAGTTCCTCAAATATTTTAATTCTCTTGATTGAGAGGCGATCTGTGATTGAGTTAATACCTTTCCGTTGCCAATGCGTAAAGTTTAGGTTTGGAATTAGATTTTCTAAAATTGTGAGAGGGAGGGGTATAGTAGTTCAGGAATTTGGAGAAGGTTGGGTATTCCTCATCTCACAGATGGGAGTGGTGGTATCGCCCTACCAGGGATACCCTTTAGAGCCAGCTTGGGTTGGGAATTGTGAGGACAGACTCAATTTATTTTGCAATATGTACAATATAGAACACTGTTCCTTTGTGAATGTATATACACCTATGGATCTTAATATGATGTTTTTCCATATATTTTAGTGGCCTGCGGCTCCTGAGGAAGCACTATATGGGCGTAACAAGTAGAGCAACAAAGAAAATCTACATCACACATCTACAGCATCCTCAACACCTTGGATCTGTTTATCTGCATATGCGGTTTTGAGGGGTGTTTTGTGTATATTACTAAGAGATGGTTATGTAGTGGCAACCTCTGATATACAGGCATTGTCTAATGTATGGTCTTTTAAATATCCTTCTGAACAAACTAAAATTAAGTTTTAACGATATCTATGTGTTGTGCCTAAAAATTCCATATCTTTCTTCCAAAAACGGGTATTCCTCATCGCTCTCCAGTTCACAAGGGAAGTTTGGATCGTGGGTGGGAGTTGTTGTAGAGGATATGGTTTCCAATTTTCTGAGTTTTAAAATCCTAAAAATACAATTTTTAAACTTTATTAAAATAAACATGTAGGAAAATTAAAAATGTGGATACAGTAATCAGGGACGCCCCACAAACTGCTGTAGGACGGCTGTTCTACGCTGGATCATGTATCTGATAAGTGCATCCAGGTAAGGCCGCCCCGGCTGTGCTATGCGTTGTTACAGCACAAGCTGATCAATGGGTCCCGCTCAATGATTGATCGCTGGGACCCGCTGGTCGAGCTTTGTGTTGCAGACAGCACAGTGCACTCTGTACACTGACAGGCAATCTTGCTGTTATTTTTATTCCATGGAAAGCAGGGGAAAAAACAAAAAGATCGCTTAGTAAAAGCAGCACATATTAAACATTGTTAGGCACACAATAAACCCCTTGATCACCCTTAGATGACCACTTCCTGTGACTAATGCGGGTATCGCATCCCTGACCACCTCACTAACTCGTGACAGAGGACCGGCCAATCTCACACCTCACTGTCACTAATGTAACAATGCCATCCTCAGCTGCATCCAGCGCAAAGATTTTCCAGCTTGCAGGACCACAATCTAGGTGCTAGCAGCCTGAGAGCGGTTGTCACCTGGCTAATTTATGCAATTAACCCTTTCACCGCCACTACTGACCTTTGTTTATGGAAGAGTCAGGACTTCCACCAATTTAGCAATAGCAAATATGATTTTAGAATAATGGTCTGTAACACAAACTGTAACCACAGACAGGTCTGCTCAGAGGCCTTATTCTATAATGATGCTTAGTGCCTTTACCATACAATCATGTGCATAGACCTTTACAGCAATTTCTCTGCTCTGCCCCCTACAGACTGTTATATTGCACAACACTCTTAAGCCACTCTATGACAGGTGCACTTGGGCGTTAATAGCATGTAGGTGTGGCCTAGGCTGACTGCCCACAGAGAAGGAGAACTCATACAGAGAGAGAGAGAGAGAGAGAGAGAGAGAGAGAGAGAGAGAGAGAGAGAGAGAGAGAGAGAGAGAGAGAGAACAATGCATTTTGCAGACATGGTCACACCAGACCAGAACACTTACAATGAACCGGGCAGGAGGTACAATGCATATTGGAGGCACCTGACAGTAGCCAGCTGGAAAAGCAGCTAGAAGGCAGACCAGCAACCAAGCCCCAAAACAGGAAGGCTACTAATAATATGCAATGACAGTCCCTGCTCTGTCCCTCATCAACAGGAACCTGACTGTGACAGACTCAACCGGGACAGGGTGAAGAGCTCAGTTCAGCCTCTGATTCTATAGAGAGAGCAGATCATTCTCTAATGACTGACAACCACGTGATGAACACTGAAAGCGAGGCTTGGATTAATTCTCTGAATAAGGACAATAAAGCATCCCTTCTGGAAAGGATGGAAAGGTGTAATAGTAATATTGTACAGGTTAATGGTCAGAGGAAATATGGTGGCCCTCCTACAGTAATATGTATCAACAATATCCCTCAAGAAATCTATTAAGATAAATGAATTCCACTTTTTCAGACTGCTGGAACACTGTATGAGCTTTGCCTCATAGACTGTGGTAGACTCGTGCCAGACAGTCTGAGCTGGGGTGGGATCTCTGATTAATTAAAACATTGTCTGAATGGGCGTGGAGTTGTCTACGTGATGATTGGTTTAATTAGATTGATGTTTATGTTGGCTGTTCCTTAGCTATGTTAATTATATTCCTGTTTACAGTTTGCACTGTTGGGTGTAATGACATCAGGCTCTATTTGACCTTGTGTGGTATATATTCTGTGTGAATTTTGAATAAAGAATTCCAGTTCCAGTTTGCACCCAAGCTAGTGTCATCTAGTCCTTGGGTGCTCAGCTACAATACCTGGATCCTAGGTCCAGACTGGAGGAAGCTGTATACTGACAGAAGCATCCATGCTGAACGGTTCCTTCACCTATCAGGAATCATGAATCAGACTGAGACAGAAAATGCAGTTAAAATCACACCTTTTAATGTAATGGTAAAAATGGTACAGATCAGTAAACGTAGTCAAAACAAAAGCCACGGATCAGAAGTCAAAGCGGATAGTCAGACAAGCTAGTAATCAGAGATCAGCATAGTCAGGGGCAGAAGAACAGGATCATGAACCAGATGGGACGTCAGCAAAGTCTTTCACAGGAACACAGCAGAGACACTCCAGATATGATGACCAGGCAAAGGCACGAAAAGGAATGGAGGATCAACCAGTGCAAAACAATCCCTAGCGCATTAGCGGCTGTACACTCAAGGCCAATATATCAAATCCTAGACAAGAGACATCTTACATAATAGTACTAAA
Organism: Glandirana rugosa; assembly: GCA_018402905.1. Classification (NCBI taxonomy): domain Eukaryota; kingdom Metazoa; phylum Chordata; class Amphibia; order Anura; family Ranidae; genus Glandirana; species Glandirana rugosa. The sequence goes on along the minus strand of BLSH010354784.1, from coordinate 316,816 downwards.
ACAAAAACTCTAAATACTAATTCTAAAAAGTTCACAAGTACTGTGCAAATCACGCATGTGCAGTTTATATAAACATAATCATAAAAACATGATTTCAAAAAAGTCCATAATGGACTGCTAATTAAACAGATAGGTCAAACAAGCCTTCCCATAAAGGGTATTATGAGTTGATGTTGCCTCTATAAAAATATGGCGCTGCTACAAGCGTTCCGCTCCAGATCAGGCTAGTTCTCAGACCAATTAAGAACAGAAAAGCCAATGTACTATGCCATGTAAAATAATAAAGAAATATAGTGCTCTCCGTATTGCACAAACATTTTATTGTAAATGAAACAGGTGCACTTACAAGCCGAGCACTATCACCAAGTGCTGGGTATCAATGCATACAGTTGAATATCTCATGCGAGCAGTAAGAGTGAAGAGTGGCTGCAGATGACGCGACGTAGGTCTCTCTGACGCATATCGTCCTAGAAGGCGAGACTTCTTCAGTGGTTACAGAGACTCATTTGTCATCTTCCTTAAATATGCGCCACCTAGTAAGTCGGCGAGAGCAAACCACCTCCTCATGTGATCCTCATGTGTGTTTAGCTGGTTCCACACTGCGCGCTGTATATTTACATTTTGGACCGCAAATCGCCATAAATAGGCGGCGATTCGCCCAGGCGCAGCTAGGGGGCGAGCGCGCGCCGGCGCACTCTCGTGCCCGACACACTCCAGAGAAGAGTGCCCGCGGCTCGGGGGGACCCGAAGTCCGCCGGTGAGCCGCGATGAGCGGCCAGAGTGAAAGAACGGGGAACCGCCGATGTAAACACGGCAGTTCCCCGCTCTGTCAATGGGGACATAAGAGATCTACTGATCGCTGTCACTGGGATCAGTTAGATCTCTCATGCCCATGGTAGCCCAGCCCCCTCACAGTTAGAACACGCCCAGGGAACACAGTTAACCCCTAGATCTCCCCCTGCAGGTTAACCCTTTCACTGCCGAGGACATTTATACAGTAATCAGTGGATATTTAAATTTCTGATCACTGAATAAATGTCATTGGTCCCAAAACAGTGTCAAAAATGTCCAACATGTCCGCTGCACTATCGCAGTACCGCTAAAAATCGCAGATCGCCGCCATTGCTAGTAAAAAATAAAAACCCCAGAAATGAATTCTCATCATCCGTAAATGAGGCAACTTTTGCGCAAATCAATCAATAAACCCCGATTGGGTTTTTTGTTACCAAAAATATGAGGAAGAATATAAATCGGCCAAAACCGATGAAAAAAAATGTTTTTTTATAATTTTTTTTGGCATTTGAATTTTAGCAAAAAGTAAAAAATATTGTTGTTTTTTTTTGCAAAATTGTCGCTCTTTATTTGTTTATAGCGGCGATCAGAAATGACGCAGAGGCGATCAAATACCACCAAAAGAAAGCTCTATTTGTGGGGAAAAAAGGACGCAAATTTTGTTTGGGTACAACGCCGCACGACCGCGCAATTGTCAGTTAAAGCGACGCAGCGCCGAATCGCAAAAAGTGCTCTGGTCCTAACCTGGGAAATCCTTCCGGGGGTGAAGTGGTTAAATAGCCAGAAGAGGTTGGCTGACGAGCAGGTGATGATCACCACGTAAGCCACTGTGGAACAATGAGTGCTGACAATTATCCGACAGCTGAGCCACCTGAGCACTGAGAAGGGAGCTGCTGAAAGTCCAGCCCTGACTCCTACCCACTACGCTAAATGGGCACCAACTCGGAGGGGACAGCGCTTTTTATAAGCACTGCCCATCTAAACAAAGGCTGTCAGGTCATCTAATTGGACAGCTTCTTCCCTGATGAGAACTACAGAGGCTTCAAAGGAACCTCCGTCCTCCGCCCTCTCTGCACAGCAGCCGCCGGTCAGCGCCACCCTTGCAGGGAGGCTAAACTGCACCTCCCAAGAAGCGGGCACTCTGCCAGGAAATGCTTTCCTTCTTACAGCATATTCTAGTTGCTTTTGTCTAGAAGACTATTATATTCCTATCCATTTTTACTCAAAAGACACGGACTGATTTTTTTCTTTCTGTTTTATACATATCCAAGACCTGCATGATCCTTTATTAAACATCCTCAATTATGCCAGTTGCTTGAAACGAATTTACGCTGCCTTCCCAAATTCCTGATAACCCCGGGCCTCGCTATCACTATTCTGTATGAAGCAATGAACTACAATGCCTTGGCAGGGCTATGTGAGTCAGGGAGAGCTGTGTGATGGTATTAATACATGAAATGACTGTAAAATACAGAGAGATGAGAGATTCTCACTAAGCGATTGATGTATTGTGTTCCCTGCTAAGAATGTTGTGCGCCTCTCTAACAACTGTAATGGATATTAAAGCATTGAAAGAATGAATTGCCTGCATTCCTTATTGACGAATCCATTTTTAAAAATAGTCTTCGTTCTTTTTTTTTCTCTTTTAAAGTAAATGTAAATGCAGTCATGTAAATCTCATACAAGCTTTTACATGTAAATGTAATTTAACCGCTTCAATACCAGCCACTTAGAACGCTTCCCGCCCGACCAAGGTTCAGCTTTCAGTGCTGTTGCGGTTCGAATGAGAATTGCGCGGTTGTGCGACGCTGCACCCAAACAAAATTGTTATCATTTTGTTCCCACAAATAGAGCTTTCTTTTGGTGGTATTTGATCACCCATGCGGTTTTTATTTTATGCGCTACAAATAAAGACCAAAAATTTTTGAAAAAAAAAAGCTTTTCTTTGTTTCTGTCACAAAACTTTGTATAAGTACATTTTCTCCTTCACTGACGGGCACTGATGTGGCTACACCGATGGGCACTGATGAGGCTACACTGACAGGCAATGATGAGGCAGTACAGATTGGCACTGATGAGGTGGCACTGATACGTTTGCACTGATGATGGGGCACATATATGCAGCACTGATGGGCACTGATAGGCGGCACTGATAAGCAACACTGATGGGCACTGATACGTGGCACTGATGGACACTCGTAGGCGGCACTGATAAGTAGCACTGGGCACTGATAGGTGGCACTTTTAGGTGGCACAGGTGGGCACTGATAGGTGGCACAGGTGGGCACAGGGGGTCACTGGTAGGTGGCACTGGTGAGCACTGATGCATATAGCACTGTTAGGGATGGCACTGGCAGGCATCATATATGGGCACAGTGCGATCCCTACAGTGCACTGTATTGCCCTTACCTGATGGTCTAGTGGGGGCTCCCTGGTGGTCCTGGCCGGCCTCCATGTTGTCTCCCTGGTGGTCCCGGGTGGCCTCCTCATAGTGTCCCCGTGGGGGGGGGGGGCTCCCTGGTGGTCCAGTGGGGTGATCCTGAGGGGGGCTGTGCTGATAAATGTTCAGCGCA
>BLSH010354784.1:270658-299043 GCA_018402905.1 Glandirana rugosa | reverse complement strand
GTCCTCGTAGATCTAAAGGAGAAAATGGTATGCTTCAAGTGGAAAGATAGCGCTGGACCCATAGGGTTACCTTACTGGTATTGTTATCTTAAGGTATTGATGTTGGTGTAAATGATCTGGTTCCTGGAGAGGCAGCTTCTGCACCCCAGAGGATCTCCATAGTCTCCTTGGCTTATAGTGTAATGTAACAAAAATTTTAATTGAAGTGCCACACCACTGCTTAGAGGTCCACATACAACTTTATTCCATTAAAAGTCAGGGGTACAAGCACTCCCCATTCCAATTCCCCTGTCCTTTTTTACCTGTATACAATCGCTACTAGGGCACTTCGTATGGTAAAAGAGGAAATCTAGATGCTCCTGCACCATTTTAATGAAACATAAATCAGTAGGCAGAGTAGGGCTTCCTAATCTTAGGGACTATTACAAATTCACAATTTTGGGGCAACTCAAAACCTGGTTTGTTCCTAGCTCCTCCTGTTTATGGAGTAACATTGAAGCCCTCCAGATTCTGAGATGTAATCTCAAAAATTGGCTCCTCGGTGCACCATGAATAAAAAGAGATGTTAAACTCCTCTCGCCAATAGAGTTGAGCAAACACCTGGACTTTTGGGTTCGGTGGGTTCGGCCGACTTTCCGGAAACGTTCGGGTTCGGTACCGAACGTTATCCGAACTTTACCCTGGACCCTGAACCCCATTGAAGTCAATGGGGACCCAAACTTTTCGGCACAAAAATGACTGTAAAAAAGTCCTGGAAAGTGCTAGAGGGCTGAAAAAGGAAGATAAATGGGAGATGTTATTAGATCTGCAATCTTTCCATCAAAGCAGTAGTAATCTCTACCTAGTCCAGTATCAGATCGTTCTGTAATGCAGGATGAGAGATCGTTCTGTAATCAGATCGTTCTGTAATGCAGGATGAGATGTTATAGAGCTACAATCTGTCCATCAAAGCAGTAGTAGTAATCTCTACCTAGTTATTATCACTGCAATCTGTCCCTCACAATCTGTCCCTCACAGCGCCGGCAGCATCCTCTCCCTACACTAACCTGAGAGAATGTGACATGCAGCACTGTGACTCCAGCCTCATATAAACGCTGGGTCACATGATGCACTGGCCAATCACAGCCATGCCATTAGTAGGCATGGCTGTGATGGCTTCTAGGGAAAACCAGGGAAATGCTTGTTGATTGGCTGCCCTGCAGCTATTCAACATGCGTGATAAAATACCAGAACCCAGAACCCGAACCCAAGCGTTTTTCTCAAATGTTCGGGTTCGGGACACGGACACCCGAAATTTCGGTACGGATCCGAACTTTACAGTTCGGGTTCGCTCAACTCTAGTCCCAGTCAAATCTACAGGTCACAATATGGCTATGAGGTGGCTGTATGGTCGGTTCCTAAAGGGCTCAGTCTCTTCAGCAGCAGATAGTAAATCCCCACAGCGGCAGTGCACCTGTCCCAGTGATATTGCAGCTCACCATCTGGTCACGCACAGTGAACAGTCCAACCTCTGCTCTGTACCCAGGTGACTCTGGCTGTCAGCACCCCCAAGTTCCGCACTCCAGATCCTGTTTAGGCTGCCTATATGCAGCAGTGGTGGTGCACACTGGACAGCAATGTGTACTCTCTGGTCTCTTTCACGGCAAGAGGAAGCTGTGTGCTGTACAGCCTAGGAAATTACAGCTCTTTTCCCTCCTCCTGGCTATCTTCGTCTGGGAAATGCAGTTTAAAAGCCCTTGATTACAGTAGTGTCTCTTTCCTCTGGACTACAGTTCCCACAGTGCAGTGATGCTTGACTCAGTCTATTGAACTGTTCCTGCTCAGCAGCTCTTTTCTATTGTTGAAACAGCTGTTAACCATTTCAGCATTGCTGGTCAGCAGCTACAGAGAGCTTCATGTCTAGGAGATGCAGCAGAAGATAAATGTAAATCCCCTTACCTGTCACTGGATCAGGTGTCCCCATTGAAAGATTATCTCTCACTGTGAAGAAATTCCTTTAACCACTTCCCGCCGGGCCTATAGACAAATGAAGTCCGGGAAAAAAAAAGCAAACCTTTAGACCATTAGTATTGCTTTAAGGAGGAAGCCTTTTCTGGCACTTTCTGTCTACAAGAAAAAATCAATAGATAGAATAAATGAATAGAGAGAATGAGAGAAAGTTACTTGGAACCACCAAACATTATATATTTTTTTTTAGCAGAGACCATAGAGAATAAAATGGCAATCAGTGCAATTTTTTATGCCACACGGTATTTGTGCAGCGGCTTTTCAAACACAATTTTTTTTGGAAAAAATAAACTTTAATTAATTTTATTGCAAAAAAACACACTAGATTATGCCAAGTAAATAGATGTCATGCTTTAAAATTACTCACGCTCGTGGAATGGCAACAAACTACGATACATAAAAATCTCCATATGTGACGCTTTAAAAATGTTTACAGGTTACCTGTTTAGAGTTACAGAGGAGGTCTAATGCTAGAATTATTGCTCTCGCTCTAACGATCGTGGCGACACCTGACGTGCATTGCGAACACTGTTTACATATGCGAGCGTGACTTGCGTTCGTTTTTGGGCGCGAGTTCGGAGGGATGGGGGTGCTTGAATTTTTTTTCCTATTTATTTTATTTATTTTTTTATTTTTACTTTGTCCCTTTATTTATTTTTTTTCTAAGCACTTTTATTCCTATTTCAAAGAATGTAAACATCCCTAGTAATAGAAATAAGGGGTGACAGGTATTCTTTATGGAGAGATCTAGGGTTTATAAAGCTCCAAATGTTTCTTTTACCTTTGAAAGCAAGAGATCAAAAAAAAATAAAAAATAGTTTACTTCCGCCCTAGACAGGAAGTGACATCATGACATCGCTCCGGTCCTCCTAGATCATAGAGGTGAGCAGAGACGGTCTGGTTTCTCCCCACTTCTGTGTCCAGCGGCGCAAACTGTTGGATTGTTTCCCAGGCTTGCTTCGAAAGGCGATCCAGTGGCTAGTCAGTCGCTCGGATCACTTTTATTAGAAAGACAATCGCCGGCTGAAAAAAAAAAATTCACGGTTATGGCTGATAGCCTCAGCCATACCCCTAGTAAACCACTTTAAGCACTTAAGGACCGGAAGGATTTACTCCCTTAATGACCAGGCCATATTTTGTGATTCGGCGCTGCATCGCTTTAACTGACAATTGCGCAGTCATGTGACGCTGTACTCAAATAAAATTTATGTTCTTTTTTCCCTACAAATAGAGCATTCTTTTGGTGGTATTTGATCACCTCTGCAGTTTTTATTTTTTGCGCTATAAACAAAAAAGAATGGCAATTTTGAAAAAAAAACAATATTTTTTACTTCTTGTTATAATAAATATCCAAAAAAAAGAAAAAAGAAAAAACAAATTTATTCATCAGTAGGCAACATCACAATAAGCTTATAAAATCGCAATAAGCTTATATTTATTGGTTTGCACAAAAGTTATTGCTTCTACAAACTTCGGGATAGATTTATGGACTTTTATTTATTTTTTTACTGGTAATGGCGGCGATCTGTGATTTTTAGTGGGACTGTGACATTACGGTGGACAAATCTGACCCCAAATGACACTTTTTGGGGACCAGTGACATCATTACATTGATCAGTACAATAAAAATGCACTGATCAATGTATAAATGACACTGGTAGGGAAGAGGTTAACACTAGGGAGCGATCAAGGGGTTAACTGTGTTTCCTGGGTGTTTTCTAACTGTAACAGGGTATGGGCTGCCAGGGACATGACAGAGATCATTGTTCCCGATTAGTGGGAACAGCAGATCTCTGAGATATCCCCTGTCAGACTGGGGATTCACCTTGTTTACATAAGCAGATCCCCGTTCTGCCTCTGTGTACAGCGATCGCAGGCAGCCAGCGGACATTGAGTCTACCGGCCCTGCGGTGTGCAGCGGGAGCGCGCTCCCCCGCAATCTCCCATGCACGGACCGGTGTACGTTGGTTCGCGCAGGAGAGCCAACCTGCCGCAGTATAAGTGCAGCGGCTGGTCGGCAAGTGTTTAAAGCTGTCAAAAATATATACATATTGCAGTTGACAAATGGATAGAGAAGCATATGATGTCAAGTAGACATGTGCACCGGCAAAAATTTTTTTTTTTCATTTTGGTTTTATTGAGTGACCTCCTGGACCACTGTCAGCTTTCCTTGATGAATTTTCTGCCCGGCTACCCTACTTCTGAAATTCCCACAATCCTTGGTAACTTCAACATCCTGGTTAACACTAACAGTACTGCTACTTCTAAACTTCAACCTTATTTGACCTGAAGCAATGGGTACAGGCTTCTACTCACACTGATGGAAACACCCTTAACCTTGTATTCTCCTACCTATGTGCTCCATGCAACTTCTCCAACAATCCTTTTCCTCTCTCCGACCACCACCTTATAAGTTTCTCTCTCTCCCTGTCTTGCACCACCTCTCCCTCCAATTGCCTAACCATCACCCGTAGAAACCTTCACCAACTCAACACTTCTCTCCTCTATTCTGCTACTGACCACCTCTATGAAAAAATTTCACCCCTGTCCTGCTCCAACTAAGCCACTGCCATCTGGCCAAGATGTCATCTCTGCTTGCCCACCCGGCTTGCTTCTCATCCTCAGGCTGCCCACTTGCGGCTCCATCAAGCCGCCCACCCACGGCTCCATGTTAGGGACCCCGACACTCGGGGCTATGGCCATTAGATTTGGGGCTGTAGCCTTGATAGCCACACCCTGGCAATGCCCCTGCATACTAGCCTATTATGCTTTTACTTTGCAGGGTGAATAAGAGGAAGTAAAACCCATTAGGGTTTACATGATCTTTAATAAAGTAATATTTGGGTTTGCAAATGCATTTTGTGCACTCAAAATGGATTTACATCTTTTGTGGCTATTAAGGGATATATTTAAATTAGATGCAAATGCAAAAACTTATTAAAACCAACTTTTAAAATTACAACATGTTCAAGTTAATATGAGATTTAATGGCTGGGGTTACAGCTAGTTTAGGTATTCTTATGATAGTTTGTCTAAAAACATTGGAGCTGTTAAAGATTTTGAGGCTGGGTGTTCCTAAAAACAAATATAAATGTTGGTTAACATCCTTAATTGGAGCATGGGATTGGGTTGAAGGCCCCAGAACCCACTTACAGTTTCTGTGATCATATCTAGACCCTTTATGCTGCATGCACAAAAACATTTAGCCAGACATTTTAAATAATGTGATAATGATGGACCTCAAAAAAAGTTAAGTCTCCAGCTGTCACGCACCTGATGGTAGAGTCTGTCTTGTGCAGGAAGCAACCACTCTTACGACCCTGGTTTAGGAACCCCTGATAGAGCAGACAGAGGGTTCCAGAGCACAGAGGGGCACGAGGGCTGGACTGGAACACTGATGGTAAGATGGGTCAGTCAGTGGCTCGTGCAAACGTAGAGCAGTGAGGCAGGCTGAAGTCGGCAACTGGCTGGCAAGCGGTACAGAAGGAGCAGGCCGAAGGATCGTCAGGTACAGGCAGGGTCGTTAACAAGCAGGCAGCGAGGTACAAAGGGGTCAGTCAGAAGAATCGTCGTGTGCAAGCTGGGGGTTGGTGCAGGCGGAAGTCAATCAAGGCCAAACAAGCCGGGTCACAGGAACAGATCAGGATACAGATTCAAGACAGGTAGCTCTCCGGAACACACTCCAATGCTGTAGAACGGACAGCACAGACTGCAGGGCTTCCCAGGCATAAATAGACTGTTTGGCGCCGTGTCTGTCGCGGGCGTGCGCAAACGCGCACACACCACCGCGGAAACAGCGGAGAAGACATCCAAGTCCTCTAACACCAGCTCAGGAGGTCCTGGTTCCTCTATATAGATCTTCATATCACTAGAGGGGTCACCAGAAAGTGGAAGGAGGTCCCAATTCCTCTATATAGATGTTTAGTAATCACTAGAGGGATCCCTAGCTGGAGGAAGGAGGTCCTGATTCCTCTATATAGATCTTTATATGACTAGAGGGGTCACCTGCAAGAGGAAGAAGGTCCTGATTCCTCTATATAGATATTTAGTTATCACTGAAGGATACCCAGCAGTATCCTGATTCCATCATATAGATCTTTAGTCATTACTAGAGGGAACCCCAGGAGGAGGTCTTGATTCCTCTATATCAATATTTGGTTATCCCTAGAGGGATCACCATCAGGGAGAAGGAGCCCCAGATTCCTCTATATAGATCTTTTGATATTAATAAGATAAAATGAGTACATAGAAGGGCAACAGATCTAAGGGGTTAGAACACATTGAGAGTGACTACAGGATCTTAACACATACAATCTTGAGGGAAAAGAGGGACATGGTTGAAAGTTAATGTCAGAGGTCAGGCTCAGAGACCAATATCTATAGAAGAAGTTCCCTCCACCCAGCTGCATAAGCGAACAAGCAGGTCACCCTGGCAAATGACGTAGGCTCACCCGAGGTATGGGGCCTAGGTACTAACTGGTGTTCACCAGAGCTCCTGATGGTGGAGATGGGTTTTGCTGTGTGTTAGTACCAGATTCCTGTTCTTAGGATCACCAGGAGGTGAGCAAGCTGTGGTCCAGTAGCAGATATAGCAAACAGGGATCAAGCAGAAGCGTACCCAGTAAACAAGCCAAATGTTAGCAACAAGTGGTTGTAGGCTGGGATCAAGCAGAAGCATAGTTGTGGAACAAGCCAAAGGTCAGTAATGAGTGGTAGCAAAGATATGGATGGCAGCAGGAGCGACAAGAGAGATATTGGCTGGAGAGAGCACAAAAATGTGGCAAACAGGAAATGCAAATGCATGGCTTAATTGAGAAGTTCATAGGAGGAGCAAGGTGTTCAATGTTCACAAGAAACAAGAAACAAAACAGGATTGTCCAATAGATCAGACAAGGTGCTGCCTGCGAGCAAGAGAAGATCAGCAAGAGAAGACATTGCCAGATAAAGCATAGATCACAGGTTCAGATCTTGGTCCTGACAGTTAACACAAAAGCTTGAGGAAAGAAAGAAACATTAACTGTAAATACATGAAGGCTGTGAATAAGGTTCAGTATTATCAATATGAATCTAAGTTCAAGAACACAGGGTCATGACATCCAGCTAGGAAAAGGAAAGTGTAAAACATTTTTTTATATAAATAAACAGTTAATTAAAAAAAAAAACCTTAAAGGAGAAGTGCAGCCAAAGTTCATATGTTTTGCACTCCTGTTACCCGTTGTCAGCAGACAACGGGCTGTTAGCTGAAGTTGCGGTGCCGGTCCAGGCTCAAAAAATATTGCGACTATATGGTCAGGGTCCGTCCATACGCCTGGACCAGCAACACGGCTCAGGTTCTCAGCGAGCCACTGAGAGCCTGTGCCAGCTGCTCTCACCCCCTCCACAGCCCAGCATTCCAGTGCCTCACAGTCACCAGCTCTCTGCTCGTGGATTGGCGGTGTTTGATCCAGTGGTGGCCCATCCATATGGGGCACACGCAGGGCGCTGGACGCATGGATTCCAATTATTTTTTTTTTAGAATCACATGATTAGAGTCTGAAGCTCTAATTGGCTTCAAAACAGGGTCCAGTTGTGTGACAATAGCGAATTAATATTCGCTATTGTCTTCCTGATTCTTCTCCTGGCCAATCAGGAAGCAGGTCCTGAGACCCGTCACCCGATTGGCCAAGAGGAGGAGTGATCCTAATGGCTAGCGTGGAGGAGATGCTGGGGAAGCCACTGAAGCTGAGGAGGAGGAGACACAGGATGAAGCCACTATCTGTCCCCCATGGGAAGCGCTGTCCGCAACCTAGGTGGGGTAAGTGCAGGGCTGGTTACCGATCAACCGATCGACAGGGGTTTGGGGGACTGTGACCGACCGTGGTGGTGGGTGTATTGTTTGCCACCCCCCCAAAAAATATACCACCAGCCACCACTGGTTTGAACGCTCGGCTTTTAGGCTTAGAGCCAACGGGGGAAAGATGCAGCCTCAGACCGATGATGCATCCAACTAGACAAGTATGATTCTAAAATGTAATAAAATATATATAATAGATAATGCTTGGAAAGGACTTCCAGCAGAGATAGGGAGTCAGCCAACAGTAAGTGATTTTCAGCAAGCATGGGACACACATACAATATATTCAGACCAGTAGGTTGAAAAAAAACCCATCAACAAGTAAAAATCAAAAGAGGGGCAGACTTGATGGACCTTTCAGGTCTTTTTCTGCTGTCACTTTTTTATGTTTCTCTAGCTGTAAAAGCTGTTACATTTTTGGCATATTCTTTCAAAGGCCTTTGTGAACCTGGCTACATTCATCAAAGAACAATTTGAAAAAAAGAGAAGGCATCAAGCCCTCAGGAGTCAAGCACAGACTGAAGAGGCAGTGGGTGCACGCAGTGCCGTGTGACTTTCTTTAATACCTCTACATTCAAAAATTTGGATGAATTATTCCACCGCAGCCTAAAGATAAAGGTTTTAATCTCCCTCACTTATGTACATGGTGTTTTGAGAATTCTCTATGTTCCTATTGCTATTATACCATTTTCATTTCAAATAAATACATCTTGCCTCCTGCTTAGAATTCATGAAATTGTTTCTATGTTAGTCAAATAGAAAGCCTTCAAAACTCATCCCGGTAAGAATTAATAAGGTGAGGTGCTAACCTTGAGGGTCCTATATGAAACCCGAATTTAAGCGTTTGCTGACGCGTTTTGAATAAGAATGGAGACTTGGCTCCCCAGTCCGCATTGTGCGCGTCTGTTCATCACAAATTCTATGGCAGTCTAGTGACTCAAGAAACAAGTTGTGCCTCTGTATAATGTTCAAAACAGATTACTGTTGTAATTTATTGTCATAATGGAATAGATGAAGTGTGCCGCGCATCCATCACTGCGTGACTGTACCATTCTTTATACATAAATGTATTCGATCCTTCCAAGACTAAAGGAGAAAATTCACATTTAAGTTTCTTTCTTTTTTTTTTTTGTTTGCCTTGGGCTTTTCTTTACTAAAAAGATCATGAAATAAGATTTTTATAAAGAAGCTGTTGCACAATTTATGTTCAACATTCAGCCGTTCCCTATGTAGGGTTGGGTTTATTACCATTGGAGAGAGGTACATAACATGTTATGTTATGTTTTATTTGGTGACTATTGGTTGGGAGAAAAAAGTATATTATGTTTAAAGGTATTTATATAGTGCTGGCAAATTATGCAGCACTTTCTAGTCACATCAGTGCTTGCCCTAGGGACAGGGCTGGATTAAGAGCATCATGGGCCTGGTGCTGAAGATTTTGGTGGGCATTTTTATGGAAATAAATAAAATGAAAATGCAAACAATTTTTTGTTAAAACAAATGAAATATGCTGCCGCATTTTACATATCAATTATGTGTACACTGTATACAGAGCAGGGCTGGGCAGTATTAGTGACTCACTCACGACATTGGGCCTATCTTAAGGAAGGGGCCTGGAGCTGCAGCTCCAATAGCCCTTTGTTAATCCGGCCCTGCCTAAGGAACTTTGTCAGAGAACCTAATTTAATAATCCTTCTGGAATGCCTATTCAGGGAACCTCTGTTAATAATCCTTCTGGAATGCCTATTCAGGGAACCTCTGTTGCTAGTTCTAAGGAGCCATCTTCTCCTTAGTCGGCATCCAGGCATTGAGGGGAGAGGATTGGATCATCTCCGCCGCTACCGACGGCTCCGGTAAGCAGCAGAGACAACCGGAAAGCAGCGGGGGGGGGGGCACCTCTCCCGCTCCCAATAAAAGTGATCTTGGGGTGAATCCGCCGCAGAGACCACTTTTATCTTAAAGCGGACCGCCCGCTGTAAAAACCGACACCGGAGTTATGGTAGTTATCTGCTACCATAACAACGGTATTCCACGTCAAAGTACCGATGTAAAATGACGGTGGGTGGTCCGTAAGTGGTTAAATAGCTCCTGTTTTTTGAATCTCACTACTTTGTTTGGTAGGTACAATGCCTAGATGCAAAAACCTGTATGAATAATAAATAACAATGAAAACTTTGCACCACATGTAGAGTTGAGCGAACACCTGGATGTTCAGGTTCGGCCGAATAGTGGATAGGGATATAGGGATAGAGATATAACTTAAAATCACATAAAAAAATGGAGGAGAAGTTGTATGTATTGGTGGTGGAGGAGGCGGTGACCGTGGGGGTGTAGGTGGAAGTGGCGGTGGAGGAGGAGTAGCCCCCAAAATGTTGAGACATATTAAAAAAAAAAAAAAAAAGTATACCAATGGCTGTGTGAGGCCGGTCTAAATGTCTATTTTGCACAAGGTACAGACAAGTCTTGTGGGATCCATGCCTGGTTCATTTTAATAAACGTTAGCTTGTCCACGTTGGCTGTGGACAGGTGGCTGCGCTTGTCTGTGATAACGCCCCCTGCACACTTTCATACAATACACTGGCTGCAGGGCAGGCCAGCACTTCCAAGGCATAAAGCGCAAGCTCAGGCCATGTGCCCAATTTGGAGACCCAGAAGTTGAATGGGGCAGACCCATCAGTCAGTACGTGTAGGCGTGTGCACACATACTGTTCCACCATGTTGCTGAAATGCTACCTCCTGCTAAGACGTTGCCTATCAGCTGGTGGTGCTGTTTGTTGTGGCGTGCTGCTGACAAAGCTTTTCCACATTTCAGCCATGCTAACCCTGCCTTCTGAGTTACTGGCGTTGCCACAGCTGCATTGGTGACTTCTTCCTCCTCCTCTGCCTTCGCCTTCTTCATTCTGTCATTTGGGAATGCCCTCAGCAGCACATCTAACAGCGTGCACTTGTAGTCGCGCATCTTCCGATCACACTCCAGTGAAGGAATTAAGGACAGCATGTTGTCCTTGTAACGGGGATCCAGCAGGGTGGCCATCCAGTAGTCAGCACAAGTTACAATGTGGGCAACTCGGCTGTCGTTGAGCAGGCACTGCAGCATGTAGTTGCTCATGTGTGCCAGGCTGCCCAGAGGCAAAGACAAGCTGTCCTCTGTGGTAGGTGTATCATCTGTGTCCTCCGTATTCCCCCAGCCATGCTCCAGTGATGCCCACAAGCTGCGTTGGGTGCCACCCTGCTGTGAACATGGTTCCTCCTCCTCCTCCTCCTCATCATCCTCATCTCCTCATCATATAGAACTGTGAAAATGTTTTACCTGGCCTATGCTGGTGCAGGAACCCCCCCTCTGAGCCACTTGTGAATGACTGGCCTGATAACCATGGAAATGACCCCTCTTGCTCCTCCTCCTGTGCCACATCCTCTTCCATCATTGCCCGAAGTGTTTTTTCAAGGATACACAGAAGTGGGATAGTAACGCTGAGAACAGCGTCATCGGCACTGGCCATGTTGGTGGAGTACTCAATACACTGCAATATGGTACACAGGTCTCGCATGGAGGCAAACTCATTGGTGGTGAAGTGGTGCTGTTCCACAGAGCGACTGACCCGTGCGTGCTGCAGCTGAAACTCCACTATTGACTGCTGCTGCTCGCACAGTCTCTCCAGCATGTGCAAGGTAGAGTTCCACCTTGTGAGCACGTCGCATATGAGGCGGTGAGCGGGAAGGCTGAAGTTCTGCTGCAGCGCAGACAGGAGAGCAGCAGCAGGGGGAGAACTCCGAAAGCGCGCACAGATGGCCTGCATTTTCTGCAGCAGCTCTGACATATCCGGGTAGTTTTTTAGTAATTTCTGCACCACCAAATTCAGCACATGCGCCAGGCAAGGGATGTGCGTCAACAGGCTAGGCCCAGAACTGCTACAAGATTTTGCCCATTATCGCACACCACCAGGCCGGGCTTGAGGCTCAGTGGCAACAACCACTCATCGGTCTGTTGTTCAATGCCCGTCCACAGCTGCTGCACAGTGTGAGGTTTACCCCCCAAACATATCAGTTTTAAACAGCCTGCTGTCATCTCCCCCTGGATGTGCTGAAGTTGGTGGTGAAGATGTTACGCTGACCGGATGAGGAGGTGGTAGAGGAGGAGGAAATGGAGTAGGAGGAGGAGGCAACAGGAAGCAAAGAGAAATGCCCTGCAATCCTGGGTGGCGGAAGGACATGCGCCAAACTGCTATCCGCCTCAGGCCCACCCACCACTACATTTGCCCAGTGTGCAGTTAGCGAGATATAGCGTCCCTGCCCGTGCTTACTGGTCCACGTATCAGTGGTTATGTGGACCTTGCCACACATGGTGTTGCGCAGTGCACCCTTGATCTTGTCCCCGACTTGTTTGTGCTGGAAAAGTAGTGACTGCTGGGAACCACGTACTGTGGGACAGCCACCGCCATCAGGTTTTTAAAACTTTCCGTGTCCACCAGACGGAATGACAGCATTTCAAAGGCCAGGAATTTTGAAATGCTGGCATTCAGGGCCAGGAATCACAGTTGGGTAGGGGGGTACTTCCTCTTTCTCTCCAGTGTTTGGGAGATGGACAGCTGTAAGCTTCCATTGGACCATTGTGTGGAAATGCTTGGGGATGGTGGCGGACATGGTGGCGTTGCTGTCACATGTTTGCTGGGTGGCAGGTGACACTGGCACTGTAGAGGTGGAGGAAGAGGCCGAGGCAGCAGCAGAAGAGGAAGCAGGAGGAGCCCGAGACCTTTCTTGGATTTTGAGGTAATTATTCCACTGCAGCTCAAGCTTTGCATTTAGATGCCTGGTTATGCAGGTTGTGCTCATGTTTAGAATATTTATGCCTCGCTTCAGGCTCTGATTGCACAGCGTGCAAACCACTTGTGTCTTGACGTCAGCACATTGTCTGAAGAACTGCCAAGCCAGGGAACTCCTTTGAGCTGCCTTTGGTGTGCTAGGTCCCTGGGTGCGGTGGGTAGTAGCAGGCGCACTGTCTAGGGGACGGTCGCTCTGCTTTTGCAACCTGCTTCTTCTTTTGCTGTGCTGGTGCCTCTGTGTGACCACCACCTCTTCCTCCAAACTGCACACGTCACTCGCATGACCTTGATTCCATGTGGGGTCTAGGACCTCATCATCCTCCATATAATCTTCCACCCACTCTTCACCACTGCCCTCCTTGTCAGTCTGCACACTGTAGAAAGCCGCAGCAGTTAGCACCTGTGTTTCGTCATCATCAGAGACATGCTGCGGTGGTGTTTCCATGTCCTCATCCTGAAACAGAAGTGGTTGGGCATCGGTGCACTGAATGTCTTCCACTTCTGGGGCAGTGCTATGGCCCATGCAAAGCACACCAGCAGAGTCATCAAAAAGCATAAGAGACTGCTGCATGACTTGGGGCTCAGACTGCTTGGCTGATTTACAAGGGGCTGAAGTGAAAGACAGGTGGCCATTGGGCTCATGTGCCAACTCTGAGCTTTCAGCAAGGGACCGGGTGGGAGACAATGTGAAGGAACTGGAGGAATTGTCAGCCCCCTAATCTACTATCACCTGTACTTGTTCTGGCCTCACCATTCATTGGGCGGCATTCGGGCCTACCATATAACGTTGAAGGTTCTGTCGGCTACTCGCACCTGAGGAAGGTGTTTCACTTGTGCGTGTAGCTGCCACAGATCGACCACGTCCTCTCCTTGAAACAGGAGCTTCACCAACACCATCAACACCAGCAGCACCACGACCACGTCCCTTATTTGACGCTCTCCTCATTCAGGACGCAAATGTACTATTTAGCACAAATTTATATTATTTTTTATAACGCTAATCTGTCCCTCACACCAGCAGCAGGATCCTCTCCCTACTCCAGTATGAGATGATTTTATAACGCTAATCTGTCCCTCACACAAGCAGCAGGAACCTCTCCTTCACCAGTATGAGATGATCAAACCAGCAGCAGGAACCTCTCCCTACACCAGTATGTGATGATTTTATAAAGCTAATCTGTCCCTCACATAAGCAGCAGGAACCTCTCCCTACACCAGTATGAGATGATTTTATAATGCTAATCTGTCCCTCACACCAGCAGCAGAAACCTCTCCCTACACCAGTATGAGATGATTTTATAACGCTAATCTGTCCCTGACACCAGCAGCAGGAACCTCTCCTTACACCAGTATGAGATGATTTTATAACGATAATCTGTCCCTCACACCAGCAGCAGGAACCTCTCCATACTCCAGTATGAAATGATTTTATAACGCTAATCTATCCCTCACACCAGCAGCAGGAACCTCTCCATACTCCAGTATGAAATGATTTTATAACGCTAATCTATCCCTCACACCAGCAGCAGGAACCTCTCCCTATACCAGTATGAGATGATTTTATAACGCTAATCTGTCTCTCACACCAGCAGCAGGAACCTCTCCCTACACTAGTATGAGATGATTTTATAATGCTAATCTGTCCCTCACACCAGCAGCAGGAACCTCTCCCTATACTAGTATGAGATGATTTTATAACGCTAATCTGTCCCTCACACCAGCAGCAGGAACCTCTCCCTATACTAGTATGAGATGATTTTATAACGCTAATCTATCCCTCACACCAGCATCAGGAACCTCTCCCTACACCAGTATCAGATGATTTTATAACGCTAATCTGTCCCTCACACCAGCAGCAGGATTCTCTCCCAACACCAGTATGAGATGATTTTATAATGCTAGTCTGTCCCTCACACCAACAGCAGGAACCTCTCCCTACACCAGTATGAGATGATTTTATAATGCTAATCTGTACCTCACACCAGCAGCAGGAACCTCTCCCTATACCAGTATGAGATGATTTTATGACGCTAATCTATCCCTCACACCAGCGCCAGGAACCTCTCCCTACACCAGTATGAGATGATTTTATAACGCTAATCTATCCCTCACACCAGCATCAGGAACCTCTCCCTATACCAGTATGAGATGATTTTATAACGCTAATCTATCCCTCACACCAGCAGCAGGATCCTCTCCCTATACCAGTATGAGATGATTTTATAATGCTAATCTGTCCCTCACACCAGCAGCAGGAACCTCTCCCTACACCAGTATGAGATGATTTTATAACGCTAATCTGTCCCTCACAGCAGCGGCAACATCCTCTCCCTACACCAGTATGAGATGATTTTATAACGCTAATCTGTCCCTCACAGCAGCGGCAACATCCTCTCCCTACACTAGTATGAGATGATGTGACATGCAGCGCTACGTGACTCCAGCTTATATCGAGGCTGGGTCACATGATGCACTGGCCAATCACAGCCATGCCATTAGTAGGCATGGCTGTGATGGCTTCTAAGGGCAAACGATTAAAACGCTTGTTGATTTGCTGCCCTGCAGCTATTCATAAGGCGCGAAAAAATACCCGAGCCCCGAACCCGGACTTTTTCTCAAATGTCCGGGTTCGGGACACGGATACCCTAAAGTCCGGTACGAATCCGAACTTTATAGTTTGGGTTCGCTCAACTCTAATTATAAACCCTTAAAGTGGTTGTATACCCTCCAAAGGGATTTTTAACTAAAGGCAAGCCTATAATAAGGCTTACCTGTAGGTAAAATGAATATTTCCTAAACCTGCACGGTTTGGGAGATATTCCTCTTGCAAGCAGCTGCAACGTCACAGCACATGCGCCGTGTACATCCGGTGCATGCGCCATGATGTCCCGGTGAAGGCCCGGCGCATAGTGCTGGACCTTGCCGGAAAGACGGGCACAGCGCTAGAGCCTTGTACCCGGAAGCAAGTTCTGAGGGAAGATGTCTGCTCCCTCAGAGGGGACCGAGAAGCCCTGGCGAATCTTCGTTCCAAGGTGAGTATTTCATAATGAGCTAGTATGTAGTGGATACTAGCTCATTATGCTATTGTCTTGCAAGTTTTTTTTTTTTTTTTCATGTTGCCTAGCTATACAACCGCTTTAAGGGCCAGTTCACAAATAGGTGACTTGTGCTCCGACTTGTGATGCCCCAAGTCGCCCCAAGTCACTTGACATCAGAAATCCAATTGAAATGAATGAGAGCCAACTTAATGTCCACTACTGAAGTAGCTCGGACTTCAGAAAAGGTTCCTGTACTACCTCGAGGTGACTTCTATCCGACTTATGCCCATAGAATTCAATGGAAGTTGCCTCCAAGTCGGATCCCCCATCTATATTGAAGCCACTTTACAGGAAAAAAGAAAAGAATTTACAAGGTACTCCCCACGAATTACCCAGGCACCCCCCTCCCTCCCTTCTCAGATTGGCCAGAGGCAAAGTCACCGGGCATAGTCGAGTTTGAAGTTGGTTCAAAGTTGCCTTAAAGTTGCCTGGCAAAGTCCTGCCAACTTTCGAGTTGCGGCAATGTGAACTGGCCCTTACTGATACATTGTAGCAGTGATCAGGCTCATTCTCAGACCACAGTTGTTATGTGATTCCCTTTGTTGTGTTTTTTTTTTTCATTTAATTTCTATTGTGTTGTATTTTTATTGAAAGATTTAAAGTGCAATACTCTGTCATCCATCCAGACTGGTGAACGTGCTGCATCATAATGCTCTGGATTATCTCATTACATTGTTGTGGCAATAAAAAGCTGATTAAAGAAAAGCATGCCAAATGCAATTATAATCTTATGGGAATGCTTTTGTTGAAAAGAATGGTTTAGTGACAGGGTCTCTTTAAAGAGGAATTTCACTTACTGCCCCTTTTTTTTTCAGATACCCTCTTAACTTCTATGATGGGTTATCTTTAACCACTTCAGCCCCGGAAGGATTTCCCCCTTTAGGACCAGAGCCCTTTTTGCGATTCGGCACTGTGTCGCTTTAACTGAAAATTGCGCGGTCGTGCGACGTTGTACCCAAACGAAATTTGCGTCCTTTTTTTCCCACAAATAGAGCTTTCTTTTGGTGGTATTTGATCACTGCTGCGTCATTTCTGATAGCCGCTATAAACAAAAGAAGAGCGACCATTTTGGAAAAAAAAACTAATTTCTTACTTTTTGCTAAAATTCAAATCCAAAAAAAAAATATAACAAAACATTTTTTTTCACCGTTTTTGGCCGATTTATATAATTCCTCATATTTGCGATAAAAAAATTGCAATCAGCGTTTATTGATTGGTTTGCGCAAAAGTGGCCGCGTTTACGGATGGTGAGAATTAATTTCTAGGGTTTTTATTTTTTTTATTTTTTACTAGTAATGACGGCGATCTGCGATTTTTAGCGGTACTGCGATATTTCAGCGGACATGTCGGAACATTTTGACACTTTTTTGGGACCATTGGCATTTATACAGCGATCAGTGCTATAAAAATGCACTGATTACTGTGTAAATACCATTGGCAGTGAAGGGGTTAACCTGCAGGGGGCGCTCTAAGGGTTAACTGTGTTCCCTGGGCGTGTTCTAACTGTATGGGGACTGCCCTAGCTGGGGAAGGGAAGTGATCACAGCCTCCATGTAGAGGAAGGCTGTGATCACAGCCCTTCCCCCCTCACAGAACGGAGGTCCGTGTTTACTTACACGGACCTCCGTTCTTTCACTCCGGGGGGGGCATCGCGGATGGCCGGCAGAGATCGAATCCGCCGCTCCCGCTCCCTGGCCCTTCCCGGACACAGTGAGCGCGTGGGCGCGCCTCCGGCGGCGCGCGCGCTCACTGGGCTCGATGTCGCAGCCGTCGTCATATGACGACGATTCGCGCAATAGAGCCACCTTGTCGCCGTCAAATGCCGATCAGCGGTTGGCAAGGGGTTAAAAAAAATATACTTATGTGCCTCGCGAATCCAGCATTCGTCTGATGGGATCTGCTGTGCTCTGTCCTGCAAACCGGGTCCTCCTGTGCACCATCTTTACTTATGACATCATCTGAGACTGGTTTTCTCTTTCCGGTTCTGACACCCCATGATGAAGCACCACCAGCCAAACCCAACTCTGATCACTGTATTGCAGATGGGGACCCCTGGCATTTGCGCTGTGTGTAGGTAGGGCCAAATGTTTGGTACCCAAGGAAATGTCAAGGCACACAGAGACCAAAGAGGGTGGAACTATTATTATTTGGTGAGTTAGTAGTAACAAATAATAAGACCGTGGCAAGGTGCTTACTCAAGAGTTCCAAACAATATGGCACAGAGCCTTGATACCACCGGAACTTGGGTACGACAGCTCTCAACAACCACAGTCTCTGTACTTGATCAGACATTTTTTTTTAGAAGGCGATTCTGTGTAAGATAAAAGTGGTCTCAGTGGCAGATTCGCCGCGAGATCACTTTTATCAGCGGCGGGAGAGGTGCCCCCCGCCGGTTTCCCATCATCTCTACCGCTTACCGGACCCGCCAGTGGAGATGATCGGTTCCTCTCCCCCCTGTGTCTGTGAACCGAGTGAATGGCTGAAGCCATTCACTTGGCTCCATAACATGGCAGGGCGGAAGCGACGTCACAAGTCACTTCTGCCCAATGCTCTTAAAGGGCCCATTTTTTGTTTACTGTCATTTTTTTCAAATAATTTTTTATTTTTTTTGCATTTTACTGTAAATATGAGATGTGAGGTCTTTTTGACCCCAGATCTCACATTTAGGAGGACCTGTCATGCTTTTTTCTATTACAAGGAATGTTTACATTTCTTGTAATAGGAATAAAAGTGATCATTTTTTACAAAAAAAAAAAAGAACAGTGTAAAATAAAAAGTAAAATAAATAATAATAAAAAAAAGTAAAGCTCGCCCGCAAAAGCGAAGGCATACATGAGTCCTGCCCACTTATGAAAACGGTGTTCAAACCACACATGTGAGGTATCGCCGCGATCGTTAGAGCGACAGCAATAATTCTAGCACTAGCGCTCCTCTGTAACTCAAAACTGCTAACTAATTTTTAAACATCGCCAATGGAGATTTTTAAGTTGCAAAGTTTGTTGCCATTCCGCTAGCGGATGCAATATTGAAGCATGACATGTTGGGTATCATTTTACTCAGCGTAACATTATCTTTCACAATATGGAAAAAAATTTGTCTAACTTTACTGTTGTCTTATTTTTTAACTCAAACTGAATTGTTTTTTTTTTTAAATTGCGCTTGTAAGACCGCTGTGCAAATACAGTGTGACATAAAGTTTTCCAACAGCCGCCATGTTATTCTCTAGGGTGCTAGAAAAAAAATATATAATGTTTGGGGTTGATTTTATAGCAAAAAAAATGGTTTTAACTTGTAACCACCGAACCCAAAAATCAGGCACGATCTCGAAGAGGTTAAACTGACTTGGTGCTTTATCTGAATTTTGTTAGCCGCAAAATCTGTGTAATTAATATGTGTTTGGGTTCAAAGGGATGAGGTGGCAAACCTAGTTACCAGAGCAGTATCTGAGTGAAGGAGGTTGCTGATAGGCAGAGCAGGGATGCAGGCACACTTGGTTATTAACTGGTAGAAAGATCCTTGTCCCAACTCTGCAGAATCCCCAGTTTTTGAAGCTACAAGTGGAATGCCTGCTCTGTCCCTCCTCAACAGGAACCTCTCTCTAGTGCTAATTACATTGTACCTAATCAGTAGGGATCCTGTTGCTACCCTAGTCACAAATGCGTGCCAACCACAGTGGAACAGTGCTATATATAACATATTAGCATTGCCCTCACTAAAGATGGCCGTAGTGGTCAGCTAGGGCAGAAACATCCATTTGCACAGTAGCTGTTCCCCTGATGACACCTAAGGAGGCTTCAGAGGAAGCTCCTTTTAACCTCCATTCCCTCTGCACAGTGGCCAGCTGAACAGCGCCACCTTCAGCGGGGAGGATAAACTGCACCTGCCCAGAAGTGCATATTCCAGGAAGCTTAAAGGGGTTGTAAACCCTAAAGGGTCTATGCATTAAGGTGAGAAACCTCCTGAGATGTAGCAGCCCCCAGAGCCCCCCTTTTACTTCCCTGAACCCAGTCTTTCCTGGGACTGGGACGAGCATACCAGCTCCAGCTGGTGCCTCGGGTCCTGATTGGATAGATTGATAGCTCTCAGCCATTGGCTCCTGCTACTGTCTTTCAAATCCAATGACGCAGTAGTCAGGGGAGGGGCCGAGTTCTGCTGTCTGTGTCAATGGAAGCAGCAGCAGGACAAGGGAGTGTGCCTGCACGGGTGACCCAAGGAAGAGCGGCTCTCCAACGGGGCACTCGAGAAGAGGAGGCGCCAGGAGCGCCACTGAGGGACCCCAAAAGAGGAGGATCAGGGCCACCAACCGCACTGAGGAGGTAAGTATGACATGTTTGTTTTTTTTTTTTGTTTTTTTTTTAATGAACCTTTAGATACCCTTTAAAGCAATGTTCCCCAACCCAGTCCTCAAGGCCCACCAACAGGTCCTGTTTTCAGGATTTCCCTCAGATGAATCAGCTGTGGTAATTACTAAGGCAGTGAAACTGATCAAATCACTTGTGCAAAATAATGGAAATCCTGAAAACATGACCTGTTGGTGGGCCTTGAGGACAGGGTTGGGGAACACTGCTTTAAAGTGTTTGTTACCCCAATATTTCATATTCCTGATATGTGTCTGCTGTAGCATGTACTTGTATGAAAAATGATCCGTTCTCTTTGTATTGCTTCCTATGTGTGAAATCCCTGGTATCCCTGTCTGTTCCTCTGATTTCCTATTAAAAACTGACCACACTAAGAAGGAGAACACACTGTGGTCAGTTCTCTATCTATGCTGAGAACTCTCCTCCAGTGATCAGGCTTGTCATCGCAGCCGGTCACATGTAAACAAGGAAGTGCCGGTAATGTGAAGAGCAAAAATATTTGTTTAGTTTTGTTTCGATTCGTTATTTACATAAATTTGTTTAGTTAGATTAATTTCATTAGTTTAATTTGATTTCTAAATTCATTTAGTTTATTTGTTTTCGAATCAATTAGAAAAGTTTCCGAATTCAAATCATTTTTAAATTCTAATCATTTTCTAATTCAAATCGTTTTCAAATAATTTTCCAATTTCCAACATAATGGTGTGGAGTGGAAAGCGGAGGAATAGAATGGAAAAGATAGAATACAATAGAGGGGAATAGAAGAGAAAATTAAAGAATATAATGTGGTGGAGTGGAACAGAGCTGTTTTACTCTGTTGTATTCTATTCTTTTGTGTTCTGTTATATTCTTTTCTAGTCTATCGTTTTTTTCTGTTCTATTCCTTTGTCTTCTATTCAATTTTGTTCTCTTTGGAAATTGGAAAACAATTCAAATTTGAGGACTTTTCGAATTCGAATTTGAAAGCTATTCGAAATTTGAAAATGTATTCAAAAATGATTTGAACATGATTCAAATTCAAATCTCATCTGAATTTTCTTTTTCGTTATTTCGTATTCGTTTAAGTTCTGTACTATTGTGATACGAAAATTTGTCCGAATTTTAATTCGGAACAAAACTAACCGCACATGTCTAGTAATCTGCGCTCCTCGCCTCACATTGACAGTGAGGCAACATTGAGTGTGTGGTAAGGAGAGCTGATCAGCGGCATCTTCTCACAGAGGACATCTAGGGATGAAATCAGGGCACTGATTACCATTAGCGCCAAAAGTGCCAGCAACTAGTGCCCATCCCAGTGCCAGAAATCAGTGACCACAAGTGCCCACCAGTGCCAGCAATCAGTGCCAATTAGTGATGCCAGTCAGTGCTGGCTATTAGTGCCGCCTATCACTACTGCCCATCAATGCCCTTCACTGCTGCTCATCAATGCTGTCCCTCAATGCCCATCAGTGCCGCCTATCAGTGCCCACCAGTGCCACCTATCAGTGCCCACTAGTGCCACCCATCATTGCCACCTATCATCGGTGCCCATAAGTGCGACATATTAGTGCCTCCTCATCAGCACCACCTAATCAGTGCCCATAAGTGTCCATAAGTGCCACCTCATCAGTTTCCATCAGTGCAGCCTCATCAGCACACATCAGCGAAGGAGAAAAATTACTTATTTACAAAATTTACTGTCAAAAACTTTTTTTTTTTTTTTCAAAATCACCCAGCAGTGATTAAATACCACCAAAAGAAAGCTCTATTTGTGTGAAGAGAATTATAAAAATTTCACATGGTTATAGTGTTACATGACCGCGTAATTCAAAGTGCGACAGCGCTGAAAGCTGAAAAATGGCCTGGGCAGGAAGGGGATGAGAGTGCCCGGTATTGAGGTGGTTAAAGAAAAAAGACAGAAAATTGGAAAAAAAGGTAAACAGACGAACAAACAAGCAAAAAAGAGTAACCATTCTAGACTGCAGGGGGAGGGGGGGTTAACTAAAGTAAAGTCTAATATTGGAGTGAAGGTCCATTTTAACCACTTCAGCCCCGGAAGGATTTCACACTGTAGGATCAGAGCACTTTTTTGCGATTCGGCACTGCGTCGCTTTAACTGACAATTGCGCGGTCATGCGACGTTGTACCCAAACAAAATTTGCGTCCTTTTTTTCCCACAAATAGAGCTTTCTTTTGGTGGTATTTGATCCCCACCGCGTCATTTCTGATCACCGCTATAAACAAAAAAAGAGCGTCAATTTAGCAAAAAAAAACAATATTGCTTACTTTTTGCTAAAATACAAATCCAAAAAAAAAAATTGGTTTTGGCCGATTTATATTATTCCTCATTTTTTTGGTAAAAAAAAAAATCGCAATCTGAGTTTATTGATTGGTTTGCGCAAAAGTTGCCGCGTTTACAAACCATGAGAATTCATTTCTGGCGTCTTTACAATTTTTTTTTTTACTAGTAATGGCGGCGATTTTTATTGGGACTGAGATATTACAGCGGCCACTTCGGACATTTTTGACACTTTTTTGGGACCAATGACATTTATACAGCGATCAGAAATTTAAATATCCACTGATTACTGTGTAAATGTCATTGGCAGGGAAGGGGTTAACCTGCAGGGGGCAGTCTAGGGGTTAACTGTGTTCCCTAGGCGTGTTCTAACTGTGAGGGGGCTGGGCTACAAGGGACATAATAGATCTAACTGATCCCAGTGACAGGGATCAGTAGATCTTTTAAATGCCCACTGACAGAGCGGGAAACTGCCGTGTTTACATTGAGTCCACCCAAGCCGGGGCCACACTTCTGTAGAGAGCGGCGGGCACGTTTATAGACGGCGATTATCAGATCGCCGCCACTCTGCAGCAGTAAATGTACGTGCGCCGGTCGGGAACCGGTTAAGTACCTTTTTTGCATTGCATAGAACTTTCGGGACAAACCTCCAACTAGCATTTGCATAAAATAATTGCCCACTGGGAACTCCTGATAAGGGTCTGCAGCTGAGCATAAATATAGGTAAGTTCTTTAAGGAAAACTTCTTATTGTCTGCATTAAAAGAAAAATACACAAATACGAGCTCTGCAGCCCAGTAGATGGAAATATCTGGAACCGAATGGAAGAGTTAATCCTGTTCTAATCCCTTTTCAATAAGTGACATTTAAAGACATGTTTTTTTTTCCTGTGACCTGAATAGGGAGTACAGTAGTCGGAGCCGGTTAATTAGAAAACACATTTGTTTGATGAAAAAATAATCCAGGGTTTAATAGACTGGCAGCCAGCTAGTCGTCTTGTACACATCACCAACTGTCCAACAGCTGACGCCCCTGATCTTTGCCATGCGCTTGGCATGCTGGGCACTTAAGCGTTATGGTTTGCTTTGGCACCTCCGCTTCATGCAGTGGTGACAGCACTTGCCCAATCTCTCGGCGGAGGCTAGTAAGAAAATACACAGTCACCATCGGCATCCAAAAAAAGCCATCTGGACACTCATCAATAAATAGGCCTTCCAAAGGTCAGCTGTGTTTTGGAAACACTGATTATAATGGCCTCTTTGTCATCTATAAGACGAAGATTTTGAAACATGTGAGATATTTTTTTTTTATTTTATCCTAAATCAGGGTTTTTCAACCAGGGTTCCTCCAGAGGTTGCTAGGGGTTCCTTGAGCAATGGTCAATTTCTACCTCTCAGATAAATTCCCAATAATACCATTGATCTTTTTATCTATCTGTAAGGGGTAATTCTTCCCAATGACCACAAGTGTAAGGAGCATTCTTCCCAATGACCACAAGTGTGAGGAGCATTCTTCCCAATGACCACAAGTGTAAGGAGCATTCTTCCCAATGACCACAAGTGTGAGGAGCATTCTTCCCAATGACCACAAGTGTGAGGAGCATTCTTCCCAATGACCACAAGTGTAAGGAGCATTCTTCCCAATGACCATCACACTAATATATCATAAGTATTTGATTTTTAATTTTTAGCAGGGGTTCCCCGAGACCGGAGAACTACCTCAAGGGTTCCTCGGTGTTTCATCACACTAATGTATAATGAGTTGTAGTTTTTTTAAATTTTTAGCAAGGGTTCCCAGAGACCAGAGAACTATCTCAAGGGTTCCTCAGTGTTGGAAAGGTTGAGAAAGGCTGTCCTAAATGAATAGCTCTTCAGCTAGTAAGAATTTTAGCAAAATGCTAAAAGTCAGTTCACCCAAAGGTGGTATTTTAGTTATAGGCTGAATCTAGTACACTTAATTTAGCCATTGGTTTCTTAATGCCCAACTCCACCTTTTTAATCTGGCCCATTGAAAAATCAACCTAATGCATACCCTGAAGCAGCCATTTTCACCCAGGTTTCTGTGGAACCCAAGGGCCCTCATGAGGTTGCTAGGGGTTCCTTGAGGTGTGGCTGATTACACTCCTAACTGATGGTGCCTGGACAGAGACAGTATCAAGACATTAGTGATCCTTTTAGCTATTCTACCACACCTATAAGTAGGACTGTCAGGAACATCATGCCAGCTGTAAGGCTAATACTTGTGCACATAAGCATCCACCTATTTATGGGCATAGGTTTTAGATGAGTGACCTTGTGGACACAGGGTGCTCAAACAGGGATTGTGCGCAGGGCCGCCATTGTCATCTCGGGCTCCTCATACAGGTAACTGAAAGTGGCATTCTTCTCACTGATCATCAATGTAAGGAACATTCTTCCCACTGATCACCAATGTAAGGAACATTCTTCCCACTGACCACCAATGTAAGGAGCATTCTTCCCACTGACCACCAATGTAAGGAGCATTCTTCTCACTGACCACCAATGTAGGAGTAATTATTCCCATTGATCATCAAAGTAAGAAGCATTCCCCCCAATGACCAACAATGTAAGGAACATTCTTCCCATTTACCACCACCATGGTAGGGGTCATTCGTCCCACCGACCATCAAGGTGGGGTAAACTTCCCACTGGTCACCAATGTAAGGCACTCTTCCCAATAACCACCAATGTAACACACATTCTTCTCACTGCCCACCATTGTAAGGAGCATTCTTCTCACTGACCTCCAAAGTAGGGTACATTCTTCCCACTGTTCACCAATGTAAGGAACTTTCTTCCCACTGTCCACTGATGTAAGGGACATTCTTCTCATTGTCCACCAATGTAAGGAAAATTCTTCCCACTGACCACCAATGTAAGGAGCATTCTTCCCACTGGCCACCAATGTAAGGAGCATTCTTCCCACTGATCACCAATGTAAGGAACATTCTTCCCACTGACCACCAATGTAAGGAACATTCTTCCCACTGACCATCAATGTAGGGGGAATTCTTACCACTGCCCACCAAAGTAAGGAACATTCTTCCCACTGACCTCTAATGTAAGGGACATTCTTACCACTGGCCACCAATGTACGGACCATTCTTCCCACTGACCATCAATGTAAGGGGTATTCTTACCACTGACCACCAATGTAAGGAACATTCTGACCACCAGTGTAAGGGGCACTCTTCCCACTGATCACCAATGTAAGGGGCATTCTTACCACTGTCCACCAATGTAAGCAACATTCTTCCCACTTACCATCAATGTAAGGGGCATTCTTCCCACTGGCCACCAATGTAATGGACATTCTCCCCACTGATCACCAATGTAAGGGGCATTCTTCCCACTGATCACCAATGTAAGGGACATTCTCCCCACTGATCACCAATGTAAGGGGCATTCTTCCCACTGACCACCAATGTAAGGGACATTCTCCCCACTGATCACCAATGTAAGGGACATTCTCCCCACTGATCACCAGTGTAAGGGGCATTCTTCCCACTGGTCACCAATGTAAGGAGCATTCTTCCCACTGATCCCCAATGTAAGGGGCATTCTTCCCATGGACCTCCAATGTAATTTTAGAATGACCCATACATTGCACTTTAAATGCAAACTTGGCATACACGCAGTTGAAATTCTACCATACTCATAAAAGTAAATGGGTGCAGCCCCACAGTAATGTACATCTACACAATGTGCCTCGTTCCTGGCAATTTGTTACACTACTTAGGGTAACAATTGGCCTTCATTTAATATTAGCATGACCCCAAGCATTCCTCTCTACATGCAAACATGGCCCATGTACAGCTAAACCCCCACCACGCACATACAAGTGAATGGGCGCAGCCACACAGTAAATTAGAGCTACGCAATTTGTCTTTTTTTTTCCCGGTAATTTGCAGAGTACTTAGGGTAAAAAAAATTCCTTTAATATTAGCATGACCCCGAGCATTCCTCTCTACAACAGTAGATGTTTAACGGTACGATATATGAGCGCGGCGCTTAATTAGTATTGATGTTATTTGCATGAAGCTATCGGAATGGATTTAATTAATAGGTATAGAAATATTGTCGGAGAAAATCTCCACTCGTTGGTACGGCCGGGCGGTAATCGTCAGTGACTGGAGAGCCGGTGACACGGAATGAATGAATTCGGGTTTTTGCTCGACCTGACATGAATCTCACATGATTGCTTCTTTGGCTGCGAATGTGCAGAATGATTATTAGCGGCTCCATTTTAGAATCAGACAGACTTGGTAAAAGAAAAAAGAAAAATTACAATTGCATATAATGAAAAAAAAAAAAACAAACAAATGCAAAACTGTTTAACCGCTTGCCGACCGACCGCATCACGAGGATGGACGGCGGCAAAGCGGTCCTTCTGTTCCTGCGTTATTGGACACTTCTAGGTAGGGGGCGCTGCAGAAGCCATCAGCGGGTGCCGGGAAAAAGGGATGTTTGCCAATCATCAGGTAAACACAGAAAACAAGGCGGAGCTTCGCTCCCATAGTGGGGAAGTGATGGGTTTTCTTTCCCTGCAAAGCAGGGAATAAAATCCATCCATTCCCCTAGTGAAAGCACCAACACAGCACACACATAAACACTGGCTAGGCCCACATTTAACCCTTTGATTACCCTAGCTGTTCAACCCCTTCCCTGCCAGTGTCATTAGTACAGTGACAGTGCATATTTTTAGCACTGATCACTGTATCCGTGTCACTTAAACATGTGCACATTCGTTTTGTTCTGAATTCGTTTTTCATCAAAATTCGGAATGTTCGTAAATTCGGAAACATTGGAATAACGAAAAACCGCTTCACAATTTATTCTCGAAAGCAAACATTTTTTGAAACGAGTGAAAATCGGAAAGAACGAAAATCCGAAATTCGAGAATTCAAGAGAACGAAAATCCGAAAATTCAAATGAACGCAAATAAGAGCGAAAATCCGAAAATTCAAAACAACGAAAATCCGAAAATAAGAACGTAAATCCCAGAATAGAGCGACGCGGTTAACGAGCGTTTCACAATACAAGCTATTTTTTTTTTTTTTTTTTTTAAATCCTGACTCGGTTTGCGCATGCTGTCTCGCAGGATTAAGGCCAGAGGTGTGGGGGCACTGGTGAGACTTGGAAGCATTCAAAATACTCAGAAATACCAAAAGTGTAAACAGTTTCCGAGCATTTCTGAATGTTTCCAAGCGTCTATGAGCCTCACCAGCGCCACCACACCTCTGGCCACATATGGTATTGCATACACCAGAGCCCCGGACCTCTGGCCACATACAGTACTGCATTAACAAACAGTGACTGTGGAACAAATTATCTGAGTTGCCATTGTTTCCTATGGGGAAACATGCTTTGATATACAAGCGATTTGGATTACAAACATTCTCCTGGAACGGATTATGCATGTATATTGCAGCTGACCAGTCCTTAACTCTTTCGATGCCAGATTCGTTTTTCGTGGGGGGGGGGGGGGGGGTTTGCACACATATTTAAAATAGGCAAAACTTTTTTTGGGGGGGGATAGAGTAAGGGAGGGTTATGGCTAGAGATGCCACCTCATCCTGGGCCGGCTCTACCACTAGGCGGAGTAGGTGGCTGCCTAGGGCGCCACTACCACCAGGGGCGCCCATCCGCTGTTGATCCGTCACTGCTCTGCAACAATCACTCATGTCACTGGAGAGCCGCAGCTGGCAGCACCCCAGGGCGGTAAAATGAGGCGGATCCAGGGGCACAGGTGCGGGCCTGTGGACCACGGCTAAATAAATGGGTAGAGAGGCTCTGCAAAAAATCTCTGCCTCCGCCACCACCTCCATCGTATAAATTGACAGGCCAAAGGGGCTGGAGTCAGGGGCAGAGCCAAAGGGGGGCGGCAAAATGAGGTTTCGCCTAGGGTGTCCAAAATCCTTGCACCAGCCCTGACCTCATCCCTTTAAAACCAAACACATATTAATTACACA
>BLSH010354784.1:247893-265791 GCA_018402905.1 Glandirana rugosa | reverse complement strand
AAGGGACGGTTACTGTAAATGTGTCATTAGTCACTTATAAATGTAAAGACTAGCGACATATTTACAGTAACCAGGGTTTTTTCACAGTTTTTACAGGCTGTACAGGCGACGTTATAGCGTCATGGTGATTTTTAGCGTCTAGTGACGGTAATGGTCATTTTTTTTTTTTTAATATTTTTGCGGTCTTTAATTAAGAGTACCAAATATTTGTGTCGTTGAAAACGCGTTCCTAAAAAAAAAATGGTCTTTATACTCCTTCTTATATTTAACCACGACGTTTTCGTGTCTTTCTCCTCCTTTAACGATTCAGATAATTGGTGAAGTCGGGGCCTTCCTAAAGGTCGAAATCTTGGCCTCGGGAAAAACGCTAAGCCGTGACGCAGCGAAATTGACTGTTAACGCGCCAGCAGTACAACGCCGCACGACCGCGCAATTGTCAGTTAAAGCGACGCAGTGCCGAATCGCAAAAAGGGCTCCGGTTCTAAAGCTGGAAATCCTTCCGGGGCTGAAGTGGTTAATAGACTTAGCAATTTCCTCCTCTTTCTGTGCTTTTGCAGCACCAATTTATATTCTTCCTCATATTTCTGGTAAAAAAAAAATCCTTGCGCAAAAGTTGCTGTGTTTATAAACCATGAGAATTAATTTCTGGCGTTTTTATAATTTTTTTTTTTTTACTGGTAATGGCAGTGATCTGCGATTTTTAGTGGTACTGCGATATTGCAGCGGACATGTCGGACATTTTTGACACTTTTTTGGGACCAATGACATTTATACAGCGATCAGAAATGTAAATATTCACTGATTACTGTGTAAATGTCATTGGCAGGGAAGAGGTTAACCTGCAGGGGGAGATTTAGGAGTTAACTGTGTTCCCTAGGCGTGTTCTAACTGTGAGGGGGCTGGACTGCCAGGGGTACCAGAGATCTAACTGATCCCGAGTACAGGAATTAGTAGATCTCTTACATGCCGCCTGTCAGAATGGGGAACCGCCATGTTTACATCGGCGGTTCCCCCTTTTGGCTCTGTCACAGTGCATCGCGAGTCGCCAGCGGAAATTGAGACCGCCCGACCCATGGCCACACTCAGGGAGCTTGTGGCGGGCACGAGCGTGCGCCGCCAGCAGTACGTGCTCACCCCCTAGCCGTTGTGCACGCGAGTGACAGCTATAAGTGCCGACTCGTAGAACAGAGCCACGCTGTCGCTGCTTATAGTTGTTACACGGTCGGCAAGTGGTTAATCATTTTAGGCCTGAAGATTAGTGAAAAAGCACAAACATTATATACACTATATTGCCAAAAGTATTGGGACACCTGCCTTTAAACACACATGACCTTTAATGGCATCCCAGTCTTAGTCCATAGGGTTCAATAATGAGTTGGCCCACCCTTTGCAGCTATAACAGCTTCAACTCTTCTGGGAAGGCTGTCCACAAGGTTTAGGAGTGTCTATGGGAATGTTTGACCATTCTTCCAGAAGAGCATTTGTGAGGTCAGGCACTGATGTTGGACGAGAAGGCCTGGCTCACAGTCTCCACTCTAATTTGTCCCAAAGGTGTTCTATCGTGTTGAGGCCAGGACTCTGTGCAGGTCAGTCAAGTTCGTCCACCCCAAACTCCCTCATCCATGTTTTTAGACATCTTGCCCTGGAAGAATGTTTCAGGTACTAAGGGGTAAAACCTGCAGAGTTTATCGGGGCTGTAGTACAAGCAGGTATGAAACTTAACCATGGTCTATTTTATGGCAATGGAGTGCGCGCATTTATGCATCAGTGCCTGACCTCACAAATGCTCTTCTGGAAGAATGGTCAAACATTCCCATAGACACTCCTAAACCTTGTGGACAGCCTTCCCAGAAGAGTTGAAGCTGTTATAGCTGCAAAGGGTGGGCCAACTCAATATTGAACCCTACGGACTAAGACTGGGATTCCATTAACCATTTACGGACCGCCTACCGTCACTATACGGTGGTACTTTGGCATTGAATACCGCTGCTATGGTAGCAGATAGCTACCATAAGCCAGGTATTTTTTTAAACGTTGGGCGGTCTGCTTTCAGATAAAAGTAAGTGGTCTCTGCGGCGGATTCGCTGCAAGATCACTTTTATCAGGGGCAGGAGTGGTGCCCACCCCTCCCGCCACTTTCCCGTCATTTCCGCCAATTACTGGACCTTTCGGTAGCAGCGGAGACGATCGGGTCTGCTCTCCTCACAATGCCTGGATGCCGAGTGAGCAGAAGATGCATTGAAGGGAGGAAGCGACATCAAATGTCACTTCCGCCCATAGCTTTTAAAAGCTTTTAAATGTAATTTAATTTTTTTTTTATTGCATGTAAGCGTAAATATGAGATGTGAAGTCTTTTTGACCCCAGACCTTATATTTAAGAGGTCCTGTCATACTTTTTTCTATTACAAGGGATATTTACATTTCTTGTAATAGGAATAAAAGTGGTCAATTTGTTTTTAAAAAGGACAGTGTAAAAATAAAAAATAAAAAGTAAAGCGCCCCGTCCCGCCGAGCTCACGTGCAGAAGTGAACGCATAAGGAAGTCCAACCTGCAAATGAAAAGGTGTTCAAACCACACATGTGAGGTATCGCCGTGATCGTTAGAGCGAGAGCAATAATTCTAGCACTAGACCTCCTATGGAACTCAAAACTGTAGACATTTTTAAACGCGCAGGTGGAGATTTTTAAGTGCCAAAGTTTGTCACCATTCCACGAGCGGGCGCAATTTTGAAGCATGACATGTTGGGTATCAATTTACTCGGCGTAACATTATGTTTCACCATATGGAAAAAATTGGGCTACCTTTACTGTTGTCTTACTTTTTAACTCAATTTTTTTTTTTTTTTTTTAAAGGAGCTTGTAAGACCTTGAGTGACATTAAGAATTGCAACGACTGCCATTTTATTCTCTGAAGTGTTAGAAAAAAATATATATGATGTTTGGGTGTTTTAAGTAATTATCTGGCAAAATAAACCTGATTTTTACTTGTAAACACCGAATCTCAAAAAGAGGCTCGGTCCTTAAGTGGTTAAAGTTCATATGATTGTGAAGACAGGTGTCCCAATACTTTGGGTATTATAGTGTATGTTATGGAGGTGAAGGTGGCAACATTTGGACATCGATCAGAAGTGGAGCTGAAAGGAGAGGTTAGAGTCCAGGATTACACCTTTGTGACCAGAGGCATAGCTAGAACCTTCAGGGCCCCGGTGCAAGAACTTATGAAGGGCCCCCTGACCCCTGGACAGGGCACTTCCCTCTTCCCACTGATCCTGGTGCCCTTTACTCCCATTGTGGGTTCCTTTATTACAGTCCCCCAGTAGGACCCTTTCACAAGTTCTGCAGTGGGCCCCCTTTCTGCCATCTTCGGGCCTCCCCATGGTGGTGAAATGCCAGGGCCCGATCGCAATGGCAACCTTTGCAATCCTGATAGTTCCCTCACTGGTGTCAGTAGTTTTTAATTTTTTTTTTAATTTCATTATTTTTTTACCATTTCATTTTTTCTTGTACAATTTTATTTAGGAGCCCTGTTGGGGGGGCTTTGATGAGATATCAGGGGTCTAAACAAATATCAGCCCTCAATCTCCATCTGTGTAACCTCAGCTGCACAGAATGAATGGACAAGAATAGCTGTGCACTGAGCCTCCCATTCATTCAGAAATGGAAGTATAGTAAAAACAGTTTACTATGCTTCAGTTATGAATGAACCAATTGGTACCAATCACTGACTCTGTCCATTCAGAAAAGGAAGGAGCCGATAAATGACAAATTTCCCGACCCGTTCCCATATCTCCATCATGACTCATCTTCTACAGCAGCTGGCAGGAGAGAGGAGGGGGGAAGGCAGCAACTCTGTGGGGGGACCAGAGAAGCACACAGGGACCCAGGGAACAGCAGAAGACAAGTAAACTGGATAGGAGGGGCAGCGGGGGGCAGCACATAGAGGAACCAATCTCCTCCATTAGGGGGAAAATGGAGGAGATTGGTTTCTCTAAATGCTGCCCCTGCCATCCCTCCTATTCAGGTGTGCAAGGGAGGCACATGGGCCCCCTGGAGCATGGGGCCCGGTTGCAATTGCAACCCCTGCAACCCCTATCATTACGCCCCTGTTTGTGACTGGTTTAAGTTGTGATGAATAGTCAAAAGCTTTAATAAGCATTCAAATAGAGATAACTTTAGCAGATCTTGGGATAAACAGCAGAATTCCATATAGGCAGTTCAGGGCTAATAAAAGAAAATGCAAACGGTTTAATCTAATTAAAAAGAACAATTTTCAAGGTTTCCTTATCGCTAACACTGAGGCACATCGGCTGCAAAGGTCATCTTTGGGGGCTGTCATTACTATAGCGTTTTTATTTTCAGTGCACAAGTGATCAGATCCCGTCCTTGGATTTTTTTTTTTTTTTTTTTTTGCTGTTTTCATTGTCAATCAGAGAAAGAATAACCTGACATTTCACTTATGTAACAATAAAGAACACGTCCTTTCATGATAGACTCCCGATACACTGACAACCGCGCTTCACATCATTTCTAAAGTCCAATGCTTCTGTACCGGATTTCATTTGACATTTTCAAACATTGTACAGATCTGTATTTAAACAGCCGGGTACAGTATGGCGAAACCAAACAGATGCCATTGAAATGCATGAATAACCAGTGAAAAAAGATTAATATAAGCTAAACAGAACAATGTATGAGCAAGTTTGTTATGTTATACCTCATATGACCATCAGAAGAAAATGGCAGCTGTCTCCATATGTTACAGCAAAAATACACGCTGTTCTCAGATGTGACAGACAATTATTTATACAAGAGAAAGAAAAAATAGATAAATAATTAGATAGAAAAAAAAAAAAGAGAGAGAGAGAATATAGATAGAAGCAGCACATGCTAGGTGACCAGTTTTTTTCAAATGAAATCTGGGGACATATTTTTTTTTTTTTTGCTATTAATGGTGGCAATCAGTGACTTATAGTGGGACTGTAAAAATGGGACACTAAGTGACACTTTGTGGGGACCAGTGACACTAATACAATCAGTGCTAAAAATATGCACTGTCACTGTACTAATGACACTGGCTGGGAAGGGGTTAACATCTAGGGCACAGGTGTCAAACTGGCGGGCCTCCAGCTGTTGCGAGACTACAAGTCCCATGAGGTATTGCTAGGCTGACATTTACAAGCGTGATTCCCACAGGCATGATGGGACTTGTAGTTCCGCAACAGCTGGAGGGACGCCAGTTTGACATCCCTGATCTAGGGCAATCAAAAGGTTAAATGTGTGCCTAACCAGTGTTTTCTCACTGTGGGCGAGGTGCTTTTACTAAGGGAAGGCATAGATCCCTACCCCTGTCCCACAGGATCAATGTCTTCCATACTGGTAGAACGGTGATCTACCTTGTTTCCATAGGCAGACTCCATTTCTGCCTGTGTACAGAACAATTTGTTAGGTACCGACGGACCCGCCGATTGGCTCTGATACTCAGAAATACAGGATCACGTATATATACACACCCATGTTCCTGCACAGCACAAAAGGGGCACAGAAAATGAAAAAGGAGCGGCAGAGCGGGGGGTGTGCAATTCAGAATTTTTATTTTTTTTAAATTCTGCACTCTTCTGCTTTCTGCCCAGGCCCCTGTTCATATCCAATTCGGGGACAAAGCCAGGGACAGACTTGGTCCAGGGACTGTATCCGGAAACCGGGGACGTCTGGTCACCCTATACTAGCACATTATGTGAAACTAACTTTAGAACAAAGCCCTTTCAGTGGCGAGCTGTCACCGCTGACAGGGCTTCCAACCTCACCCATTTTCCTTCCGGGCTTGCGGACTCCGGCTGTGTGAGTGGTGACATGGAAGCCGCCATTTATGGCACAGGACTCTGAAGGAAAGGACAGTGCACGTTTAGGAGATATTCACAGTCCCTATAGGTAAGCCTTATTGTAGCACCCTCTCTAGGTAGTGAGGTGCTAGAGTTCAGGGTTTTTGTCTCTGGCAGTATAGACAAATTTAGGCAGGCCTAGCTGGTGGCTAGGCCTGCTTGTTTTCATTCTGGGCTGGGAGTGGCTCAGGGTAGGGCTGGGTGACTCACAGGTGGGGTCATCAGGACCTCCCACTTCTTTCCAGAACCTTCTGATGTTCTCTGGAAATAGAGGTGGAGAGTGGAGGTGTAGCCACCTAAAGTATTCTGAGGAGCCCTGACCAACCTGGATTGGCAGGGGGTAGGCCTCCTTAAATACCTGAGGTCAGCCCAGCCGGGGAGGGGGGTTGTTGGAGATGTTCAGAGCTTGAAGATGGAGCGCTAGGCTGTTGAGGGGCCTTTGAGAGAGCCCCCCCCCCCCAGTCTGGGGGGATGACCTTGGGCCTGGGCTCGGGTATGGATGGAGCCCTTCAAGAAAGCATGAAGGTTCCAGACAGGAGGCACAGGAGAAGCAAGAGAGGACAGCAGGAGCTAGCATTGTCAGGCAAGCCTTCAAGAAGAGTAACAACTAGTCGCAGCCAAGAGGGCTGGTGAGTGACATGCTGGAGAACTGGGCAGGCATGCCTGAGAGAACTGGGAGGTTAAAGTTTGAGATGGGTGCCAAGCCAGCGAAATGGACTGTG
Source organism: Glandirana rugosa (assembly GCA_018402905.1). Taxonomy (NCBI): domain Eukaryota; kingdom Metazoa; phylum Chordata; class Amphibia; order Anura; family Ranidae; genus Glandirana; species Glandirana rugosa. The sequence goes on along the minus strand of BLSH010354784.1, from coordinate 259,190 downwards.
GTGCCATGGGCAGTGGAGCCAGGCAGCTACAGCCAGTGGGGCTGGCAGGGCCTGAAGAGGGCTGACTGGGATCAGTAGTCCACCTATGGGGCAGCTAGCATCAGAACTTTCTTTTTGCTACACTATAGGGGCCTGTGTTCCCTGCCTGTAATAAGGCAATTGCTAAGGCAATGATAGGTCCAACCTTTCATATGCTAGCTATGCCTGGAAGCTCAAGCAAGTAGAGTGCTGGAGGAGCTGAGGAGTAATGTTCTGCAGAAAGAGTTGTGCAGGAGGAAGAAAGGAATGTATATATCAGAGTGTTTGTCCCAGCAAGTTCTGCAAAATTTCATTGGGCATCCCATACTTCCTACACCCCATCCAAGTTCAAAATCCCTCAGTAAAACATAAAAAAATGAAGCTCATTGACTGTTTGTTGTCTTGGAGTGTCTGGGATGTGAATGCCGGGCTGGGCAGGGTGACAGGTGGACCACAATTCTCAGCAGCCCCTACGGGGATACCGCTACATTATTATAGGCTTACCTATAGGTAAAATTCATGTATGGGAGTTTACTCCCACTTTAATCCTGTAAATAAACAAAACTAAAGAACTCTTCTATGGTAGGGAAGATTTCTGTAGGCTAAAGAAAATGTACAACACTAAGTGCAAATTGGTGCTGCATTAATTGGTGAGCATTGTGAATGGTGGGTATTTCTAGAGGAACCTTTAAAATAATTTTTAGGCCTGAGGAACCCCTCTGCTAAAATCAATTAATCAGGGGTCATTGGGAAAAATGCTCTTTACATTGGTGGCCAGTACAAACAATGCCCCCTTCACGGTGTTTGCTTACAGAGGAGGTACAAATGTCACCATTACAGTGAGGGTCAACTATGCTTCCAGTGATGATCATAATGACACCCCTATATTGATGGTCAGAATGCCATCCCTATAGTGATGGTCAAAATGCCACCTTACAGTGATGGCCAGCCATCTATACAGTGCTGATCATAATGGCACCTTTATAGTGATCATCGGAATACCACCATTACAGAGATGGTCAGAATCCCATTCTTACAGCTCTTATAGTGATGGTCAGGGTGCCACCCCTACCATCATGATGGAAACGCCACCCTTATAGTCAGTGGCGGCTGGTGGTTTTTTTTTTTGGGGGGGGGAGGTCGGCAAACAATGCACCCACAGCCCTTTATTGATAGTCAGAATGCCACCCCTATAGTGCCTATGACAGCCCTATAGTGCCTATGCAGAATGCCATTCCTCTGTGCCCTGAGTCCAACCTTTTTTGAAGCCTATTAGGGCCTATGGCTCTAATCACGTGCTTAAAAAAAAAACCCATTGGAATCCATGCATCCAGCGCCCCGCATGTAGATTAGGGGGCTGGATGCATGCATAGGGGGCACCCTGCATTACGGGCTGCCACTGCTTATAGTGATCATCAGAATGCCACCAGTACAGTGATGGTCAGACATCCTTACAGCAATAGTCAGAATGCCACTTTTACAGTGATGGTCAGCCATCCTTGCAGTGATGGTCAGAATGCCACTGTTACAGCTAAAAAAAATCATTAATGTGACTCTGATGGCTCTTCCATATAGCATTGGCTCCAGAACTATGCAGGCACCATCAGATGAGAAGTAATTCAGCCACAGCTCAGGGAATCCCCTGGCAACCCTTGGAGGAACCCTATGATTCCACAGAACCCTGGTTGAGAATGGCTGAGATAGATAGATAGATAGATAGATAGATAGATAGATAGATAGATAGATAGATAGATAGAGAGATCGATAGAGACATAGATCAATAGATAACTAGATTATAATACAGGATTTTTATGGTTCCAATAGTTTGGGCAGCACTTTACAAAACAAGTAAATTAGTGATTCACAAGGAGACATGAGCAGAAATGAGCTGAAAAGTAGAGAAATTGTTTTGTGTGTCATCAACATACAAATGGTATTGGAAAGCATACAAGGTTATAAACTGACCAAGGGAGGAAGAGTAGATAGAAAATAGAATGGAGAAAGGAACAAAGGGAAGGAAGCGTCTGCTAAGTGTAGTAACTCGTTAAATAACTTTAATAACAATGGATAAAAAACACTCACAAGAGGCATAAGATACAAAGGCTCGTCTGGTGCAGAGTATATAGGTGTAGATTCCTCCTAAATCCATCCTGCAGGACCATTTTACGATCTTCCAGCTTCTGGGGGAGAAAGGTGGCCGGCTCAGGAGCCTGGAGGAGTCCAGGGAAGCCATGCTAACCGTCCGGAAGTGACGTCACCGGAGCTATGAAGAACTAGAGGAGAAAGCAAGGCTACGTGCTCGGAGCTTCTAACTCCTTCTACTGGCCTCTAGAAGAGGATTCTACACCCATATACTTTGAACCAGACGAGTCTTATCGTATACCTTTTGTGAGTGTTTTTTATCTATTGTTATTAAAGTTTTTACCGCGTTACTACACTTAGCTGGCGCTTCCTTCCCTTTGTTCCTTTCTCTCATTGACTACACAGAGCCTGTCACCACTCTGAGGATATCAGCCGTAGATGGTACCGTGCATCCCCTCCAGTATATTTCTTTTCACACAGATCAGAGACTGCTTTCTGGATTGTTTCACCATTGTTTTCATAGAGTTTTTATTGCTGACTGGTCCTAACAATCTCTGTGCGCCGGATCATTTATTTTCAGAGAATAGAAGGGGTCCAAAGACAAACCCTTAAGGGACCCCTAACAAAAGACGAAAATAAGGAGCTAGAGTTGTATATGACACTGGATGAGTGCTTAGATAGGTAGGAGGAGAACCAGGAAAAATAGAGTGTTGGAAGCCAAGGGAGTAGAATAACACGGGTCAAAATGGCAAAGATATATACAGTACCTGGAAACTACAGGCCAGTCAGTCTAACATCAATAGTTTGCAAATTATTCAAGGGACTATGACCAAGAATTTGCACATAAAAACATTATCATTAGTAGTAATCAGCATGCAGTGGTGACTGGTGCTTTTTTTAGGAGGGGGGGGGGCAAACAACCCCCCCCCCCATGCTTTTTTCCAGTCAGTCCGGCACTCATCTAGATGGGTAGCGAGTGGCGTGTCCTCTCCTCCATCTGTAGCTTTCAGCGTGCAGCTCCTCCCCTCCTCCTAGACATCTAATAGGATCGCCTGTCATTTCAGCCAATCAGGTGATGCCTCCTGATTTGGTATTACCCTATTTTGAAGCCTATTAGAGCCTCTGGCTCTAATAAGGTGCTTCAAAAAAACACCCACCCCACATTGGATTTCATGCATCAGGCATCCTGAAAGGTGCTGGACACATGGATAGAGGGGGGGGGGGGGGTCGGCGCTCCTGCGCCCTTAATGGACGGTCCGCCCCTGTAAGCATGGGTTTACGAAAGGTCTTTCTTGCCAGACAGATCTACCAACATTCTATGAGGAAGTGAGCTGTCATCTTGACAGGCGAAGGCCTGTGGATTTAGTGTATCTCTATTTTGCAAAAGCATTTAACACAGTTCCCCATAAGAGGTTAATCTACAAGCTGAGGTCTGCAGGCGTGGACCACAAGGTTTGTTCTTGGGTAAAAAACTGGTTACAGGGGCATGTCCAAAGGCTGGTGATAAATAACGTGTACTCAGACTGGTCTGCAGTTGTAAGTGGGGTACCCCAAGGCTCTGTCCTAGGGCCAATTCTGTTCAATAATATAGAGGATGGCATAAATAGTTCAATCTCAGTGTTTGCTAATGATGGTAAGCAGGGCGATAACTTCACAGCAGGATATAGAAACCTTAAAGGGGTGGTCAACTACATGGAAAATGAGGTTTAATGTTGAAAAAAGTAATGCACTTGGGGGACAAAAATATGAATGCAGTTTACTCGCTAGGAGGAGGACCTCTGGGGGAATCCTGGATGGAGAAAGATCTGGGGGTCTTAGTAGATCACAGGCTCAGCCATAGCATTCAATGCCAAGCTGCAGCAAACAAAGCAAGCAGAAAATGAGCATGCATTAAAAAGGTAAAAATGTACTAAAGAGATAATATTATAATTCTACCATTTTACAAAACTCTAGTTCAGTCATATCTTGAGTATGCCCTTCAGTTCTGGTCACCAATACTCAGGAAGGATGTGCTGGAATTGGAGAAAGTCCAGAGAAGAGAGACAAAGCTAATAAGGGAATTAGAGGACCTCAGTTACATGGAACGACTACAGGCACTAAATGTACTCTCCCTGGAGAAGCGACTCTTGAGAGGAGATATGATAGCAATATATGAGGGGGTGGTGATAAGTATTTAGCCTTACCCAGAATAAATTGAGCTAGGAAGCTGTAACTGCCACACTACTCTACATATTCCCCCAGGAAGTCAATGCACTTATGACATCTGTCCTGCAGCTTCAAAATTCTTCCGACTGCTGGTGTAACCACTCATTTGCAGCATTAGTTGCCTCTGGAACACTCCCAAATCGTTATCCCTTTAGGTGTTTTTTGAGATTGGGGAACAGATGATAGTCTGAAAGACTCGTACAAACACCTCCATAGGGAGACAACTATTCAGTTTCAATTAACTTAAGAAGACAAGGGGCCACTCAATGAAATTGGGGGAGAAACGGTTCAACCTTAAACTGTGTAGGGGGGGGGGGGTTCTTTACTGTTAGAACGGTGGGGGTGTGGAATGCCCTTAATCAACCAGTGGTGTGAGTGGGATGATAGTTTAAAAAAAAAAGCTTAGATGGGCATCTTAGTGGATGCAATATACAGGGATATGGGAAAAATAATATTGACATAAATGCACACATACACACACCAAAGCAGGATGAACTAGATGGACTGGCGCCTTTATTCATCCTTACCAACAATGTAACTATGTAAGAAGCCAATGGTAAAGATTGGTAGAGAGGGGTGGCAGAAAATGAGGGGTAGAAGGCAGGATAACCTATGCAAAGTTAAGCCAATGGGGGGGGGGGGGGTTATGGTAGTGAATTAGTAGCTTTTTCGTGTAGTTAATTAAGAAGGGGTGTATCTTTGAAATGTAATGGAGATGAAGGTAACCAACATTGGACAGTGTGTAAAAATGGGACTGAATGGAGAGGTTAGAGTCCAGGATCACACCTAGCACCCTGGTATGAGAGGAGGGAAGGATAGCTGTTTATCTTGATGGAAAGTTGGGGGGGGGGCACAAGGCAGGGGGGGGGGGTATTATGAGCTTATTTTTGGAATGATTGAGTTTAGGAAGTGGTGTGACATCCATATTAATATGACAGTTAGTAAATTAGTGATGTGCAAGGTAACTGAAGGAGTGAGCTGAAGAGTGGAGAAGTAGATTTGCATGTCATCAACATACAGAAGGTATTGGAAGCCATGCAAGGTTACCAACTGACCAAGGAAGAAAGAATAGAAGGGGCCAGAAGACAGAGCCTTTGGGAACACATAAGAAAAGAGGAAGAGGAGGGGAGGAGGCAGAGTTGTAGGTGATACTGATGGAACACTTAGATAGGTGGTTGGAGAACCAGGAAAGAGCCGAGTCTTGAATGCCAAGGAGTAGAGTTAGATAGGTGGTCGGAGAACCAGGAAAGAGCCGAGTCTTGCAGGCCAAGGAAGTAAACTTAAACAGGCTAAAAACAAGTGAATAATTAGTAGGGAGGGATGGCAAACCTTGAGCAGCTGTTAAGGTGGATCAGTCTGGCAGCAGCATTCTTGATAGGAAGGAGGTGTAGATATAGAATAAAAAGGGCCCCAGAGCTTGGGGTCCCTTAATGAAAAAGAAATAGGAGAGGATGAGGTAGAGTGCTTGCATATGCAGGAGGAGGTCCAGGACAGGGCATAGTCCTGAAGGCCAAGGAAGTAGAGTGGAGCTGGTGGTCAACTATGCTGATGACAGCAAAAAGGTCTAACAGCAAGAGTGCACCATTGGGACAGCTCATTTAAATGAGAGAGAGTTAAGAAGTGGCATATTTCACACAAAACTATGTTGTCCAGTGTAGGTGATACTGAAAGAGCAATTTGATTGGAAATAAGAGGACCAGAAAAGAGTGCAGTTCTGGATGCCAAGAGAGCAGGGTGTATTGGGTGGGCAACAGAAAGGTCTAACAGTAAGGAGACACCAATGGGACCGATCATGTAACATTTGATTGAGAGAGAATAAAGTTGAATCATTTATACACAACACTATACTGTCCCGTATTACAGAAAGAGATCTCTCTCCATTAAAAGTCAAAATGGTCAGACATTTTCTTCTTTTCTTTTTCCCTCTAAGATAAACAGTTAACCTTGACGGACATGTGTCTTTTTTTGTCAACTAAAGGGCAACTATGTCACCACATATTTCAATATTTGAAGATTTGACAGAAGTGATATTTGAAGACTGAAGATAATGAAGATTCGGAACACCGTTTCGGAGCGTCTCGCTATCTGCTGAGCAAAAGGAAATGGACTTTGTGTTTGCTGTTTCCTGCAGCTGATTAACTTTCTTTCTGATTCCTATCTGTCTCAGGTAATTGTACTTCCTCCTCCGCATATTACTGCACAAAGGCAACACTTCACTTCTCTCCGGTGCCTGGTAAAATTATAAAGTTGATTCCCATCTAATTATTATTTTTTTTTCTTATGCTTTCCCCATTACTTCCGAACCTTGTCACATCCCATTTAGCAAACACAAAATAGCACTGAATTAGACTTATCACAGCCTGAAACTTTTGCACTATTAATTTGCAGAAAAGAAAACCTTTGGATGGGTGCTATCCAAGCTGAAAATGAATTCCTTTGAAAAGAAATCAAATCATTTGCTTGTTACTTTTTTTTTCCTCGGAAATCATATGCTCCAAAAAAAGTTCCCATTTTATTCGATGTTCAATTAATTGATTCCACTGTGCTACAAGCGGCCGTACAATTCAGCTTGGGCAAAGTGATTGAATCGGTGAAAGAGGTCTGTATCATTGTCAAACAAAGCCTGCCATAGATCTGTTAAATAATTTTACAAATGGCAGGTTTTTTTTTATTGATCAGGATTCTGAATTTAAATACCCTTTGTTGACCCTAGCCCCCCATTTAACTAAGTAACAACACTTATTTACCGTGTATTGATTGCAAGCTAGATATCACTGAGTCTTGTCCATGTCTACTTGATGGTGGTAGGGGGATCAGTACCCATCTGACCAACATTAGAGTTGAGCGAATCTGAACTGTAAAGTTCGGGTTCGTACCGGACTTTGGGGTGTTCGTGTCCCGAACCCGAACCCGGACATTTTTGAAAAAGTTTGGGTTCGGGTATTTTTTCATGCCTGTTGAATAGCTGCGGGGCAGCCAATCAACAAGCGTTTCACTTGTTTGCCCTTAGAAGCCATCACAGCCATGCCTACTAATGGCATGGCTGTGATTGGCTAGTGCATCATGTGACCCCAGCCTCTATATAAGCTGGAGTCACATAGCCAGCGCTGCATGTCACATCATCTCATACTAGTGTAGCTAGGGAGAGGATGCTGCCGCTGGTGTGTTGGTCCAACATCAGATATATATGGGCCCCCTCGAGTCCCAGAGGTCTCCTGTGGAGCTGCATAGTCTGCATAAATGGTAACACCCCTGTACATATTTTTCATATTCCATATTTCCATATGTAAATTTGCCAAATCCAATGGTACTATGTTTTAACACATCTATAAGCTCCCTGTGTTTTGAGACCTTGCAGCACTCATATGGTCTTCTGTGGCAATAGGTAGATAGATGCCACCCTTATAGTGATCATCAGAATGCCACCAGTACTGTGATGGTCAGCCATCCTTGCAATGATGGTCAGAATGCCACTGCTACAGCTAAAAAAAGATCATTAATGTCACTCTGATGGCTCTTCCATATGGCATTGGCTCCAGATCTATGCAGGCACCATCAGATGGGAGGAAAATCAGCCACGACTCAAATAACCCATAGCAACCCCTTGGAGGAACCCTGTGATTTCACAGAACCCTAGTTATGAATGGCTGGGGTAGAAAAATAGATAGATGGATAGATAGATAGATAGATAGATAGATAGATAGATAGATAGATAGATAGATAGATAGATAGATAGAGAGATTGATATGCTGAGGAACTCAATGGTAGTGGCATTTTCAGTGAGTCCATGCCACTCAGAACTGAGGTATAGGGCTTGTGGTCTAAACAAAATTGATGTCCAACATAAGTAGTTGCCATACAGGGTTTTTTCAAAACAGGAACCGTGAAAATACTTGTAATACCAAGCCTCCTGGCCTCCTCTTTTTTCGCAGTGCTACTGCTTAAGCCTTATACTTGGCCTTTGGCTTTTGACTGGTTCTTCAGACCATCTTAGAAGTATCTTTGTGTTTCTGTGCCCTTCTCTCAGCTCACCCAGGGTCTCTCAGTCTTGCTAGTCGCAGCTCCCTGATGAACAGACCCACTCTCTGGCCTCTCAATAGAAGGTCTCCTGACATTCCAGCCTCTCTTAGTCCCTTAAGACCCCTAGGTTCCCTCAGTCCACTGGATTTTCTTAGTCTTCTCCACTCTCTCAGCCCTTTGGATATGTAACCTTCTGTCTCCTGAGCAGAGCACACATGCCTCCTAGCAGGAGCCCTGAGCTATGCCCAAGCCAGTTATTATATAAGCTGTGCACCTGTACATACACCCTACTGGTCTCCAGCAAGATTTAAAGTGGTGGTAATTAGCCTCTGGGCTTTTAACCTTAATGCATTCTATGCATTAAGGTGAAAAACCTTTTAAGTGCAGCAGTCCCCCCAGAGACCCCCTTTACTTACCTAAGCCCAAACCGATCTCGCTCCGGGAACGAGCCTTGTCCTTCTAGCTGCCGACTCCGGTCCTCATTGGATGGATTGATAGCAGGGGAGCCATTGGCTCCTGCTGCTGTCAATCAAGTCCAGTGATGCGGGAGCCAGGGGCGGGGCTGAGTCCCGCTGTATGTGCTAATACACGCAACAGCAGGTCTCGGGTGGGCGCCCGCACGGGTAACCACCAAGGAAAGCGCTTCCCTGATGGGTCACTCGATGCAGAGGAGGAGCCAAGATCGCCACCGAGAGACTCCAGAAGAGGAGGGTCAGGGCCGCTGCACAGAGGAGGTAAGTAGGACATGTTTGTTATTTCAAAAAAATAAAATGGAAACCTTTACAATCACTTTAAACACTGGGTTGGAGATAGATAGATAGATAGATAGATAGATAGATAGATAGATAGATAGATAGATAGATATGGGATAGATAGATAGATAGATAGATAGATAGATAGATAGATAGATAGATAGATAATACATAGATAGATAGATAGATAGATAGATAGATAGATAGATAGATAGATAGATAGATAGATAGATAGATGTCATGACTAAATTATACAGAGACACACTAACACAGTAAACTCGAAAATTCATCACTCTTATTCCAAATTGTATTTTTGAATAATTTTATGAACGTACAAACAACTGAAGCTGAAGTTCTTGCCAGTGAACACTCCTTGCTAATGTTATCTGACAAATAAAAAAAAATCTATCATTGATACTTTCCTCGTTAGGGCAACAAGCTTTACCACAAAAAAAATAAGATGAATTAAGTGACATTTCGAAGACGCCATTGTGGATGTGAAAAATCCATAACCGAGACAGAGGACGGGGACTGCCTGTAATGATTATCATTGGCTTCAGTCACCAGATAAGAACCGTAAAAGTGACAATATATCTAAAATTCTGACACCACCAGTTTAAATCCCCTTAACTGCCATTCTTTAAAAGTGTTACATAGAAAGTTATTCTGAACCGACAAGCATTGAGGATGCGTGTTCAATGGAATTTCAAAGTTCTGAATGAGCTATGAAATTCCAATAAACAAACATTACCTTTCTTTGTCAGCTTAGAACAACATTGTAGAGTTGGTTTAATAAATGCAAAGTTCACATAAATGCTGTTCATTTACATAAGGTTCCCTTAGCTTTGTAAATTAGGGGAAACTTTGCCTAATATATTTATTTCCTATGATCATCAGTTCCATTTAGTGACCATAATGTGGTATTTGAAGTATGTCAGGAAAATGCCGTATTATGGTCACTAGATGACTTAAGCCTTGTACACGTGAGCCGATGGTGTGTCAACCAAAAGTCCAACTTTTGTCCAAATTGGATAATGGCGGTTTGGTCTGACGTGTTAAGAACGTATAACGAGGAAGTTCAGGTGAATGTGATTTGTGAATTAGGAACACAGGTTACACGACCGAACACTTCCTGGATTCCGAGCATGCCTGTTTGCACATCCAACTTTTTGTTGGCCAACTTCTGTACACATGAGCCAACAATCGGCCAACGCCTTGTTGGCCAACACAAGTTTTCTAGTCTCCTCGTCTAACTTCTGTTGGACGATGGTTGGAAATTGGCTGTAGAATCGTGCGTACACACAATCGGATTTTCGGCCAATGGGCTGTTGGACGATCGTTGTTGACCTATAATTGACCGTGTTTATGGGCCTTCAGGGATTACTTGTGACGAGATGTTCACACAGCTAATTATTTATAAAGAGACTATTTACTTTATCACCTAGACTAGTTAAAGGATTGTAATCTGTGTTTAATAGCCTCTCTTCGTTAGGCGTATAAACAAATTATGTAGGGGGCGTGGCCGGCTGCAGCCAGAGATGGACGTCTGACTGCTCTCCTCTTCCCAGCCTGAAACTTAAAGCGACCATCCAGCAATACAACAGCATAGGAGTCACCCCTAATTCCACAGCTGAGGGACCCCTCAACTATCATCTACACCCCGGAGATTGCTAAGTGTCAGCAGTGAGACGGTAGGAGAAACAGTCTCACAGGGAGCGGGGCTGCTGCCATCCACACAGGCATTAACTGATCTCATAGCCTTAAGCCCACAGCGCACCGGGAGCAACCAGGACGGGTGAACACAATCTTCACCTCCCTCTGTGCCCACACGGCTCCCTCGCCCCTCTGTCACCTGTCAAATTCCGCTCCGAGCGCTCACCGCGCCATCCACAAGGCGGCCGCCATCTTGAGGCCGGCATTCTCCCTCAGGCCGAATCCATCGCCATCCGTGCACAGGCAGCCCCTGGCAGGCAATCAAAGTTAGCTCCTCACCTCCTCACAACCTCCTCTCCCTTACCTGGGGAGTATTGAACGGATCCCCCGAGCTCCAGAAGGAGGGCGGCCGCCATCTCTAGCATTCGCCCTCCGGCCGCATCCTCCGCCATCCACCACCATCCAAGCACAGGACGCTCTGAACATCCACCCAGGACATCATCATAACATCCCCACAACCTCCTCTCACTTACCTGGGGAATATTAAGCGGATCCCCCCCGAGTACC
>BLSH010354784.1:195675-224842 GCA_018402905.1 Glandirana rugosa | reverse complement strand
AAGCCCACAACATGGGGCGAATGGTCTAGGATAACTGAAGGGTTGGAATACCATACCCTTTCAGTTATTAGCGAACACAAGCTGGAACGCAAGGCACGCAACACGGAAGCCCAGGTGACACGCAAGCCAAAACAGTGAGGCACGGAGAGGGCACAGATAGAGCACGGCCGGAGGGTTGTACAGTTATCGTTACCTGCCAATGCCTAAGTGTCATTTGTATGGGCTAATAAAGTGGATTTGTTAAACGAAAAACGCGATGAGGAGTCTTTCCTTTCTTGCATAACATCAACGACAACGGAGAAGCTGACGGAGCATTGAATCAGGAGGAGCATATCCAGGGTCGGATTGTAGACCACAAGCGATTATTGACTTTCCCATACCATAAGGTTGGGAAGTCAATAGGATCTGGTAAGCGGGGTACAACACCCGAACTTCCTTTTTATTACACTACAGTCACGGCACGAGCACTTTGGATTAACACTTGAAGATTTTAAAAGAACTGTTTTTATGGACTGCACAAATTGAAGTGATATTAACTGAAGAAAATTGAAATTGAAATAGAAAGCACAAGCACTTTATATAAATAGAACCATATATCACAATATATATATATGCACTATAAAAGCACCTGAGAGCACTATTGTCACTTATTAATTATATTAAAGGGTCGCATAAGGACCACAGTTATATGTATAAATATTGAATATTGGGCAAGCATATGGAAGGATTTGTTATACCTGTCTATGAGATATAAGAATATTGAAGATATAGTTGGTACACAGCAATCATTTAATAACATTATTTCATTGGTACACAGCACTGTGAATGTGATAGAATTATATTGGCTAGAATTGTATTGACTAAGTTTATGGGTATATGTTTAAGTGGAAGGAATAATACCAATATTTTGAACACTGTGATCACACAAAAAAAAAACACATGGGCTACAGCAGCACTTTACAAGAAAAAGAATAGGTATCAAAATAGAGCACACCAGCAAGCGCTGTTCAACTACACACAATTCTTGTTCTTTGTCACCATTGAGGCAATTCTCTGCCACCGATGGCTATTGTCACCAAGATGGAAAGTGAGGGGATATCTAAACTTAATGGTAGTCACCAAAACCTGAGCAGAGTGAGGAGTTCCCCCAAAGGGCACAATTGCTCCAACTGTTAAATACTTCACATTAGGTATTATTTTCCTCACTTCCTGTTGTGTTGTAGGAAGTAAAGGGAAAGGTGAATCTTCTCAATGAGGATATATACAATATCTATCTATCTATCTATCTATCTATCTATCTATCTATCTATCTATCTATCTATCTACACTATATTGCCAAAAGTATTGGAACACGCACATGAACTTTAATGGCAACCCACTCTTAGTCCGTAGGGTTCAATTTTGAGTTGGCCCATCCTTTGCAGCTATAACAGCTTCAACTCTTCTGGGAAGGCTGTCCACAAGGTTTAGGAGTGTCTATGGGAATGTTTGACCATTCTTCCAGAAGCACATTTGTGAAGTCAGGCACTGATGTTGGATGAGAATGCCTGGCTCGCAGTCTCCTCTCTAATTCATCCCAAAGGTGCCCTATCAGGTTAAGGCAGGACTCTGTGCAGGCCAGTCAAGTTTCTCTACCCCAAACTCGCTCAACCAAAGATTACATGAGGTTTTGGAGATTGGGATCTCTTTTGCTAAAAACATGTAAACATTGACTTAAAAGCTGAAAAAAAATAAAATTGACCATAATTCACTGTACTTTCCCCTTAACATAATCTTCAAAACTTGCTTACCATTCTAAGTACCACTAAGTATTCTAAGTGGCCACCTCTGTCTACAACAGTTCACTCTCACCATCACTGGACGCAACTTCATCCTCTAACTACGTGCAGAATCAGGCCCTGACCGTTACAACCCTGGCAAACTGACAACCCTAGAAATCTCAAGAGACATTGCCGTGCTCTTTAACGATTGTGGTGCAAAACCAAATGCCTGCAGGACTTCACCCTATATAAATCTGACCTCCTAAGATAGAATTCCTGCCTCCATGCAGCCAAACAAGCCTACTTTGTCTGTCTTATTAATATATATTCTGTATGCAGCGCTGATATCACATGTAATGATTTAAAAACTGTTCTGATAAGATCACATGCAGGTAAAGTCTCTATAGAATAGTGTAATAGGTGTAATGTTACAGCCTTCCTCAAGGGGACACCAGCACAGCCTAGGAATAGATCTAGGAAGTCTCCTTACCAGATATCAGATCCAAAAATGCATGTAGTACTAATCATCAGATAATGCTTTCCAAAGTACTCGCACGACTCCTCCCATCATGATGAAACAGATATCTCTCACAGATGATGATATTGATAAAAAAGAGAGGAAAAAAATCTCATAGTGAAACTCCACAGCGTCTGATTCACACAAGCCCACCACCAATAGGGGAAAGCCGCAAGCCGTAAACCAGTGTTAGAAAAAGCACACAACACCCCAAGTGCCAGGCAATTCCAATTACCAGATATTAGCCAGATAACATCAAGGACGAGGGTGCCACTTTCCAAACTGGGTGCTTCAGATCACAGGAACCAGGGAAGGAGATTGATCTCACTGCAGAGCCTCACTCAGATAGGCATCTTTCATCCAGGAGAATACAGAGAGGGCTCTCCACCATGCTTTCCAGAGGCCTTAACAGGAACAGGAGGTGAGAGGCAAACGTTTATCCTCTACTTTCACCTCTCACTTCCTGTTCCTCACATTACTAACTGACATATCAGCATGGATGTCCCACCAGTTCCTTAAACTAAAGCTCTCTATAAAACTGAGCTGGTAATATCCCCCCCCCCCCCGCACCCCCCTCCATGACGTTTCCATCAAAATCAACAATGCAATCAATCCCTCTCCTCTTCGCAGGGTACTAGGTGTGATCCTAGGTTCTGACCTGTCCTTTCAGCCTCAACTCTAATCATTGTCAAAAGTTTGTAGACTTCACCTCCGTAACATCTCTAAAATTCACCCTTTTCTAACAAATTACACCACCAAGCTCCTCATACACTCCCTTGTTATCTCTTGCCTTGACTATTGCACCTCCCTTCTCATTGGCCTGCCTCTCCATAGGCTATCCCCTCTTCAGTCTATCGTGAATGCTGCTGTCAGACTTATCCTCCTTACCAACCGCTCAGTGTCTGCCACCCCTCTCCTCCAATCCTTACATTGGCTCCCAATCACCCAGCCAATTCAATTCAAAATACTAACCACACCATACAAAGCCATTCACAACTCTGCCCCGAGCTACATTACCAATCTGGTCTCCAAATATCACCCAAACCGTCCTCTCCGCTCCTCCCAAGACCTCCTACTCTCAAGCTCCCTTGTATCCTCCTCCCATGCTCATCTCCAGGATTTCCTATTAGATTGTAAGCTCTTCTGAGCAGGGCCCTCTTAATCCTCTTGTATTTTATTGTATTGTAACACTATTGTCTTCCTATTATATTGTAAAGTGCTGCATAAACTGCTGGCGCTATATAAATCCGGTTATAATAATAATAATAATAAGTAAAATGCAATATTTTGAAAGCTACAAGTCTAAATGATACTATAATTTGCATAATAACTCAATAATACAAATACTGATTAAGCTCCATCACTCAACAAAGTATCTCATTTGCTATGATGTGCAATAATTCAACCTAAAACAAATTGTGTGTGAACAAGCTTTATTGGTGATGAAAAATATATACAATAGAGGAAGTGTATACTGTAGCCCACGACAGAATATAGATTGCAGAGGGATAATTGAATTGACTGGCAGGCCTACTTTGATTTACATGTGCATCTCCAGAATGACTGAAGGGCATTTTGGTAAACTGGAACGGAGCAATTGCACACATTGTGTAAAGAAAATATATTTGCGATTTATGTTTCCCAAAGACATACTCTGGCCTCTGATTTAGGGCCTTTCTCCACCGACTTTGACTTCTACGTAATGGTTTTGAGTGTGGAATAATAGAGATGTACTGTTACTACTCAATATGCCAAATATCTTATCGTAGAGATGTTTGGCACCCAGAAGATAAATCTGTCTCTTCCCGCCGGGGGTGTGGGGAGTAAAAAGTTCCATTTTCAAAATAGTACATCCACCCCAAGGTCAACCTTAATCATCATAATATAACAATTAGCGGTTTAATCTGCTGTCATCATATTCAGGAGGGTATTCAAACTGTCACATTATAGCGCTTAAGACGTCCTGGGAGTCACGGTTTTGAGACTTGCCATTTTGTGCAATAATTAATATTTTCCCATCGGAGCAATCTCTTACTCCAACCGCCATGCCAATAAACTCTACCCATATTTTATTTTAATAATGTCAACATTTCAAAGCTTGCAGACTTAGCAATGGTATAGGAAGGTAATAAAAATTTGAGTCTGTTTTAAAGATGCTTACTCAATGCCGTTGTTCTATAAAGTGGAGTTGTGGGTAGTCTATTGCCTGAACTCAGAAGGGGGGGAGGACCAGACCTAAATGCAGTATGCCATCAGAGAATTTATTAAAAGCAAGCTAAATACATACTCACAGGTGTGAATAAAAACAAGCACATCATAAGAAGTCCAGGCCCAGGGCCGTGTCACTTGTTCCAGGGCTGTGGTCTTGCTGGCGATGTGTATACCGATGAGCAGATGGAGGCTGTGCTGGGGTGGAACGCACTGGAAGCAGGAAGTACAAGAACCAGGAAGTCCCGTGGACAGGAAGTGACATCGGTGCTGTATCAGGCCAATGGGATGACGTGTTTCAATGCACTTTGCATTTGACTCAGATCCTACTCCACTCAGGAGAAAGGGGGATTGTTATAGGCTGCCTGGGGGGTGGAAACTAATCCTCACCGAGCAGAGGCAAGCCCACAGTTAACCCCGTGTCCTGTCTTGGAGTGTACATGCTAAAAGACATGAATATCGGACTGTAAAGCAATCAGAGTAAATGGATCACTATTACTCATTTCTGCTAAGATTGCATGGGTATTGCCTGAACTCACCTTTCCTTGCTCCTTCATAGCTTCCCTTGGCCGCATGGACTGGAAAAGGTTAGCCCCGTGTAAGCTCTTAATTCACTAGTAAGAGCTTATACAGGGATATGGACCCTTTTCCCAGACCCATGTGAGCTAATAGTGAGGCCACATGCATGCTCGTACCTGGAAGCTCCAAATATTTCCCCTACCCCCCAGCAGCAGTATGGAGCATGAGGGCAAATAGACAAAGTTTAAAACAAAATATTTCCTTTTTTGTGTTCATAGATGTTTTATGAGGAACCTCTGCTTGGTTCTATCTCCTCATTCTACTATCAGACCCTCTGTAACCTATTGGACATTCTCTAACAACCATGAACATACCCAAGGTATGAATTGGATCTTAAGATTTGGAATGTTTTGCCTGGGGCAATACTCCCCAGGTGCAAGGGAATACTGTTAATTTATTTTTGACTTTTTTGTTTCATATATATTTTTCTTTTTCAAATATTTTATTGAAAAAAAGTATAGAGCAAGTATGCAGGTGCAAGTACAACTAGAACAAGTTGTCAACTAGGTAAGTACATGGCGAATGGAGCATGCAGGATCAAGAAACAAGTAGTATTTAGCATGGGAGGACAATTCCCAACAAAGGTATACAAAAAGTAAGGTAACAATTCAAACATAAAACAAACATAGGTAAGGAGAGGGGTAAACCGGGGAAGGGTATAAGCATGTAAGGGCCACCCAACAGGTGCCCAGAAGTTTGGTTTACCCCCGAAGGGGAGTGCCAAAAAGTCCAAGAATCCTGGGAGACTGTACTCCGGGATACGCAGTAATAATGCACTCGGAGGAAGACCTACATAGAGGTCAGAGCCAGGCAGAAAGGACTGCATGGAGGAAAAAACAAGGAAAAGAGAAAGTATATAAAAGATTAATTTTAATCCATGAATGTAGAGCAGTTAAAATAATTGGTAATCCGAGATAGGATAAAACAATTGATTCTGCACTAGGCAGATAACAGTCAGGGGATCATCTAATCGAACCAAGGACCTGAAACTGACAGTACCTGAGGGTTGGGGCCGCATGATTGTCACAAGGGGCTCAAGTGGAAGGTGACTGTGCGGTGAAGCAAGGGCTGACACTGCCATCACTCGCATAAGGACCCGACCTGGAGCCTGAGGACAGGTAGGTTTTAGTGAGGATGAATATCTCCTGAACAAACACATGGGCAGCAATACAAACTGGACAGAGGTTCCAACTCATTCTTACTCTGCACAACTATAATATATATATATATATATATATATATATATATATATATATATTAGTAGGACATAGGAGTTCAGCTTTAAGTTTACATGTATTTTGATTCAGTGCTAAATGCCATAAGAAGAGTATATAAGTGTACAATGTGGCATTGGGCCAGGCATAGATTCTTGTATGTGACTATAAAGCAGCAGTCCTGTCTCTGAGCTCATGCCTGTGCTCCAAAAAAATGTGCGTGCGCACAGAACTGTGCACTGAATTAGGACCACGTACACATCTATACAAGCACCTGCATGTGAGCATTAACGTGCTGCTCATGAGCATGCATGTTTGGATGGACTTTGGTGCCCAATAGCCTAGTTAAGGCTCTACAGGACTCAGGATCATTGCTGTGTGTTGACATAAAACAGTGTATTTGCAGCGCAATCCTGAGGTCGTGGGTGGGCTCAGCCTGAGTGACTGAGACCGGAGAGTGCAGAGTCCACCCACTCCACATGTGACTCATGGGCAAAAACAGTTCATAGTCAAAGGCAAGACTTACCCCATCTCCCAATTCTTCAACTGTTCGACAGAGTTTGTGGTCTACTGTCTCTCCTGCCCATGTAATCTCCACTACGTGGAGAGTACCATCAGGCAGAAGGATACGTAGAAGGAGGCAAAGACAAGCACAGTGTGCCCAGACATTTTCTAAAACATCATAATCAATCATCAGATGGGCTAAAAGTCTGGATAATCGAATCTATACCAAATACCTTGCCTCCAGCAGAACGTTATAAAAAACTGTGCCAGCAAGAAATGTTCTGGATCTACCACCTAGAGCTTTTATCGCCAGGAGGGTTGAAGGAAGAAATTGAAAGTAATGTCTTCATCTAGACGGCCACTGCAGATATGAAGCCTGGAGTGCATACACATCTGACACAGATATATACACCCCCACATACATGAGACCAAACACCACATATCCCACAGTCCAGGGGTAGAAGCCTAAGGGCCCCCGGACCCTGTGCCCTCTCACCCACCATCACCCCTCGTACACCCATAGTCATTGGTGTCCATAAACTATGCGGTATAATATTTCCAATTCATACTGTCAATACCAGCCTCAGACACTCCCAAAATGACAGGCTACAGATGGTTAATTATCACTCTGTACTGCCCAGAAGTATAGGCCCTGTGGATTAAGGTTCACCGGGTGATGTATATTGGTGTCCATGAGACCTCATGATGTCCTGTTGGTGCCAAAATAAGTCAAAATATGTTTAACATGTTTAATATGCACAAATGGCAAGAGGTGTCCATTATCACATCCCTTCCATATACCCTCCCCCAATTCCCTTGCCCCTCACCTCCCCCTTCCCACTCCTTGGAGTTCTTCTCCATCCCGCCCCCTCCCCCCTCCCCCCTCCCCCACCTGGTTTCCCTCCCCCTCCCCCTGTAATGGCACCAACCTAGTATTGCTGTTTTTAATTATATTTACTGTTTTCAACTATTGCTGTTGTCAACTATAGTTTACAACTATTATCTTACACCCACCCATTCCATGTATAAGCAACTGTTCATGTGAAAAGTATTTTGTTAACCATTTGCATTCAGTGCAAGCCAGCGGCCCATCCGCTCTATTCGGGACTTTGCTATATCCATTACCATCCTAACTCATGCCTGCATAGGGTTAAATCACTCATGAGTAGGCGTGGCTCCAGACTACACTCCCCCCATTTCTTGCCCATAAATTCTCCCAGTTCAATCATGGCAACCACACGGCCTGAAGAAGGGGCGGAGCCCCGCAACGCGTCGCCGGATCATAATCACTCCTGCTGTGCACTGGATGAGAGATCAACAGCCTGCCAGGAACGATCGGATCAGAACGAAAGCATCTTCCACCAGTGGCGTGAAGGAGGAGACGCCGGGAGCCACCAACGCTTCCTTCCCACAACACCACCACCAGGCAGCCCCATCCCCATCCCAGGAGTTCATCCCTCAGGACTTCCACATAGCCAGCAGTGGCTCACTACTGCAACGCTCCCCTGAACACTACCATTGTGAGTAGTTTTTATTTGTTTTAATAAACACTGTTTTTACTAAACTATTGCACTTAGAGGCGCACGTTTTCTTCTCTTCATTGCTGTGTGTTGTCAGCTCCTTCTGCCTGTGACCTGATCCCCTGTGTACTTTTGTAGCCTGACCCGGCTTGTTGACTTTGCTTGTTCCTGAATCCCTGTTGCTGCCTCATGCCTGTGACCTGAACTTGCCTCCTGCCTGCTTTTCCAGTACCTCCTCTGCTCAACCGATGCTGACCTTGGCCCACCTCTGAATCCACTCCTGGTTCCTGATTTTGTACTTCTGCTGCCCAACTGTTGCCAACTCCTGCCCGTCTGACCATGCATCCAAGATCTTGCATCTGCCAGCTTGGATGTTGCACTGTCTTCAGCTTTGCATCTTCTACAAGATCTCTCTATCAAGATCTCCTACAGGCTCCCATGCCACTCTGGGCCCTGTTATACCCCGTCATTAACCCTAGTGGAAATGGCACAAGAGGTGTAAGGGAAACCTTTTAGTCAACTCAGCCTCAACCAGGTACATGACAAATTCTCAACAAGGCTTCCCCCAAAGGTTGCTGCTAGGTGTTCCTTAAGCACGTTGATTATTATTATTATTATTATACAGGATTTATATAGCGCCAACAATTTACGCAGCGCTTTACAACTTGAGGGTAGACAGTACAAATACAATACACTTAATACAGTAGGAATTAGAGGGCCCTGCTCGTTAGAGCTTACAATCTAAAAGGGAAGGTCAAGAGATACAAGAGGTAATAACTGTGGGGGATGTGCTAATAGAGAAGATAAATGTACAGTTGTTAGATGGGAGCCAGATAGGCTTCTCTGAAGAGATAGGTTTTCAGGGATCGTCTGAAGGTGGACAAACTAGGAGAAAGTCGGACAGATTGGGGTAGAGCATTCCAGAGGATGGGAGAGGCTCTGGAGAAGTCCTGGAGGCGAGCATGGGATGAGGTGACAAGGGAGCTAGAGAGCAGGAGGTCTTGGGAGGAGCGAAGAGATTGATTTGGTTGGTATTTTGAGACCAGGTTAGTGATGTAGCTGGGGGCCAGGTTGTGAATTGATTTATAAGTTATTGTTAGGATCTTGAATTTAATACGTTGGTTGAGTGGCAGCCAATGTAGGGATTGACATAGGGGTGTAGCAGATGCCGAGCGGTTTTTAAGTTGGATGAGCCTGGCGGCAGCGTTCATAATGGACTGAAGTGGGGATAGACTATTTAGAGGTAAGCCAGTGAGGAGGGAGTTGCAGTAGTTGAGGCGAGAAATGACCAGGGAGTGGATTAGTAGCTTTGTGGCGTCATCGGTTAAGAAGGGGTGTATCTTGGAGATGTTGCGGAGGTTGAGGCGGCAAATTTTGGATAGCGATTGTATGTGGGGCTGAACGGTTAATTGGGAGTCTAGGATTACACCTAGGACCTTGGCGTGGGGGGAAGGGTTGATAGTTGAGCCATTGATTTTGAC
Organism: Glandirana rugosa; assembly: GCA_018402905.1. Lineage (NCBI taxonomy): Eukaryota > Metazoa > Chordata > Amphibia > Anura > Ranidae > Glandirana > Glandirana rugosa. Next base: position 215,059 of record BLSH010354784.1, on the reverse strand, counting down.
AGAGAAATCTGGGGAAGTGGCACGTGGGGGAGGAAATATCATAAGCTCGGTTTTTGATAGGTTGAGTTTGAGGAAGTGATGTGACATCCAGGCTGATATGTCTATCAGTAAGTTTATGATGCGTGAGGAGACAGATGGAGAGATCTGATGGGTTGAGAGAACCTTGGGGACACAGACAGAGAAGGGAAGATGAGAGGAGGAAGCAGAGTTGTAGGTGACACTGAAGGAGCGGTGGGATAGGTAGGATGAGAACCAGCTTAGAGTACAGTCACGGAGACCAAAGGCATGGAGTTTTTTGAGGAGGAGGGGGTGGTCCACTGTGTCAAAGGCAGCAGAAAGGTCCAGGAGTAGTAATACAGAATAGTGTCCATTGGTTTTAGAAGTTATTAGGTCATTAGTGAGTTTAAGGAGAGCAGTTTCTGTAGAATGCTGAGGGTGAAATCCAGACCGAAGGGGATCAAGAAGTTTGTTCATGGTCAGATGGTCACTCAGTCGGTTGTAGACCAGTCTTTCGAGGAGTTTGGAGGCGAAGGGGAGTAAGGAGATGGGGCGTAGGTTGTTAATATTGGTGTGGTCCAGTGAGAGTTTTTTAAGGATAGGTGTGACTAGGGCATGTTTTAGAGAGTTTGGGAAAATGCCAGAGGAGAGGGAAAGGTTGAAAATGTGAGTAAGAGAATGTAGAATTGAGTCGGAGGGTGAGCAAAGCATTTGCGAGGGAGCAGGATCCAAGGGGCAGGTGGTTAGATGGGTGTTCAATAAAAGTTTAGCAACTTCGTTAATACTGGCAGGGGTGAATGTGGAAAGTAGTGATTGTATCTGTGGACATGGGGTGTTGAGTGGGGGTGGTTTGTGCGCATTGGAGATAATGATAATGGCATAATGTATTTAATATGACAATAAGGGGGGCATTTTTCTGACTGACCACCAATGCAAGATGCAGTGGCGGCTGGTACTCCAGCCGGGGGAGTGGCAAACAAACCACCCCCTCCACCACACCCATAGGTACTCATGCGGTTGGGCATGGACAGCCATCTCCTGGATCCCTCCATACATGCTCTGCCTTGTGTGCATTGGTGGCAATGCAGAGAGATCACTCTGATGAGGACGGCCATCTCCTGGGTCTCCCCGTACAATCTCCCCCTCTTCTTGATTGGCCAGGAGGAGAAGCAGGAAGACAATAGCAAATATTATTTGCTATTGTCACAAAACTGGGTGGGCTCAGGGCGCAGTGATCTGCACCCTGAACCCACCCTTTTTTAAGCCAATTAGAGCTTCAGGCTCTAATCACATGCTTCAAAAAAGAAAAACCCCATTGAAATCCATGCACGGCACCCTGCATGTAGCTTAGGGGCCGGGCGCATGGATTAGGGGGGTGATTCCCTGCGCCCCTAGTGGATGGGTCGCCACTGGTAAGATGCTTTTTTCAAAATGATGCCCAATAAATTGTTTTTAGCAAGGGTTCTTTGAGATAGGGTAATTACTTCAAGGGCTCCCCTGGGGAAAAAAGACTGTTCATCAGACTAATTATTTATTGTTTATGCCTGGAGAGCTGTGATGTTCCACTTGCAACTTATAATTTTGGAAAGTACTGATGTTATTACTTATGCTGATGGCTCCATCTTTTGAGTAGGATCTGAGCTAAAAACATGTAGGGAGGAAGGTGTTTAGAGACACCAGCAGAATAATAATAGGTGTTGGCTCTCGAAGTCCCTAGTAGTGGGGTTGGAAATGAGCGGTGGGAATTGTCCAATGGATGGCCTTGTTGGAGTAGCAGCTGGACTCGGCATAAGCCAAGGTGGATTACCAGTCATTAGGCAAGTTCAGAGTTGGGCTGGGCAAAGTCAAGGCCAAAGGCTGAGACTTAGATAGTTTTGAAGGTCTTTTTAAAGTAATGTTAGAGTACTGCACTGACTTTAAAGACTCCTGCCTTCCAATGAGTTCTCTGTCCACCTACCCATATTTTTATTTGATTGTCACATCTTTATTGGTAACTTGCTAGCTGTTGTACTGTTGTTTGTGGTTTATATCCTCCAGTGGGTAGTCAAATTCCTGGTACTCATAGTAAGGAAAGGCATTTGGGCTATATTAAGAATGTTCAGGTGCTCAAAGTATACCTGTGACTGGCATGGAATTTTATAACCTCAAGGGTTGTTGGGCTTATGCTAAATTGAACTTGTTAATAAATCTGTGGCATTGTCCTTTCTGATTTAAATTTCCTTGTCATTATTTGGGCAAGGCTGACGTTATTATGAGATGCTGAATGCATATGATTCTCAGCAGTCAAGGAACTTGATTAGTAAAACTGTGTGGGACACCTTGTGAAACACAAATAGGCTCCTCCTACACCTTTGCCTTAAATGTAGATAATGGTAGATTAGAGGCAGAGTAGACTAGACCCTACAATGACTCTGCCAAGCTGCTCAACAACTGTCCTGAAATAAGAGATTTGCTCGGGAGTGCATTATATTCAATTAGTCAGATGACTAATAGACCTTCATTGGGAGGAGTAGCCATAAAGTACAACCATTGTGTAGCACAGCAAAGTAGGAAGCACAGCTTGTATTTCTGATAAACAATGTGGCTTCCACCAGGTACATATATAAATATGAGGGTTGTACCGAAAGTAATTCAAAAGTGGGCATAACTCTTTAATAACTTTCATAGGTCATACAAATTCCACATGTTGGTAGAGTAACTCTACCTCTATAGCAACTCTTCTTCTTTTTCATTGCAGGTAAATAATGGATTCAGTACCATCATTGAGTTCCTGATGAAGGAGGGGTGCAGGTGATCCAACATCCACAGAATGCTACAGAATATCTATAGAGATGTTGACAAGTGTCACCAATAACAAAACATTGCTCTTGAAGTTAGGTTCCCCTTTTGCCACCAAAACAACCCCTTTTGCTGCCAAAGCAGTGCTGACTCATTGAGCAGGGATAACACTAGACCTCTGAAGGTACGCTGTGGTATCTGGCATCAAGCCATCAGTAGCAGATCCTTTAGGTCCTGTAAGTTGGGAGGTGGGTCCTCCATGGACTGGACTTGTTTTTCCAGCACATCCCACAGATGCTCGACCCTTTGTTTCCTCTGTATTAAAAAACATTGTAAGTGCAGAAATTCCCTAGGTGTCCAATGTGGTCTGGCAAAGGCTTCATAACTTCAATGAAGGAAAGATAGGAAACATGGACCCCCCAGAGAGGTGAATATAATACCTTTTGTTTTGTAAGGAACTGATACCATTTTTCTTTTGGCAACAGCGGTTTCTCTCAGTCAGGGTTGTGTCTGCCTTGAGAACTTATTTAAATTGCCAATTTTATTGAATTCAGACTTCTCATACTTGGCTCCAAAAATGATTTTGGTTTAACTGTCTAGTGTAAAATCCTTTGCAGATAGAATGAACCTGCAATAATAATAACCCGTGTAGGCATGCCTTTTCACTGCATGATCCAATGAATTCTAAATTCCCACACACAGTTTTTTATAATGATCTGATCAATACAGAAGTGTGTTTTTTTCGTAGATATGACACAGGTATAAGGCACAAATTGCACTGTGTTAGCCATAGACTTTTCAAGGGATTTGAAAAAAATAATTGCTTTGCGAGCACGTTTTTTTTGAGAACAAAGTGAAAAAAATTAAAACATCACACAGTTATATCCACAAAAGTACAACGAATGTCAAATAACTATTGTTAACCAAAAAGAGAAGGTGATCTAGATGAGAAGACATAAGTCTGACCCAGGGCTGAGGCAGGGACATCCCACCCAGACCAGGGGAATAGCACAGGAACCGGCCAGGGGGAAGGGTGATCCATGTATGGGAAGCAGAAAAAGCACAGCTGACCAACACTGGTCTGAAAAAACATAGTAAAAAATATGTGGTTGAGTATGGGTAGGTATAAGAACAGTATATTATTATTATTATACAGGATTTATATAGCGCCGACAATTTGTGCAGCGCTTTACAATATTAGGGCAGGCAGTACAATTACAATACAATTCAATTCAATACAGGAGGAATCAGAGGGCCCTGCTCCTTAGAGCTTACAATCTAGGAGGGAGGATCAAGTGATATGAAAGGGTAATAACTGTGGGGGATGAGCTGATGGAGAAGATAAAAAGTGTAGATGTTAGGTGGAGGCAGGATGGGCTTCTCTGAAGAGAAAAGTTTTCAGGGATCGCCTAAAAGTGGATAGATTTGGAGACAGCCTGACAGCTTGGGGTAGGGAATTCCAGAGGATGGGAGAGGCTCGAGAGAAGTCCAGGAGGCGAATATGGAGGAGGTGATGAGGGAGCTGGAGAGCAGGAGGTCTTGGGAGGAACGAAGAGGATGATTAGGTTGGTATGTTGAGACTAGGCTGGTGATGTAGCTGGGGGCAGAGTTGTGGATGGCTTTGTAACTTATTGTTAGTATTTAGAATTTAATGTGTTGGGCGAGTGACAAAATGTCCATAAGTCCAAAAGTCACTAAGGGAAGGCACCAGGGGGAGCCCAACCAAGCTCCAAGATACTGCAAGAAAACACAAGAGGAGAGGTGCCTCTAAGTGTAATATTAAAAGCACTTTAATTGGCAAAATGCAGATACAACACTCACAAGATGTGGGAGGAAAGCAGGCACATGTTGAAATGGCTTTCCAAAATGAGATGAACTCTTCAATCCGTGCCGGATGGTGAACAGCTGAGCAGCTGTCTAACGCACAAGCCGCTCCGAGTGATGGACACGCTGGCCGGGACTGAGAACTCAGAACGGGGCTTGGAGGGCAGCGGAGACCAGCACGATGACGTCCACTGGGTGCGACGCGTTTTGTGGGCGTGACGGCTAAGATGACCCGATAGCCGCGCCCCTTCTTCAGGCAAAAGATACCTTTTTTGGCAACATACTCCTGATGAGTGGACATGAGCGACGAAACGCGTAGAGTTACTATACATCAAGACAGTCTGATCCTTACATCTTATATCTATCATACGTTTGTCTATTCTATTGTGCCATGTATTATTTTTTATGAATTCATTATAATAATCATGTGCCATATGTCAGCTCTTAATTATGTTCATCAATCGATCTTTATTCTGTACCATGTATCTCGCCAAACATAAAATGTGCTTCTTCGAAGAAATTTTTGAATAAACTTTATAATTAATTTCTATTTTTGTAATTTTATTTTGTGATATGCCTCATTTAACCGTTTCTCGACCGCCTCACGTACATTTACTGCTGCAGTGTGGCTCTGTAGAGCGAATCACTCTGCAGAGTTGTGGCCACGGCTCAGACGGACTCGATCTCTGTCCGCGAGAAGGGACTGCTTGACAGAGCAGAAAAACGGGGAACCGCCAATATAAACACAGCAGTTCCCCACTCTGTCAAATGTTTTTTTTTTGCAAAATTGTTTTTTTGTTTATAGTGGTGATCAGAAATGACGCAGAGGGGATCAAATACCACCAAAAGAAAGCTCTATTCGTGGGAAAAAAAGGACACACATTTCCTTTGGGTACAAAGTTGCACGACCACGCAATTCTCAGTTAAAGTGACACAGTGCCGAATCGCAAAAAGTGCTCTGGTCCTCAAGGGTGAAATCCTGAAGTGGTTAAACACTGCATTTACTCATATTTATGTTGTCCATATTAATGTTATTATTTTTTTTTTTAGTATTCAATATTGGTCTGTTTTCTTTGCATTGTAATACTTTAAATAAAAGAATGCATAAAAAGCTTCCTAATAAATCCTGGATCCTTTGTGCAGTGAGTGATAGATATAGGCTCTCACCAAGACCCAGGGTCTGAGGAAGGTATAAATACCCCAACTGCGTGTATGGCCCCATGGAGAATTATTAAATTGTATTCAAGCCCAAATTCTATTTTTCAGTATGTTTGGCACCATGACTCATTTTTCTTAAAGAATATTTAACCTAGACATGTGCAGAATGAAAAAATTTGTTTTGTTTCGATTAGTTAGTTAACTCACTTTGTTTAAGTAAATCCGTTAAATTCATTAGATTCATTATCGGAACGTGTTTTGTTTCGTTTATTCGTTTTGCTAATTCGATTCCAATTTTCCGAAATCAACCAAATTAAATTAATTTCGACCGGATTTGGAAAATTTGAATTAGAGTTCAATTTTTTTTTCATTTCGAATGTGGCTTCCAAATTTTTCACATCTAGGAATTGCAATATGTTTACATTTCATATTCGTTTCCAAATTCAAATTGAACTTTCAATTTCGTGCAAATTTTGCTTTGTCGTTTCGGGGGGATTCATTTACATTCGTTAATGTTGTGAACCAAGTTTTCAACCAAATATCTACTTCAAGCATATTATTTTTGGTGACTTTGTGACAAAGGTTCCTACCTGAAGATCCAGTCAATAACGGCACTTCCTGAAGCAGGCTAAGAATGCTAACCATAGCATTGTAGTTATCGGCAATGTTTTCAGCCTGCTGTGTGTGCTCCTTTAATTGGCTGTTGGCTTGCCTATCTCAAAGACCTAAGAAGCACACACTAGTTTGACAACACTGGTGATAATTACAACACAGTAATTTTGTGCTGTCAGCCTGCAGTGCTGCCATTGGCAGAATCTCCAGATAGAAACCTTTGCAACAGGTTCACAATTAATAATTTGCTTAAAGAGGAGCTCCAGACCCCTTCAGAAAAAATACAAATGCTGTAGCTGCTGACTTTTAATAGAATCTGAGGGTGGGAAAAAAAGGAGCACCTGGAGTCTGATAAAATAACGATGAATCGTTGTATTTATTGGAGTTGATAAAATATGGTAGAGCCAACACGTTTCGGGGTAACATACACGCCTCCTTCTTCAGGGCTGCTGTTGTATGTTTATGGTGTGTAGGGTTGTTTCCGGACTTGTGTGTCTGTGACACTTGGATCTGAAGGAAAGCTGTGTTTGCTTGGCAGGAGCCACAAAATCCAAAACTCTTGGCGCCAACTGCCTCTGGGTTTGTGGCTACTGCCAAGCAAACTCAGTTTTCCTTTAGATCCAAGTGTCATAGACACACAAGTCTGGGAAAAACCCTACACACCATAAACATACAACAGCAGCCCTGAAGAAGGGGGAGTCTATGTTCCCCTGAAACGTGTTGGCTTTACCATGTCTGATCATCTCCAATAAAAACGATTCATCTCTATTTTATCGGACTCCGGGCGCTCCTTTTTCCCCCAGCCTCAGATCAAGTTGTGGAAACGACTTTGCAAGCCATATCCAGAGGTAGCAGCTCAAACCCCGCAAAAGGGCCCACCACCTCTTTTCTACCTAGTCCAGCTAGATGCACCAGGAGTGGATATGCTCCCACCACCACCCACATATAGACTCCTAATTGAGGCAATCAGTCCAGCGTGGTCTCTCACCCACTAGATCCGACTTTTAATAGAAGGACACCAGGGATCCAGGCAATGTCCTCACCTAAATCATTTTTTCAATCGCCTTTGGAAGCAGATGCCAGCATCTCTATTAAGGGAAACAGGAAATTAAGCCTTGCGGCTTCACAGCCTGTTTGCTACTGCACATGCGTGAGTCTCACTGTGCCTTGTGAATGGTCCCGTAGTCTTCTGCTTTTCCGTGTGTCCATTCAGACGTGAAGCCACATGGTGGCCTTGCCCCCTCTCTCTCCTCATTGGCTCACTGACTTTGATTGAGAGCAGCCATTGCCTGCAGGCAGATTGCAGAAGCCGATCTGCTGGTGCCTAGGACACAATGTCCTCCGGCACCCACTGATCCTCAATAAAATAGAGAAAACTGAGGTATACCTATGTAAACAAGGTATATCTCAGATCTAACAGGAGGGAGGGATGTATTCTGTGTCTCTGCAAAGCAGGGACTAGAATCAAGCTCTTCCTTTAGTGAAAGCAGCACATACAGTACAGAAAAACACTGACCAAGCACACATTTAATCCTGGTGGTGGTGACAGGTACTCTTTATGGGGGAATTGGGGGTTTAAAAGACCCCCAATCCCTCCTTTGCATGTAAAAGTATTCATATCACCAGAATCGACATTTCTGAATACTGTCACTATATAAAATCGGCGCCATTGGCAGCCGAGTAAACCGGAAGTGACGCCATGCCGTCGCTTCTGGAGTTTCCCGAAGGAGACCCAATCGGAGCCAATTACGGCTTCTGTCGGGACTCCTCGCAGCCGGTGGACGTGCCGGATGGACTCACTGGTCTCCCGGTGGGATGGGAGACTGGAGAAGAGCGTCGGAAGCCGGCAGGAGGGGCTGTGCCAAGATGGATTGGACACTATCACCAGATAGCCGACCACCCGCTCTGAAAAACTGTACCGTTTGTACCATTGCAGCTGCAGGCTATACCCCGATAAATCCACTTCTTCTGATCGATGTACGGGTAGGTCAATTTGCATGAAGTGGTTAAAGTAACGCAGTGCCGTATCGCAAAAAATGGCCCGGCCATTAAGGGGGGTAAACCTTTCTGGAGGTCACGTGGTTAATACAATGACAGTCCCGATGTACACCTGCAACAAAAATTGACATGCCCCTGATGACGTCTCATATGACGAAACATGTAGGATGGAGTCTATTGATACCATGCCATTTGGATTTCTGATCGACGGATCCCAGTCTGGAATTTTAGACATACACCCTTTTTTACACTGGACTTGTCAGAACCATCCGTGACACCATCCCTGTTTCCTCCCTGTAAGTGGATCGGCTATGAGTTGTGAATCCATGCCTTTTCAGACTCCTATAACATGGAGTCTTGCAATCTGGTAATAGCATATCTCATCTATACATGGTGAAAGGTGCACCTGGGTGTTTGGTCATTACTTGCTTTGGATACTTTGAAGGACATTTGCATTCACCATTCAACTGGACATTAAACTTTTATTTGCTATATGTGTTTCTTACTATATGAATCACTCAGCATGGCAATTTATATGTTTTATTACCAAAATGTGACAGCATATTCGAAGCATTAAAAAAATAAAATAAAAATTCTTGTGTATAAGGCTTACAATATATGACAACTTTCAAGATGTCCTCGTGTTCTTCTCCGGTATTATTTTTGGAACGAAACTGAAACAATCCAAAATGTCAAATATGATGTCCCAATTTTGATTTATTTTTCACTTTAAAAAAAATATAATCCTAACGAAGTGCATTTCTATACTTATTGAACATGACAAACTTTTTCTTTTTTTTCCACCCTTTCAAAATTAAAATTGTAATAGGACTAACACTATTATTCTGAAATTGTCACAAAGCCAGAGAACTGTTGAGTTAAAATGACTTCATTTCAAATGAATTTTTTTCTCAGAGAAGGAAGTCTTAACTCTCTTCGCCCGCTCAAGCTGTAGTCCTCACTTTAAATAGTATCACTAATGGGGTATGTCGTTTCAAACAGATGCCACAATGTGATGCGTATTTCTTAATATGTGTCACGGAATGGTGTGTAAGTCAGAATCCAGACTGTCATTACATGATATGGGATTTCAAAATGAAGATGTCACTTATTTATTTATCTCCCTGAATTTAGTACTGTACCATATCTGAAGAGAAATGAATGCCAGAACTGGCATTTTAATTGGCACTTATTTTATAAGGTAGGTTGTGGGAAGGGATCTTTTTCGCCAGAGCGGAGAACAGAAAACTGCGTTTTAATTTGATGAGAAGAACAGAAATGGATTTGGGTAACCGTGCCCGGTTTTAGATGTAAGGTTTTCACATCCTTCATGCCATGTGGATTTCCCCTCTATATTATGTCATTTCTTGAAACGTTCATTATATATATATATATGAACAGGTGTTCATTAGGTGTACCTAATAAAGTGGCCGATGAATGTATAGTGTTCCAAACTAAAGCCAATAAAAATACACAAATAAATACAGTATCTCACAAAAGTCAGTACACCCCTCACATTTTTGTAAATATTTTATTATATTTTTTTTCATGTGACAACACTGAAGAAATGACAATTTGCTACAATGTAAAGTAGTGAGTGTACAGCTTGTATAACAGTGTAAATTTGCTGTCCCCTCAAAATAACTCAACACACAGCCATTAATGTCTAGACTGTTGGCAACAAAATTGAGTACACTTTTGTCCAAATTGGGCCCAATTAGCCATTTTCCCTCCCTGGTGTCATGTGACTCGTTAGTGTTACAAGGTCTCAGGTGTGAATGGGGAGCAGGTGTGTTAAATTTGGTGTTATTGCTCTCACTCTCTCATGCTGGCCACTGGAAGTTCAACATGGAACCTCATGGCAAAGAACTCTCTGAGGATCTGAAAAAAAGAATTGTTGCTCTACATAAAAATGGCCTAGGCTATAAGAAGATTGCCAAGATCCTGAAACTGAGCTGCAGCACGGTGGCCAAGACCATACAGCGGTTTAACAGGACAGGTTCCACTCAGAACAGCGCCTCGCCATGGTCGACCAAAGAAGTTGAGTGCAGTGCTCAGCATCATATCCAGAGGTTGTCTTTGGGAAATAGACGTATGAGTGCTGCCAGCATTGCTGCAGAGGTTGAAGGGGTGGGGGGTCAGCCTGTCAGTGCTCAGACCATACACTGCACATTGCATCAAATTGGCCTGCATGGCTGTCGTTCCAGAAGAAGCCTCTTCTAAAGACGATACACAAGAAGGCCCACAGTTTGCTTAAGACAAGCCGACTAAGGGCATGGATTACTGGAACCATGTCCTGTGGTCTGATAAGACCAAGATAAACTTATTTGGTTCAGATGGTGTCAAGCGTGTGTGGCGGCAACCAGGTGAGGAGTACAAAGACAAGTGTGTCTTGTCTGCAGTCAAACATGGTGGTGGGAGTGTCATGGTCTGGGGCTGCATGAGTGCTGCCGGCACTGGGGGGCTACAATTCATTGAGGGAACCATGAATACCAACATGTAGTGTTACATATGCTCTTCGGGGACTGGGTCGCAGGGCAGTATTCCAACATGATAACAACCCCAAACACACCTCCAAGACGACCGCGGTCTTGCTAAACAAGCTGAGGGTAAAGGTGATGGACTGGCCAAGCATGTCTCCAGACTAAAACCCTATTGAGCATCTGTGGGGCATCCTCAAATGGAAGGTAGAAGAGCACAAGGTCTCTAACATCCACCAGCTCCGTGATGTCATCATGGAGGAGGGGAAGAGGACTCCAGTGGCAACCTGTGGAGCTCTGGTGAACTCCATGCCCAAGAAGGTTAAGGCAGTGCTGGAAAATAATGGTGGCCACACAAAATATTAACACTTTGGTTCCAATTTGTATATTTTCACTTAGGGGTTTACTCAATTTTGTTGCCAGCGGTTTAGACATGGCTGTGTGTTGAGTTATTTTGAGGGGTGTAAATTTACACTGTTATACAAGCTGTACACTCACTACTTTACATTGTAGCAAAGTGTCATTTCTTCAGTGTTGTCACATGAAAAGATAGAATAAAATATTTACAAACAAGTGAGGGGTGTACTCACTTTTGTGAGATACTGTATATGAAGAAAAGAAATACACACATGATTTTAATTGCACATATTCATATAAGATAACGTGCATTTATAGTGTTAAATAGTGATTAGCCATATAATTATTACCACCCACTATAACCCATTGAGGCATGGACCCCACTAAACTTCTGTGGTATCCGGCACCAAGTTGTAAGTGGCAGGTCCGTAAGTTGTGAGGTTGGGCCTCCATGGATCGGACTTGTTTTTCCAGCACATTTCACAGATGCTCAGTTGGATTGAGAACTGGTGAATTTGTAGACCAAATCAATACCTCAAACTCGTTCTGCTCCTGAAACCATTCTTGAATTTATCACAACAGGCCACCTTCTTCCATTGCTCCAGTTGTGATGCTCACACGCTTAATGTAGGTGCCTTTGGCTGAGGACACGTGGCCAGCATGAGCGCCCTAACACAGCCACATATGCAGAAAACCACAATTATTGTAAAATGAGCAAATAGTGTGACCAGGCAGTGGGAAAAGCAAATAGAATTCTGGGATGTATCAGTGGAGGGGTCACCAGCAGGAGGAAGGAGGTTCTGATTCCTCTATATAGATCTTTAGTGATACCTCACTTAGAATACTGTGTCCAGTTCTGGAGACCACACTTACAAAAAGATATTGATAAGATAGAACGAGTTCAGAGACGGGTAACAAAAATGGTGAAAGGTCTGGGGGATAAAACATATCAAGAGTGACTTCAGGAACTTAATATGTACAGTCTGGAGGAAAGAAGGGAGAGGGGAGACATTGATTGAAACCTTTAAATACATCAAGGGGGTAAATAAGGTTCAGGAGGGCAGTCTTTTCAATATGAAACCAAAATCAAGAACACGGGTACCTCAAACGAACTGGAGGGAAGTTCAAAACTAATCTTAGAAAGTATTATTTTACTGAAAGGGTGGTTGATGATTGGAATAAACTACCAACAGAGGTTGTAAGACAGTCAACAGTAAATGGCTTCAAACATGCTTGGGATAAACATAAATCTATAGTCAGACAATAATGTTAATGTAAAAATAAATAAATAAAAATAAAAAGGGGCAGACTCGATGGACTACTCAGTCTTTTTCTGCTGTCACTTTTCTATGTTTCTATGTTTCTATTACATTTTAACACCTTTCTATTGGAACATATATATTGCAGATTAATCAATGCCCCAGGCAGGCCACAGCCCCAGCCCGGCTCCAGGCAGGCTCCAGCCAGCCCCAGCCCAGTCCCAGCAGTCAGGCCCCAGCCCAGTCCCAGATGGGCCACAGCCCAGTCCCAGCATACAGGCCCCAGCCAAGTCCCAGGCAGGCCCCAGCCCAGTCCCAGCAGACAGGCCCCAACCCATTCCCAGCAGGCAGGCCCCAGTCCCAGCATGCAGGCCCCAGCCCAGTCCCAGCAGGCAGGCCCCAGTCCCAGCAGGCAGGTCCCAGCCCAGTCCCAGCAGTCAGGCCCCAGCCCAGCCAAAGCAGGCATACCCCAGCCAAGTCTCAGCAGGCCGGCCAAAGCACAGGCCCAGCAAGCAGGCCCAGCCCAGTCCCAGCAGGCAGGACTCAGCCCAGTCCCAGCAGGCAGGCCCCAGCCCAGTCCGAGGCAGGACCCAGCCAGCCCCAGCCCAGTCCCAGCAGGCAGGCCTCAGCCCAGTTCCAGCAGGCCCCAGCCCAGTCCCAGCAGGTAGGCCCCAGCCCAGTCCAAGGTAGGACCCAGCGAGCCCAGCCCAGTCCCAGCAGGCAGGCCCCAGCCCAGTTCCAGCAGGCCCCAGCCCAGTCCCAGCAGGCAGGCCCCAGCCCAGTCCCAGGCTGGCCCCAGTCCCAGGCAGGCCCCAGCCCAGTCCCAGAAGTCAGGGCCAAGTCCAGTCCCAGCAGGCAGGCCCCAGACCAGTCCCAGGCAGGCCCCAGCCCCGTCCCAGTAGGTAGGTCCCAGCCAAGTCCCAGCAGGCAGGCCCCAGCCCAGTTCCAGCAGGCCCCAGCCCAGTCCCCGGCAGGCCCCAGCCTAGTCCCCGGCAGGCCCCAGCCTAGTCCCAGGCAGTCCCCAGTCCTGTCCCAGCAGGCAGGCCCCAGGCCAGTTCTAGCAGGCAGGCCCCTGCCCAGTCCCAGCAGGCAGGCCCCAGCCCAGTCCCAGCAGGCAGGCCCCAGCCCTGCCCTGGCAGGCAGACTCCAGCTCAGTCCCAGAAGGCAGTCCCCAGCCCAGTCCCAGTCCCAGCAGGCAGGCCCCATCCCAGTCCCAGCAGGCAGGCCCCACCCCAGTCCCAGCAGGCAGGCCCCAGCCCAGTCCCAGGCAGGACCTAGTCAGCCCCAGCAGGCAGGCCCAAGCCCAGTCCCAGCAGGCAGACCTCAGCCCAGTCCCAGGCAGCCTCAGCCTGCCCCAACCCAGTCCTTGCAGGCAAGCCCCAGCCCAGGCAGGCCCCAGCCAAGTTTCAGGCAGGCCCCAGCCCAGTCCCAGCAGGCAGACCCCAGCCGTGTCCCAGCAGGCATGCCCCAGCCCAGTCCCAGCAGGCAAGCCCCAGCCCAGTCCCAGGCAGACCACAGCCCAGTTCCAGACAGGCCCCAGCCAGCCCCAGCCCAGTCCCAGAAGGCAGTCGCCAGCCCAGTCCCAGACAGGCCCCAGCCAGCCCCAGCCCAGTCCCAGAAGGCAGGCCCCAGCCTGTCCCAGCAGTCAGGCCCCATCCCAGTCCCAGCAGGCAGGCCCCAGCCCAGGCCCAAGCAGGACCTAGCCAGCCCTAGCAGGCAGGCCCCAGCCCAGTCCCAGCAGGCAGACCCCAGCCCAGTCCCAGGCAGCCTCAGCCTGCCCCAATCCTAGCAGGTAAGCGCCAGCCCAGTCCCAGTCAGGCCCCAGCCAAGTCTCAGGCAGGCCCCAGCCCAGTCCCAGCAGGCAGACCCCAGCCCAGTCCCAGCAGGCAAAACCCAGCCCAGTCCCAGGAAGGCCCCAGCCCAGTCCCAGACAGGCCCTAGCCAGCCCCAGCCCAGTCCTTGCAGGCAGGCCCCAACCCAATCCCAGGCAGGCCCCAGCCAGGTCCCAGGCATTCCCCAGCCCAGTCGCAGACAGGTCCAAGCTAGCCCCAGCCCAGTCCCAGAAGGCAGGCCCCAGCCCCGTCCCAGCAGGCAGGCCCTATTCCCAGTCCCAGCAGGCAGGCCCCAGCCCAGGCCCAAGCAGGACCTAGCCAGCCCCAGCAGGCAGGCCCCAGCCCAGTCCCAGCAGGCAGACCCCAGCCCAGTCCCAGGCAGCCTCAGCCTGTCCCAACCCAATCCTAGCAGGTAAGCCTCAGCCCAGTCCCAGGCAGGCCCCAGCCAAGTCTCAGGCAGGCCCCAGCCCAGTCCCAGCAGGCAGACCCCAGCCCAGTCCCAGCAGGCAAGACCCAGCACAGTCCCAGGCAGACCCCAGCCCAGTCCCAGACAGGCCCCAGCCAGCCCCAGCCCAGTCCTAGCAGGCAGGCCCCAACCCAATCCTAGGCAGGCCCCAGCCCAGTCCCAGGCAGGCCCCAGCCCAGTCCCAGGCATTCCCCAGCCCAGTCGCAGACAGGTCCAAGCTAGTCCCAGTCCAGTCCCAGTGGGCAGGCCCCAGCCCAGTCCCAGCAGTCAGGCCCCAGCCCAGTCCCAAGCAGGCCCCAGTCCCAGCAGGCAGGCCCCAGTCCAGTCCCAGCAGGCAGGCCCCAGCCCAGCCTCAGCCCAGTTCCAGGAGGCGGGCCCCAGCCCAGTCCTAGCAGGCGGACCCCAGCCCAAGCCCAGCAGGCAGGTCACAGCCCAGTCCTAGGCAGGCCCCAGCCCAGTCCCAAGCAGGCCCCAGCCAGCCCCAGCCCAATCTCAGCAGACAGACCCCAGCCCAGTACCAGCAGGCAGGCACCAGCCCATTCCCAGGCAGGCCCCAGCCAACCCCAGCCTATTCCCAGCAGGCAGGCCCCAGCCCAGTCCCAGTAGACAGGCCCCAGCCCAGTCTAAAAAAATCCATAGGTAAGCAACTAACAAAACTACACTATATACTGTAAACCAGACAGTGCTATGTTAGGCAGCTTAATCTTGCAGAATGAGCTAAATAATATATGTTTTTGAAGGCTTTAATTTGAAATGTACCTTGGTGTCCTTCACCAAGGTCTGTACTTTGGAAAATGTCTGCCACAGCCTTGGTCCGTGCCTATCCCTGCTAAGGATGATGGTGGCCTCATGAGTTTAGAAAATGCCTTTTTGGAAATGAAGACATGACTAAGGATGATGGTGGCCTTATGAGTTAGGAAAAGGTCTTTTTTTAAAATTCAAGCATGGCTAACAATGATGGTGGCTTTATGAGTTAGGAAAATGCATTTTTGGAAATGAAAGCATGGCCAAGGATAATGATGGCCTTATCAGTTTAGAAAACACATTTTTGGAAATTAAGGCATGGCTAAGGAAAATTGTGGCCTTAATGAGTTAGGAAAAAAGTATTTTTGGAAAGTAGAGCATGGTTAGGAATGGTGGTGGCCTTGTTAGTTTAGAAAATGCATTTTTGGAAATGAAGGCATGGCTAGGGATGATGGTGGCCTTATGAGTTAGGAAAATGTATTTTTTGGAAATGAAGGCATGGCTAAGGATGATGGTGGCCTTATGAGCTTAGAAAAAGCATTTTTGGAAATTAAGGCATGGCTAAGGATGATAGTGGCCTAATGAGTTAGGAAAAGGTATTTTTGGAAATGAAGACATGGCTAGGGATGAGTCAAAGATAACACCAAGGTAATACATTTGTGACATACAGTATATTTACTTTCCAGTGTGACATGTATTCTATACATTTCTCTTTGTATTCTCCACCATTTCCTTTTGTAGATTTTAGACTCTAGCCACTTTAAGACCGAGCCTCTTTTTGGAGTTCGGTGGTTTTCAGTTAAAAACAGGTTTTTTTGCTATAAAATTACTTAGAACCCCCAAACATTATATATATATTTTTTTCTAAGACCCTAGAGAATAAAATGGCGGCCATTGCAAAACTTTATGTCACACCGTATTTGCGCAGCGGTCTTACAAGCACAATTTTTTTTGAAAAAATTCATTTTTTTTAGTTAAAAAATAAGACAACAGTAAAGTTAGGTAAATTTTTTCCACATTGTGAAAGATAATGTTACGCCGAGTAAAATGATACCCAACATGTTATGCTTCAAAATTGCGTCCGCTCGCGGAATGGCGACAAACTTTGCACCATAAAAATCTCCATTGGCGATGTTTAAAAAATTCTACAGGTTAGCATTTTTGGGTTACATAGGAGGTCTAGGGCTAGAATTATTGCTCTCGCTCTAACGATCGCGGCGATACCTCACATGTGTGGTTTGCACACCGTTTTCATATGTGGGCGGGACTTACGTATGCGTTCGCTTCTGCGCGCGAGCTCGCAAGGACGGTGCGCTTTAAATTTTTTTTTTTTTTTTTAACTATTTATTTTACTTTTTAATTTTTATTTTTACAACTTTCTTTTTAAAAAAAAAAATTTTGATCACTTTTTTTCCTATTACAAGAAATGTAAACATTCCTTGTAATAGAAAAAAGCATGCCAGGACCTCCAAAATATGAGATCTGGGGTCAAAAAGACCTCAGATCTCATTTTTAGACTAAAATGCATAAAAAAAGAAAAAAACATTTGAAAAAAATGGCAGGGGAAAAAAAATGTCCCCTTTAAGAGCATTGGGCGGAAGCGACTTGTGACGTAGCTTCCGCCCAGCCTTGTTATGGAGCCGGGTGAGCGGCTTCAGCCACTCACTCGGCACACGGACACTGGAGGGGACGGACCCGATCATCTCCGTCGCTGCCGGCGGGTCCGGTAAGCGACGGAGATGACCGGAAAGCGGCGGGAGGGGGGGCACCTCTCCCGCCGCTGATAAAAGTGATCTCGCGGCGAATCCACCGCTAAGACCACTTTTATCTTGCAGGGAATCGCCTGCAGAAAAAATAGATACAGGGTTATGGTAGCTATCTGCTACCATAACAACGGTATTCCACTTCAAAGTACAGCCGTCAAACGACGTACGGCGGTCCGGAAGTCGCTAGGGATAGGCCAAATACCCCCCAGTTTGGTTCGCATCAGAACATGCAAACAGGCAAAAAATTTGTGCGAACATTCGAACACCGTTAAAGTCTATGGGACCCGAACATGAAAAAATCAAAAGTGCTCATTTTAAAGGTCTATATGCAAGTTATTGACCTAAAAAGTGTATGGGGAACCGGGTCCTGCCCTAGTGGACATGTATCAATGAAAAAAAAAAGTTTTTAAATCAATCGTTTTTTCAGGAGCAGTGATTGTGGCTGGGGGGCCTCCTTGGTCTACCTGTAAAATGGCGCATCTCTGTGAGGTGTAGAACATAGCCAGAGCAAAATGACATTTCCAAAGGAAAAATTGTCATTTAAAATCGCAGCTGTAATGTATTGCCGGTTCCTGGCAATATACAGAAAAATCACAGAAAAAATTTGCGTGGGGTCCCCCTCAGTCCATACCAGGCCCTTCGAGTCAGGTGGGGATTTTAAGGGGAACCCCACGCCAAAATGAAAAAAAAAATTGACGTGGGTCCCACTCCCTGAACCGTACCAGGCTACATGCCCTCAACATGGGGAGTATGGGTGCCATTAGGCAGGGGGGCTCTGTGCCCCTCACCCCAAAGCACCTTGTCCGCATGTTGATGGGGACAAGAGCCTCTTCCCCACAACCCTGGGCTGTGGTTGTGGGGGTGTGTGGGCGGGGGGCTTATCGTAATAAGGGGGCCCCCAGATCCCAACCCCCCTATGTGAATTAGTATTGGGTACTTCACCAAAAGTGTCAAAAAAAGAAAAAAACACAGGGGACAATTAGGGACAAGTCCTTTATTAAAAAATAAAAATAAGTGTGCCCCGTTGTAATCCATCATCAATCACGGCGAGCAACGGACCCGAAAAAAAAAAAGCCGTAACAGCTCCTCCTCTATGGGAGGGCTCCCACCGTCTGCACGCTTTTTGCTCTGACAGTCTATTTACATTGCAGGGCGGGGCCACTCAGTGACGTACATGCGTGACCCGTCCCCTCTGACATCACATGATGTCAGAAGGGGCGGGGCCGCTTGCTTACGGCGTCGGGTAGCCATATAAAAAAACTGTCAGAACAAAAAGCGTGCGGTGGGAGGCGCTGTGGGCAGCGTCTGCATGCAATGCATTATGGGGTGATCCGCGGTGGCGAAGTGGGTGCAAACGCCCCATAATGTTCTAAATTTGACAAACAAGCGAACGCCCGATGTTTGAGTCGAACTTACGTTCGACTTGAACCGTGGGCCCATCCCTATAAGACTGTAACCCTCATTACATTTAGGAACCCCTTTTTATGATGATGCTGAAATTGTTCCTGTTGAAGTTTTTGCCACGTGTACAGTGCTATGTATGAACTCCACAAGTGACAGCTCTAATATTGACTTTTTATATAAAAAAGCATTATTAACCTCTTCAAAGACTTTTATAAAACTTTACTTACTAGTAAGATTGCAAGCCTCCGGGTGTCAACAAGCTGTGTTATGTTATTACTAGAGTTGAGCGAACACCTGGAAGTTCGGGTTCTGCTGGTCCGTCCGAACTTCGGGACAAAGTCCGGGTCCGGGTCCGGACGGAACCCGAACGATCGCACGGACAACGAACCCCATTGAAATCAATGGGGACCCGAACTTTTAGGCACAAAAATGGCTGTAGGAAAGTCCTGGAAAGCCCCAGAGGGCTGCAAAAGGAAGTAAAATGGGGGTAAGGGTAGGGCAAGTGCCCTACAAAAAAATGGGGACAGGGAAATAACTTTAAATATTTTTAAAAAAATAAAAACTTAAAAAATGCAAAAATGGAGGTGAATGTGGATCATCTTCAAACTGTGTCTGAAAAGAATTAATTAACGGTAGAAGCCATATAACTGTTCTAAAATCATCTTCAAACTAGGGCAAGTGCCCTACAAAAAATGGGGAGAGGGAAAAT
>BLSH010354784.1:169476-186985 GCA_018402905.1 Glandirana rugosa | reverse complement strand
GCGGAACACTTACCGAGTCGCATAGAAGACCCTGGACACTGCATAGGGTCTTCTAGCGGCTTTTTAATTTATTTTCCCTATCCCCATTTTTTTGTAGGGCACTTGCCCCACTCTTACCCCCATTTTACTTCCTTTTGCAGCTCTCTAGCACTTGCCAGGACTTTGTTACAGCTATTTTTGTGCCTAAAAGATTGGGTCCCCATTGACTTCAATGGGGTTCTGGGTCCGGGATAACATTCGGGCAATGTTCGGAAGCCGAACCCGGACTTTTTCCCAAAGTTCGGACGGACCCGCAGAACCCGAACGTCCAGGTGTTCGCTCAACTCTAAAGGTGACCCCCCGACATGTCACAATTGCCATGTCTTTTTTTTGGGGTCCAGGGACCCTGTATTCACAGGGTCTCAGGTCCACTTCCTCTCCTAGATACGCAGCTCTGGAAGGAAGTTCACCTTCCTCTCCTCGCTCTCGGCGATCTTCTGGGATACGTCACAGGTCCCAGAAGATACGCTGAGCCATTCACAAGGCGCAGCGCGACTCACATATGCGCAGTGCGTGCCCGGCTTTGAAGCCAAAGGTGGGCGCCCACACTTGTGATGCCGGAGCCGCCAAGGGAAGGGAGAAGAAGTGCGAGCACTCAGGCGACCGCATTGCTGGAGCTGGGGACAGGTGAGTGTCCAATTGTTAAAAGTCAGCAGCTACCCTTTTGGTAGCTGCTGACTTTTAACCGGGTGGAACTCCGCTTTAAATATATAACTATTGAAATGTAACAATTAAAAACAGCTTAAAATCATATATAAAAACAGTCAAGGAAAAAACAGTCAAGGAATACTTAAAGCCTCGTACACATGCTTAGATTGTCAGGCGGCAGAACATTATTTTTTTGTTGGATGCTAGTGTCATGTCGAAAGTGAAGAGGTTGCTAACCATACAAAAATTTTCATACGACTGAATTCAACGTCAGAAGTGACGTAATATTTTGAATAGCTTTGTATGTATTTTATTCATTTCTGAGCATGCCTAGTCCTGATCGTATGATTTTTTTCGTATGAAAACCATAATAATGATACGAAAATCAGACATTGATTTGACGTACAAAGAAAAAAATTCTAGTCTGCACATCCAGCTTTTGTCATCCAAAAAATCTAAATCGGCTGTCGTCAGGAGCATCCGAAAATCAGAAGATCGGTGGTCGTACGAAAATTTGCATTGTGTGTATGTGGCTTGACAGAAAGACCTCATATACACGGGCGTTATGTTAAAACGAGCTGTAGCGTCGGGTCCGACGCCAGGAAATAATCAGCGTTAAAAACGCAATTTTGACTGCGTTTTTCATCAGCGTTAATGAGCGTCAACGATACGTCGCGTTTTGTTTAAAAAAACACCTCTCTGCTATTTTTGGACATTTAAAACAGAAAACGCCGGTGCTAAAGACGCTGGTTAACGTCGCTATGGCGCTAATGCACGTTAGTGAGCGTTTTGCCGGCTCAACGTCAAAAACTCCATAAACGCTGCAGCTTCGGAATGCAAAGGTCCTGTGTTAGATTTACAGCTTAAGAACACCGACGCCACCTACAGCTCATAAAACGCCAACGTGTATATGAGCCAATAAAACTGAGGATCTCAACTCCGGTCCTCGGCACCCACTAACAGGCAAGGTTTGCAAGATAACTGAAATGCATCACAGGTCATATCATTTGCTGCTCAGTGATTGCAGTGTTCTAGTCTGCATCTCCCCAAGGTAATGCTTAAAAATCTGGCCTGTTGGTGGGTCCTGAGGATAGGAGTTGAGAACCACCGCCATAGAATAACATGGTGTGGCGTTCTTAAGCTGTAAAAACAGCTCAAAAACGCAACGTTAAAAACGCCTGTGTACATGAAGCCTAACACTTGAAAAAGATGGCATCATACTGATATAAATGAGTCCATATAGGAAGTCCTTAAGAGCTATAAGCATACACTATGAGGCAGCACCCTGAGAGCAGGCAATGGGATGTAAAGATGTCAGTCACGGAGCTGATCCAAGGCGCCCTTTTCCTGTGGCAGCCTTGAGCACTGGCTGTGTAGTGGCGGAGACAGGAAGCGGCTGAACCACCGTAGCACTCATCATAACCATCACCATCAATAGTGGACTAATGGTTACCCTATCCAAGCTACTCAGTCCCATCTCTGGGGGGATATACTTTAAGACTATCCGGAGACACCCAATAGCCATTTGGGCCATCTATTGAGATGCCACCTTTACACAAATCCTGTAACACATTCTGGTTTTCTTCCAATCATTGTGCCTGAGAACCATGAGATTATGGTAGCGTCAATGGTATTAGAGCAGTGGTTCTCAACTCCGGTCCTCGGGACCCACCAACAGGCCAGATTTTAAGTATTACCTTGGGGAGATGCAGACTTGAATACTGCAATCACTGAGCAGCAAATGATATCACCTGTGATGCATTTCAGTTATCCTGCAAACCTGGCCTGTTAGTGGGTCCCAAGGACAGGAGTTGAGAACCACTGCCATAGACACTCCTAAACCTTGTGGGCAGCCTTCCCAGAAGAGGTGAAGCTGTTATAGCTGCAAAGGGAGGGCCAACTCAATATTGAACCCTACGGACTAAGACTGCAATGCCATTAAAGTTCATGTGCGTGTAAAGGCAGGCGTCCCAATACTTTTGGCAACATAGTGTATGATTTAGCAGGATTAAATTACAATTTGTTAGATACCAAATATGATATATTCAAGTGCTTGCGCATAGGCCCCATCCGATCGGTTATTCAGCCGTATTTACATACGACTTTACGAAAGAGCTACTGAGTTCTAAAACACAACGGACATGTTATGATAGTAAAAAATAACTTCAGAATGAAACTGCGCGGCTCAAGCGGCTAAAAAAATTCCTTTCTGAGAAAATGCGTTACGATTGTTGATTTAGACAAGATATCAAAAAAAAAAAACGTTCTGCAGTGGGACCTGGCGATTCCTCCGCATTCCTATCACACGCCGCCACGCCGAGCCGCCATAAATGTTTATCACGCTGGATAGCGGTAATAAATGCTACGCCGCAATCCTGCAACGTCCGATGTAATGCAGCGAGAGAATATTCTCCAGACAGAGAAAATATGTAGCTCCTAATGTTTCTTAGATAGTTTTACAGCTCCACCTCCACAGGTCATTGCTTTCAATTTCTGAGCTGGGTTGCATGAAATGAACTCGAAATTGGAGGACGCTCAGGAAAAGTGAAAGGAAAAAGAAAGAAGACAAATAAGGCAAAGGAGCTGATTTACTAAGGTATGCACACTGGAGTCTAAAGCCCCGTACACACGGTTCAACGATCGCATACAACAGGTCGTACTCACGACCGTTGTATAAGAAATCGATCGTTCGTATGCGCGATTTCGACAGTCGAAAATACGACGGTCGTACAAGGGAGTTGTATGAGCAGACTAGAAAACTTGGTCGTACCAACAAGCTCTCATACGACCGTTGTATCGTGTGTACAGAGCATTAATCATGTGCGGCGCGGGCTGAGCAACCAAACTGTATCCTTAATATTATGGAGCCACCCACGATGGATAGACACACCTATGGTAAATCTACCTACAGATGCAGTTTGCTAAGGTGTGCATTCTCTTGTCTGAATGTAATATAATAAAAAAAATAATAGTAATACACGACAATTAACCACTTCAGCCCCGGAAGGATTTCCCACGTTAGGACCAGAGCACTTTTTGCGATTCGGCACTGCGTCATTTTAACTGACAATTGCGTGGTCGTGCGACGTTGTACCCAAACAAAATTTGCGTCCTTTTTTTCCCAACAAATAGAGCTTTCTTCTGGTGGTATTTGATCACCGCTGCGTCATTTCTGATCGCCGCTATAAACAAAAGAAGAGCGACAATTTTGCAAAAAAAAAATACTAAAATACAAATCCAAAAAAAAAAAAAAAAAAGCATTTTTTTCAGCGGTTTTGGCAGATGTATATTCTTTCTCATATTGTTGGTAAAAAAAAAATCGCAATCGGCGTTTATTAAATGGTGTGCACAAAAGTTGCCGCATTTACGAATGATGAGAATTCATTTCTGGGGTTTTTATTTATTTTTTATTATTTACCAGTAATGGTGGCGATCTGCGATTTTTATTGGGACTGCAATATTGCGGCGGACATGTCGGACCATTTTGACACTGTTTTGGGACCATTGACATTTATACAGCAATCAGTGCTATGAAAATGCACTGATTACTGTATAAATGCCATGGGCAGTGAAGGGGTTAACCTGGACCAGGCGCTCTAAGGGTTAACTGTGTTCCCTCAGTGTGTTCTAACTGTATGGGGGCTGGGCTGGCAGGGGGAGGGGAGTGATCACGGCTTCCATATACAGGAAGCCTGTGATCACAGCCCTTCCACCTCTGTCATTCACGGACCTCCGTTCTGTCATTCCGGGGGGGTGATCACAGGCAACTCGCTTCCTGGCCCCCCCCCAGAACACAGTGAGCGCGTGCGAGCAATAGTCGTTCTCGCGCCCGGCGTCAGGTGACAGTGTTTCATGATAACGAGCCAAGTTGCCGCCATCAAGCCACGGAGGGCAACTGGTTAAAAAAACTGAAAAAGAAACAGTATATTTTATGGGTGTCTATCTGGCTATCTACTGTTAGATTTATTCTATGCACTCACATATGGGAGGATATACACTTCCCGGCCACTTTATTAGGTACACCTATTCAATTGATTGGTAATACAAACTACTAATCAGCCAATCACATGGCAGCATTTAGGCATCTAGACGTGGTGAAGACAACTTGCTGAAGTTCAAACCGAGCATCAGAATGGGGAAGAAAGGGGATTTAGGTGATTTTGAACGTGGCATGGTTGTTGGTGGCAGACGGGCTGGTCTGAGTATTTCAAAATCTGCTGATCTACTGGGAATTTTTTTTACGCACAACCATCTCTCGGGTTGACAGAGAATGGTGGGGAAAAGAGAAAATATCCAGTGAGCGGCTGTTGTGTGGAGGAAAGTGCCTTGTTGATGTCAGAGGTCAGAGGAGAATGGGCAGACTGGTTCCAGATGATACAAAGGCAGCAGTAAGGGCTCGTTTACACTTTGCTTCAAAACAGGGCATCAGACAGGCGTTGTTAAAGCTCCCTTAATGCCAGTCAAACTCCTTCATTCCATGAATGTATATTTGCGTACGGTCCGCCTAAAGGGGTTAAGCGCCACGGCCTACCTGAGTATTGTTGCTGACCATGTCCATTCCTTTATGACTGCAGTGTCTCCATCTTCTGATGGCTCCTTCTGCAGGATAATGCACCATGTCACAAAGCTCCAATCATCTCACCACTGGACAATGAGGTCACTGCACTCCAATGGCCTCCACACTCCCCACATCTCATCCAATCATCTCACCACTGAACTATATTTGCGTACGGTCTGCCTAAAGGGGTTAAGTGCCACGGTCTACCTGAGTATTGCTAACCATGTCCATCCCTTTATGACTACAGTATCCCCATTTTCTGATGACTCCTTCCAGCAGGATAATGCACCAAGTTACAAAGCTCCAATCATCTCACCACTGGACAATGAGGTCACTGTACTCCAATGGCCTCCACACTCCCCACATCTCATCCAATCATCTCACCACTGGACTATGAGGTCACTGCACTCCAATGGCCTCCACACTCCCCACATCTCATCCAATCATCTCACCACTGGACAATGAGGTCACTGTACTCCAATGGCCTCCACACTCCCCACATCTCATCAAATCATCTCACCACTGGACTATGAGGTCACTGCACTCCAATGGCCTCCACACTCCCCACATCTCATCCAATCATCTCACCACTGGACTATGAGGTCACTGCACTCCAATGGCCTCCACACTCCCCACATCTCATCCAATAGAGCACCTTTGGGATCTGATGGAATGGGAGATTGGCATCATAGATGTGCAGTCGACAAATCTGAAGCAACAGCGTGATGCTATCATGTCACTATGGACCAAAATCTCTGAGGAACGTTTCCAACAATTGTTGAATCTATGCCATGAAAAATGAAGGCAAAAGGGGGTCAACTCGGGACTAAAAAAATCGGTATGACTGCTTGCTTAGCGGTGATGAGTGGGCTGAAATGTGCAGAATCAAAGGTGCCACTTAGCATTCAGCAGAGCTCTTAGAGGTGGAGATGCTACTCTGTAGGCAATACCCGGGTTGCAGCCCTCCGACTCACGTAGAAGGCTGCTGCTGAGATCAGGAGAAAACTCCCTTGCAGCGCTAGGGCTCTGACTCACAAGGCAGTAGGGTATGAGAATAAAATAATACACTGAGAGACAAATGAGAAACATGGGCTGGGATTGCACAGTGCAGGCAATGAGGCTGGAAGGAACTAACAGGGGAAACACACTGGTGAAAGAAGCAAGTAATAAACTGAAGTTCAAGAGAAACATGGAGGTGAAGCAGCATGGTATGCAGGTAGAAGTGAATGATGTGACAACAGCAGGATACAGACTGGGGAACAGAAGGCTGGGAGCATTCTGGGACACATTGTGCCTTATTTACTAAAACTGCAGAATGCAAAATCTGGTGCAGCTCTGCCTAGAAACCAATTGGCTTCCAGGTTTTTTTGGCAACACTCAATTGAACAAGCTACAGTTAGAAGATGATTGGCTTCCATGCACAGATGCACCAGATTCTCAGTGCTCCAGTTTTAGTAAATCTCCCCCATTGGTAACACAGGATTGGAAGTGGATTGGGGTGCACTGGGAACACAAGGCTAGAAGCAGGCTGGAACATGGAAACACAAAGATGGAAGCTGGCTGGGATACACTGGGAGCCCTATTCTGGAGCAGACAGGGACACATGGGAACAACAAAGCTGGGAGTATGCTGGGACAAACTGGGAACATAAGGCTGGAGCAGACTGGGACACACTGGGATCACATGGCTGGAAACAGGCTGGGTCAGGCTGGAAACACAAGGCTGGAAGGAGGCTGCGACATGTTTGGAACACAAGCCTGGAGAATGCTGGGACATGCTGGGAACACATGGCTGGACACAGTCTGGGACACCCTGGGAATGCAAGGCTGGAATCAGACTGGAACATACTGGGAATACAAGGCTGGAAACAGTCTGGGACACACTGGGAACATAAAGCTGGAAGAAGGCTGGGACACACTGGGAACACATAGCTGGAAGGAGGTTGCTACATGCTTGGAACACAAGCCTGGGGAATGCTGGGACACACCGGGAACACATGGCTGGACACAGTCTGGGACACCCTGGGAATGCAAGGCTGGAATCAGACTGGAACATACTGGGAATACAAGGCTGGAAACAGTCTGGGACACACTGGGAACATAAAGCTGGAAGAAGGCTGGGACACACTGGGAACACATAGCTGGAAGGAGGTTGATACATGCTTGGAACACAAGCCTGGGGAATGCTGGGACACACTGGGAACACATGGCTGGACACAGTCTGGGACACCCTGGGAATGCAAGGCTGGAATCAGACTGGAACATACTGGGAATACAAGGCTGGAAACAGTCTGGGACACACTGGGAACATAAAGCTTGAAGAAGGCTGGGACACACTGGGAACACATAGCTGGAAGGAGGTTGCTACATGCTTGGAACACAAGCCTGGGGAATGCTGGGACACACTGGGAACACATGGCTGGACACAGTCTGGGACACCCTGGGAATGCAAGGCTGGAATCAGACTGGAACATACTGGGAATACAAGGCTGGAAACAGTCTGGGACACACTGGGAACATAAAGCTGGAAGAAGGCTGGGACACACTGGGAACACATAGCTGGAAGGAGGTTGCTACATGCTTGGAACACAAGCCTGGGGAATGCTGGGACACACTGGGAACACATGGCTGGACACAGTCTGGGACACCCTGGGAATGCAAGGCTGGAAACAGACTGGAACATACTGGGAATACAAGGCTGGAAACAGTCTGGGACACACTGGGAACATAAAGCTGGAAGAAGGCTGGGACACACTGGGAACACATAGCTGGAAGGAGGTTGCTACATGCTTGGAACACAAGCCTGGGGAATGCTGGGACACACTGGGAAGACATGGCTGGACACAGTCTGGGACACACTGTGAATGTAAGGCTGGAATCAGGCTGGAACATACTGGGAATACAAGGCTGGGCTGGAAACAGGCTGAAACATACTGGGAATACAAGGCTGGAAACAGTCTGGAACACACTGGGAATATAAAGCTGGAAGAAGGCTGGGACACACTGGGGACACAAGGCTGGAAGAAAGCCTGGACACACTGGAAACACAAGGCTGGAGCAGACTGGGACACACTGGAAGCACAAGGCTGAAGTAGGCTGGGACACATGGGGAAAATAAGTCTGGAAGCATGCTGGTACACACTGGAAACACAAGGCTGGAAGAAAGCTAGGACACACTGTGATAACATGGCTGGACACAGGCTCGGTCTAGCTGGCAACACAAGCCTGGAAGGAGGCTGCGGCATGCTGTGAACACAACCCTGAAGCAGGTTGGGACACACTTGAAATGCAAGGATGGAGAAGCCTAGGACATACTGAGCTCATATGGCTGGAAACAGTCTGTCATGCTGGAAATTCAAGGCTGGAAACAGGCTGGAACATACTGGGAATACAAGGCTTAAAGCAGGCTGGGGGACATCGGGAACACACGGCTGGAAGAAGGCTGGGAGATACTGGGAACACAGGGCTGGAAGAAAGCTGGAACACACTGGGAATACAAGGCTGAAAGCAGGCTGGGAGACACCGGGAACCCAAGGCTGGAAGAAAGCTGAAACACACTGGGAATACAAGGCTGGAAGCAGGCTGGGAGACACCGGGAACACAAGGCTGAACTGAAAGAAAGCTGGAACATACTGGGAATACAAGGCTGAAATCAGGCTGGGAGACAACGGGAACACAAGGCTGGAAGAAAGCTGGAACACACTGGGAATACAAGGCTGGAAGCAGGCTGGGAGACACCGGGAACACAAGGCTGGAAGAAAGCTGGAACACACTGGGAATACAAGGCTGGAAGCAGGCTTGGAGACACTGGGAACACAAAGCTGGAAGAAAGCTGGAACACACTGGGAATACAAGGCTGGAAGCAGGCTGGGAGACACCGGGAACACAAGGCTGGAAGAAAGCTGTAACACACTGGGAATACAAGGCTGGAAGCAGGCTTGGAGACACTGGGAACACAAGGCTGGAGTAGGCTGGGACATATGAGGAAAACAAGGGTGGAGTAGGCTTGGATACACTGGGATCACATGGCTGGAGCACATTTAGAACACATGGCTGGATAACGGATTTCTGGATTTACTGGATCAGCAATACATGCAACAAATAAATGCTTCCCTATATTCATGAATACATCATTAAAATACTGTGTAAATACAAGCAGTGTAAGTATCTGAACATGATATCCGCCTCTTGCAATAACCTTTACAGTAGCACTGAGGCGTGGAGAGGGAGAAATAGCACAAGGAGCCAATCAGTTGTACTTTTGCTCATTTGTGAATATGGAACTTGCTAATAAAAAGAGGAAGCAGAGTGACAGAGAGATGCTCAGTCTTCAATTTCTCCTTTACTGTCCAATCACAGGCTGGGTGAGGAACAAGACCTGTAAGTGTTACCAACCTAAAGCAGAGCAAAATCAGGTCTCTTACCCTACTAGAGTTCTTCTGTGTAGCAGAGTTGTGTAAAACTCAAGACTGGATGGATAAAAATACAAATACTTTGGCACGTAAAATAGCTATTATATTTGTACTTTATCTGTAAGTATAGCTGTTTGCCTGGGTTTAGAATTTTAAGATGGTTCTAATTGAAGGAAATGGCAGGTTTCGGAGAATATATATTGTGTATGGCCTTTCCAACGTTTTAATAACTAGAAAAGTCAAAGTGGAACCTATTCCTGGAATCCTACTGCCTGCCTTATTACGGGAACACAGCCAAGAAAGACTTTCTATGTGCTGTTTGGAAGAGTCCTTATTATGACTGTCAGATACAGCGCTTTAAAAATTATGAACACGCTCCTTAAAAATAGCAATCTTTTTCTTCTGTTTTCACCCTTATTATAGGTACCTTTCCGCGGTAACCGGCTGCGGCGGTAGAATTCACTTTCAGTAACAGTTACCATAGTTATTAAAAAGATGAACTTTTCCTGTAACAACTGCTCCTGGTAAATGAAGAACTGTGTGTAATACATAATTGTTAAGCCAGAACAGAGAAATTTACTCGAGTAAATAAAAGGGATTTGTTATTTCACTGCTTAAAGTTTTAATGTTATCCAGCGGAAAAATGAAAATGCCACATCAAGTGAGATTCCAATTCATAAATTCATTAACTAGTGGTTGTTTCATTTGGGGAAGTATTAAATAACAAAGGAAATCGGAAAATAAAGTTGACTCCACAAGTTGATAGATTGGAGTAAGGCCAGGTTTATATTTGTGGTTGGGGTCCGTAAAAACACAAGGTTGAGCTGCCATCAAATCCTTCCCACCCAGCCCTGGCATCTATTTAACAGTCCTTATACCCAAGGCGGAAAGAATGACTGCCCAATCTTGTAACACATGTGACCTTCACCATTTTTAATCTTCACTATGGACCCACCCTATATCTTATATATCAACATCACTATTCTTAACCACCATATATCCCATATTACCTTCACAATTCTTATCCTAATTATGGAACCACCATATAAAACATATCACCTCCACCATTCTCACCTTCAACTATGGAACCACCACATAACCTACATCACCTTCACCTTTCATGCTCCAACTATGGAACCACCATATACTGTAACATATATCACCTTGACAAGTCTTACACTCAAAAACGGTGCCACTATATAAAACATATCAATGATTAGTTATGGGTAGAGTTGAACGAACCCGAACTGTAAATTTCGGGTCCGTACCAAACTTTCGGGTGCCCGTGTACCCAACCCGAACGTTTGAGAAAAACGTTCGGGTTCGGGTTCTGGTATTTTATCACGCATGTTAAATAGCTGCAGGGCAGCCAATCAACAAGCGTTTCACTGGTTTTCGCTATAAGCCATCACAGCCATGCCTACTAATGGCATGGCTGTGAATGGCCAGTGCATCATGTGACCCAGCCTCTATATGAGGCTGGAATCATAGTTCTGCATGTCACATGCTCTCAGGTTAGTGTAGGGAGAGGATGCTGTCGGCGCTGTGAGGGACAGATTGCAGATCTAATAACTAGGTAGAGATTACTACTACTGCTTTGAGGGACAGACTGTAACTCTATAACATCTCATCCTGCATTACAGAACAATCTGATTACAGAACGATCTCTCATCCTGCATTACAGAACGATCTGATTACAGAATGATCTGATACTGGACTAGGTAGAGATCACTACTGCTTTGAGGGACAGATTGCAGATCTAATAACATCTCCCATTTTTCTTCCTTTTGCAGCCCTCTAGCACTTTCCAGTACTTTTTTACAGTCATTTTTGTGCTGAAAAGTTTGGGTCCCCATTGACTTCAATGGGGTTCGGGGTCCAGGGTAAAGTTCGGATAACGTTCGGTACCGAACCCGAACGTTTCTGCGAAGTTCGGCCGAACCAGCTGAACCCGAACATCCAGGTGTTCGCTCAACTCTAGTTATGGGTTGTCACCCCATAGCGCTATTCTTAACCATCCCAATTTACCTTCACATTTCTTATATTAATTATGAAACCACTACATAAAACATATCACCTTCGCCATTCTCACATTCAACTATGGAACCAACACATAACCCACATCACCTTCATCATTCATGCTCCAACTATGAACCACCATATACTGTAACATAGATCACCTTGACAAGTCTTACACTCAAAAATGGTACCACTATATAAAACATATCAATGATTAGTTATGGGTTGTCACCCCATAGCACTATTCTTAACCATCATATATCCCAATTCCCCTTCAGATTTCTTATAATAATTATGAAACCACCATATAAAACATATCACCTTCACCAGTCTCACATTCAACTATGGAACCACCACATAACCCACATCACCTTCATCATTCATGCTCCAACTATGAACCACCATATATTGTAACACATAACACCTTGACAAGTCTTACACTCAAAAACTGTGCCACTATATAAAACATATCAATGATCAGTTATGGGTTGTCACCCCATAACAGGAAATGCCTAAACAAAAACCTCATTGTAAAACTACCAGATAGACATGTGTAGAGCGAAAAAATTTGTTTAGTTGCGTCTTGATTCGTTATTTACATAAGTTTGTTTAGTTAGATTTGTTTCATTAGTTTAATTCGTTTTCGGAAATAGTTTTGTTTATTCGTTTTCTAAATCGATTATAAAAGTTTTTGAATCGATTAGAAAAGTTTTCAAATCAATTTTGAATAGTTTTCAAACTTGAAAAGTTTTAGAATTCAAATCGTTTTCAAATTCTAATTGTTTTCAAATCGTTTTCCAATTTCCAAGGAGAACGGGATGGAGTGGAAAGTGGAGGAACAGAATGGAAAAGAGAGAATACAATAGAGGGGAATATAACAGAAAATGAAAGAATATAATGTGGTGGAGTGGAAGTTTTCTGTTCTATTCTTTTCTAGTTTTTTTTTTTTCTGCTCTATTCCTTTATTTTCTATTCTATTTTGTTTTCTTTGAAAATTGGAAAATGTCAAATTCGAGGACTTTTCGAATTCCAATTTTAAAACTATTGGATTTTGAAAACTTTTCAAATTCGAAAACTATTTGATTTTGAAAAGTATTCAAAAACGATTCAAAAATGATTAGAGTTTGAATTTCGTCTGAATTTTCTTTTTCATTATTTCGGATTTGTTTAAATTCGGTACTATTGTAATTCGGAAATTCGGATACATTGCATATTAGCCCATTATGGGGCACTTACCTGAAAATGAAGCCTGTGCTGTCTCCGCTGGAGGCCACATCCATGACTGCCCCTCTTCTTTCTGGGGCAGCGGACTCCGGCTCTGTGACTGGCCGGAGTCACATGACAGATGTTTGCAGAGCAGTGATATGGGTTCTCCCGGCTTATTTATACTTTTTTGACACAGTTTGAAGATGATTTTAGAACAGGTATATGGCCTCTACCGTTAATTAATACTTTTCAGACCCAGTTTGAAGATGATCCACATTCACCTCCATCTTTGCTTTTTTTATGTTTTTATTTTTTTTAAAATGCTTTTAGTTATTTCCCTGTCCCCAATTCTTTGTAGGGCACTTGTCCCACCCTTACCCCCATTTTCCTTCCTTTTGCAGACCTCTAGGACCTTCCTGGACTTTTTTTACAGCAATTTTAAGAACTTTCATTAAAATTACCAGAACCCCGGACCCAAACCCGGACTTTTTTTGAAAAGTCCAGGTTCGGGTCCGGGTCCCGGACACCCCAAAGTTCGGTACGGACCCGAACTTTACAGTCTGGGTTCACTCAACTCTAGTCATCACCCTTGGACTCCCACCGTTTGCGTTCCATGCCTCTCCCTGGACTCAGCCGCATGAGCCGGCTCTTTTGAACTATACAGCGGCCTCAGGAGAAGCAGAGGACGGTCGCTTCTACCATCTGGGACCAAGGACTCTGATGTTCATCTCTTCCCCCCCCCCGAGTGGTTGTCGGTTCATGCCCTTTTTCTCCAGCCTCCTGTGAGTGCTTCTAATCTTGTTTTAATAAAGCCTGTACTTGTTATTGCACTTAGAGGCTCCTCTCCTTGTTTTTTTTTAGATAAAACCTGTGACCATGGTAGGGATGTAGATCTCCAGTTAAAGGCAATCATCCATTGAATTGCACTGCATAATGAGTGGATTAGTTTATTGCATGGTGATGGGATATTGGGTATGGTACTGTACAAAAGACATATCTGTGGTGTCAATATAATATCTTTGCCTGCTATTCTAGAAGCTAGATTGGTGGCTTGTTGCCAGGTGTATTGAAGGTGACTACAGCTCCAAAAAGTGTGGAGAATAGTTCCCGGTACTGTGCATCCTCTGAAGCAGTTTGGTGATGAGTTTGGGTAGAAGAAATGTATTTTGGAAGGGGTCATGTACCATCTGATAAATAGTTTCAATGGGGTCTCTCTAATGGAAACCGAGCAGCTGCCTCTTCTAAGATTATCTATCATAGTTTGCCATTCATAGGTGGTAAATGAGCAATTTAACTCGGCCTCCCAATGGGTAATGGATTATGGTTTTGTCTGATTGGGAGTTGTTGTTAATAAATCTGTAAAAAGATGAGATCAGACCTTTGCCCCTAGGTGATATGATGCATTTCTGTTCGAATAAAGTGAAAGGGGTGTGGAGGGTATTGCTATAATATTTCAAAAAAAATTATTTGATAAGTCTATAATTTTCCTGTTCAGTTGCTGGGAGTTTGTATATAGATTGAAGCTGTTCGTATGACATAAAATTGTTGTTTATTTAAGAGAGTGAAGATTGGTTAAGTTATGTTTGAGCCATGGTGTCAGGATGTCGCTGTTTTGATTTGCGATGGTAAATCTGGAGTCTTCTATGAAAGAGGCCAATGGTGGGATGAGCGAGACCAAACCCAATGGGTCCCTGTTTTAAATTAAGGTTAATGCAGGAACAAAAGCAATGTTTAGGAGAAAGCCAGGTCATACACAAGTAAGCAGGTTCAATGGATCGGGTCTCAGGAATACAGGTACAAGCCGAAGACCATTCAGCAACTCCTCATGGTGACAGACCAATTAAAATAGGCCACTGAGCGCCAAGTATGCATGCTAATTCTTATGCTCACATGCGTGAGTGTGCGCACGAATGCAAGCATGATGAACTGAAATAGTACATATATTGCCTCTTTGCCTATAAGTATGAACATATATAGTAATGCACACATACACGAATATGAGCATAAGCCTGCACTGGTTTTCTGGTGCTGGGAATCTGGTTTACTTCACAGGCAGGGGCGTTGCTATGTGGGAAAAAGACCAGGGGCTTCAGCCCAAAGGTAAATTTGATGTACCTGTGCCCATCAGCGCAGCCTTGCCAGTGGCCATCAGCGCAACCTTGGCAGTGCCTATCACCTCAGCCTCAACAATACCCATCAATGCAGCCTGATCAGTGCCCATCAGTGCAGCCTGATCAATGCCCATCAGCTCAGCCTTACCTGTGCCCATCAGCGCAGCTTCACCAGTGTCCATCAGCTCAGCCTTACCTGTGCCCATCAGCGCAACCTCACCAGTGCCCATCAGCGCAACCTCACCAGTGCCCATCAGCGCAGTCTTGCCAGTGCTCATCAGCACAGTCTAGCCACTGTCACCAGTGCCCATCAGCGCACGCCAGTGCCCACCAGTGCAGTCTCGCCAGTGCCCATCAGCATAGGCTCACCAGTGCCCATACAAGCAGCTTTGCCAGTGCCCATCAGCGCAGTCTCACCAGTGCCCATAAGAGCAATCTAGCTAGTGCCCATTATCAGCACAGCCTTGCCAGTGCATGCCATGGGGAGAGGAGAACGGCCACTGACTGGTTTACGCAGAGCGGGGATCTACTGCTTCCCGGCGTGGCCACAATGTCCACTAAGTACTGCCTACTGGTCCTGGCATTGGAACAGTGGGACATTCATCATAACAGCCTGTCTACTGGAGGCAAGACTGCATCTGTCACTCGGCTTCGTGGTGTAGTCTGGCCCCATATTGCCCTGAGTTCCTGGCCGACCCCAGGCCTTGGGACTCGGGGCTAATCATTTTTAATGACAAATATCAGACCCCGGGCTTTTTGGGTACCCACTCGGGGCTATAGGCCCCTCCAGCTACCCCACCCCTCAGAAGCCACTGCTCACAGGGCACAATAATCTAGCAAACAAGAAGTGCAAATGCCTGGTTTTAAAAGATTTGTGGGAGGAGCAAAGAGTTCAAGGTTCACCAGAAACAAGGCAAGGCAAGATTGTCCAATGAATTATTCAGGGAGCTGTCCAGCAGAAGCAGCAGAGTTTGCAGGTCAAAATCTGGGACCTAACAAATGTATTTCAAGCAGAAGCAATGTGCTGTCATTGAGATCTTGTCAGAGCAAGCTGTCTGACATCCAGAAGAGCTACAGAATGTTTATGGAAAGGATACCTTTGACAAGAGTAATGTGCACATATGGATGAAGAAGTTTAAAGAAAAGGAAACCAACAATAAAGACAAACCACGCAGTGGGAGGCTATCAATGTTAAAATAGCCTGCACCCCTCTTTCATCAAGAATTCAATGGTGACACATTGCTTCTGTTTAAAATCCATTATTTAAAAATTGCTGGGTTTAGCGTACCCCTATCACCAGGATTGGCAATCCTGAAAATTGGAATAGCAAACAGGCCCACAACATGAGGATGCTGTTAACTCACATAATCATGGCAGCCAGGAACTCCATAGCCATATTGTGGAACTCCCCTGAGGTCCCCTCTGTGACTGACATAATAGATATCATTCAATCTAACTCCACATATGAACTCAGTTTTGCTCGTTCCCAGGGCAGATATGAGGGGGTCGCTAAGTTGTGGTCTCCATGGTCAACCTGGTATGCATTTACTTACCCTAAACATTAGGGTTATATCTGTTCTACATCTGTTCCTTTCAACCTTTATAACAGATAGTTTGGACAATAAATGACTCTCTAGGTTACACGATTGAAAAGAAATGGACACAGTTCTTTCTACCCTCGCCCAGGGCACAAAATAGTTCCCAATTGGGGTGCAGGGTGAGGGGGGAGCCCCCATTAATATGTTTTGCAGCATGTTTATTGTAATTGGTAAAAAGTCCTTACTTTGTCTATGTTCCTACATTTCTCTTATATTGTATCCCTATAGTTTTGTAGGTTTTGTAGGATGCTACTGTCCTTCTACGATGTTTTTTTTTACTTTTGTGTATAACTATATATACCAATAAAAATATTGAGATTTAAAATCCATCATTTACCTACAAGTAGAGTTGATCGAACCCCTGGATGTTCGGTGGGTTCGGCCGAACTTCGGGAAAAAGTCTGGGTTCGGTACCGAACTTGACCCGAACTTTACCCCGAACCCTATTTAATTCAATGGGGACCCAAACTTTTTGGCACAAAAATGACTGTAAAAAAGTCCTGGAAAGTGCTAGAGGGCTGCAAAATGATTTTAGAACAATAATCTGTCCCTTACAGCAACAGCAGGAACCTGACCCTATAGAACTAGAAGATGATTTTAGAACAATAATCTGTCCCTCTAAGCAGTAGACTCTACCTAGTCCAGTCAGATCTTTCTGTAATGCAGGATGAGATCTGCAATCTGTCCCTAAAAGCAGTAGTAGTAGTAATCTCTACCTATCTATCTATCTGCAATCTGTCCCTCACAGCACCGGCAGCATCCTCTCCCTACACTACCCAGAGAGCATGTGACATGCAGCACTAAGTGACTCCAGCTTATAAAGAGGCTGGGTCACATGATGCACTGGCCAATCACAGCCATGCCATTAGTAGGCATGGCTGTGATGGCTTCTAAGGGCAAACCAGTAAAACGCTTGTTG